>CAWUFW010002142.1:1200000-1712500 GCA_963921515.1 Calotriton arnoldi | reverse complement strand
CAACACTTCAAACCAGGAAGTGTTGGCAGCCATCTTGTGACTCGGTTCAACCGAGTCACAAGAAAAAAGGTCAAAAAAGGTTAATAATCAAGAAAAGGGGGCAGTGTGGAAACACCCCGACCCTCTAGGTCTGCTCCAGGGCCAAAAAAAGCAGGTTTTTTGTTTAATTTTCGGAAGGATTCGTATTGGATCCGCGAATCTGGCTGAACTTTAAAAAAAAACGAAGCGTGGGCTCTGTTTAATTAGGCCCCTGGTGGGCCATCTCCCAGGGGGAATCCTGAAAATACATGCAGGGGCCTGCATGGGCCCCCGCAGCCCCGAGGACCGCCAACTCCCCGGGGCTTTATTTTTTAAATAAAGACCCTCACCAGCAGCGGGGACCGCCACCTCCCCGGGGCTAAATTGAATAAATGTGTGGGGGGGCTCCAGCCCCCCCACGGAGCTCCGGGGACCGCCACCTCCCCAGGGCTAATTTAATGTGTTGCAGGGGGCCATGGGGCCCCCCGCAGCCCAGGGGACCACTAACTCTCCGGGGCTTTATTTTTTAAATAAATTCCCCCACCAGCCCCGGGGACCACCACCTCCCCGGGGCTAAATTGAAAAGATGTGTGGGGGGGCTCCAGCCCCTCCCACGGAGCCCCGTGGACCGCCACCTCCCCAGGGCTAATTTAATGTAATGCAGGGGGCCAGGCGGCCCCCCGCAGCCCCGGGGACCACCACCTCCCCGGGGCTACAATGTAGCTGGGAGGAGGGCCGCGTGGCCCCCCTCCAAGAGCCCTCCATGGCCCTGGGGCCCGCCACCCCCCAGGGCCGGCTCCAGCAATGTCCCGGGGTGCCCACCCCCAGGACATTGCAGTTTGCTATGTTCCCGCCAAGCCATAGCAAACTCTGCATCTTTTCATGGAAGCGAGAGCATTGAAAATGCCTATTAGTGATGTCATTTGAGAAGTCATGAGTGATGTCACTGACTATGTCATGAGTGAAGTAATATGTGAGCTCATAAGCAGTGGATTATGGGGTGTAAGTTATAGTTACCTCAGGTAACTAACTGCTGAATTTCTATGGTTTTGTACAAGTGGAATCTGAGCCTAACTATAACGAACGTCCCTGTAGCCTTTAATTCTTTTTTGTGAATTTCTACGTTTTTGTTATGCTATTTCCTAGCAATAACGTCCCTGTAACCTTTGGATTTTTAACTGAATTTCTAAGGTTTTTTTAACTATTATTTCCTAACTGTAACCTGTAAACTTCGACAGAGTGTGTGAGTAAGTGCATGAGTTTCTCAATGGGTGTGTGAGTGTCTGAATGGGTCTGGGAACGGCTTCATCAGTGTCTCACTAGGTGCATGAGTGTCTGAGTGGGTCTATGAGTGGGGGTAAGTGGGTTGCAAGTGCCTCCATGAGTGTGTAAGTCTGTGAGTGAGTGCATGAGTGTCTAAGTGGGTTTGTGACTGGGTGTGTGAGTCTGAGTGGGTCTGTGAGTCTGAGTGGGTCTGTGAGTGGGAGTGAGTCTGAGTAGGTCTGTGAGTGGGAGTGAGAGTGAGTAGGTCTGTGAGTGGGGATGTGAGTCTGAGTAGGTCTGTGAGTGGGTGTGAGAGAGTAGGAGTGGTTCTGTAATTGGGTGCATGAGTGTCTGAGTTGGTCTGTGAGTGGTTGTACGTGTCTGAGTGGGTGCATGTGTGTCTGAATGGGTTTGTGAGAGTGCCTGACTGGTTCTGTGAGTGGGTGCATGAGTGGGAGTGTATCTGTGAGTGGGTGAATGAGTGTCTGAGTGGGTCTATGAGTGTGTGAGAGTGTCTGAGTAGATCTGTGAGTGGGTGTATCAGTGTCTAAGCGGGTCTGTCAGTGGCTGTGCGAGTGCCTGAGTGTGTGAGTAGGTGTATCAGTGGCTGTGTCAGTGACAGGGCCTCAACGGAACCGCACCTGCCCCTTTATCCAAAAAGAGTGCACAGGTTTGCACAAAATATCTACCGAAGTCGAGTACTTTCTACTGGTTAATTACTAAGTCCTACCTCATTGGGTAAATGTCCAGCACATATTCTTCACTACAGCTGCGTAATGGAGCACAAGGAAATGTCACCAGTGACTTTGTGTGCGTTTTGGCAATGTGATTGTTCCTCCTGCGTCTTTATCCAGAAATTTGTGAAAACATGAATCTTCCTATAGAGAAGACGACGCGAGTACAAAGAGGTAAAACTCCACCAAACAAGGGTCCTTCCTCTTAACTATATGAAGTAAGTGCATCTTTCTTTGGTGGAGATGTCCTCATATTCCACAGCATCAAGAACGCATCAACAAGAATCAGCAGGAAAAGTGCTTGGGGACCTTTTTGGTAAGCTGCCCATCATCCTGGCAAAAGGCGGGTAGACCACTGCATACTACTAAGATGGACTGGGCGGGCCAAACGGGCAGAGCTTTAGGTGATTTTGCACATTTGTATACTCATAGTCATTTAAAGGGAGAACAATGGACTCTGCTCTCACCAAGTAAGGACAAGAAAGAACCCACTCGTCACAGTCACTACACATTGAGCTTAAACAGATCAACGATGCATTCACCTCCACACAGCATTTCAGATCTTCTTTCAATGCGGAATTGCCGAGAAAACACACTGGCTTTGCACCTTTGTCAATCCCAGGAGGTCAGGATCATTTGTCCTTTACTGAAGTGGAGCTTCAATTGGGGCACCTGCTATGTTCATGTATGTGTTTCCCGCTGAGGTTTAATTTCTCTATACATTAAGCAGGTCCTCGTTCCAGCTCCTGCTGCGACAGTTCTCCTGCCCAGCTTACCCGGTCTGCTACCCTCTGCAGCCTGCCTACCTGCGGTCCTCTGTTTGTGCCTCCTCTGCTCGTTTCTTGCTCGGTTTTGCCTTTTCTGCTTGTTTTTCTGCCCTGTTTTGCCATTTCTGCTCATTTTTTTGCCGTCTTGCCTTTCCTGCCCTCCGTTTTGCCTTTTCTGCCATCTATTATGCCTTCACTGCTTGTTTGTCTGCCCTCGGTTTTGTCCTATTCTGCTCAGTTTTGCCTTTCTTGCTCGTCAATCTGTCTTTTGTTTTGCCTTTTGTGCTAGTTTTTTGCCATTGTGCCTTTTCTGCTCTTATTTCTGCCCAATGTTTTGCTTTTTCTGCTCATTTTTCTGCCCTCTGTTAGCCCTATTCTGCTCGGTTTTGTGTTTTCTGCTTGTTTTTTCTGGCCTCTGTTTTGCCCTCTTCTGCAATGGGGGGCGCAGGGCACCCAGTGTGTATTGTTGGCGACTGCGGAGGCAGCCTCCAGGCCCTCGTGGTCCCAGCCAACTCCCTGCCTGGCATTGCTCCCACACACAGGGAGCTGCTAGAACTGCAGCTACCTGCATGTGAGAGCATTCTTTCATCTGTTTCCACAGAAGCAGTTTGACAGCTCCTGCTTGCTGGCAGTGAAGTTAGATTTTGCTCTCGTTTGTCGGTAGCAAACTGCTATCTCCCAAGGGTGGCCCCTCAGGAGATAGTAGGAGCCAAGCCTGAGGGGTGGCGGTCCACAGGGCCATTAATGGCTCCGGGAAGGGGGGAGGGGGTAGCTCCTTTAAAAAGCATGGGCCGGCCCCAGAGAGATGGTGGTCCTGGGGGCCATATATGGCCAAGGATGGGGACGCGCGACTCCTCTCCATGTTTACATTTTGGATTTGGCCCCGGGGAGGTGGTGGTCCCTGGGGCCAGGGAGCCGCGCAGACTCCCTCCATATTGTTTATTTTAGCCCCGGGGAGGTCGTGGTCCCCGGGCTTCTGAAAGACCTAGGAGAGGGGTCCATGCAGCCAACCTCTTTTAAAAAAAAAAAAAGTCCTGGGGAGGTGGTGGTCCCCGGGGAGCGTCCCTGAGGCCCCCATATATGTGTACGTAGCCCGGGGAGGTGGTGGTCCCCAAGGACATAAAAATGCCTTTGGAGGGGTGCCATGTGCGCCTCCTCCATCATTTGTATAAACTCGGCATGCCCCGGGGGCCTGTCCCGCCCGGGGGGCTTCATTAAAAACAAGCGAGATTTTGCAGCAAATGTTTTTTTTTTTAAAGTGCTTTTATGCCCTGGCGGGGTCCCAGAGAGAACCCAGAACCAGCGCTAGGGGTTCAGGGTATTCCTACCCTGCCCACTTTTTAACATTTTTTTAAGGTTTTTTCTGGGACTTGATTGAAGCAGAGTCCCAAGATGGCTGCCAACACTTCCTGGTTGAAGAGTCAGCAGCTAATCGAATATCAGCACGAGATCGGGAGGGTTTGCGGAGCATTCGCGTCCCTATATATACAAATTTGGATTTCTTTTAATAATTCTAAAAGTACTGGACGGATTTACACCAAATAACACACAGCACTCTTTCTGGACCAAGAGCTAGCTTTCTGCCAAATTTGGTGCAATTCCGTCTAGCGGTTCGGGCTGTAGTCGGGTCTATACCTTCAAGAGGAAAACATAATTCTATGTCAGGACCATAAGTGAGGGTTATGCTTTATCTCTTCGCTTTTATTATTCATTTAATTAAACATCAGCCAACAGAACAACTGAAAAATAACTTTCCCAGAACATCCTGGGCATCATAAACAACGTCCTCCAATCAACACACAGGAGTCTGTATAAAGTCTTTTACCTCTTTCCGATCTCCCTCTTTCTTCCCTGCTGACAGCCTCAGATAAGTGCCTCTTGCTCCCTTTGTTTGCTTGCCTTTATCATTTAAACAAGCTGTTTTTCCCCCTGTAGGTGCCTTGCTTGTGTGATTTCTGTCCCTGCGCCACAGGAAAGTGCACTGCGCTCCTTACACAGCTGCTTTTCCCCCTTCTGTGGTTTTCAGGAACCACTTGCGCAGTGCGGTCCTCCTGCCGCCTGGTGGTGCTGCAGGCTCGTAACCTACGTGTCTCAGTGGCTCCCGCGGTTTGCGCCTTTGAATCTCCGGAGCGAGATAAAAGACGCGCTGCCCTCTGGAGCCAGAGCCTTATCCCCCGCATTGCCTTGCCTGGAGCCGGATGCCCTTTAAGGATGGGGCTGCTCAATTGTCCCTCACTTGGTAATTGATGCCTTTGGGCACCTGCCAATTGACTTCCTTCAGCGTCTGAATTTGTGCTTATGACTGGACACCCTTCGGGGTCTGTATACTACAGAGGCTGCCCAGGCCTCAATGGGGACATTGCCCCAGGGAATCTGACTCTGCATCTGGTGGGTGTTGTGTCCCAGGGCCTGGAGCCCTGTAAAATTGAGACCACTGGTCTCCCAAATTCGGGCTTGTTCCCCCCCCAAAATTCAGAGGTTCTCGCCCTCACCAAAGGTTGCTGTGCTCCCAACACAGTGGTATTTTTTGGGCAGTGTTGCGCTAATGAGCCAGAGGGCTCCCCAGCAGGGTGTGCTGCAGTCCTGAGAAAGCAGTAATGTGGAAGAGGAGGCATTTTAATTCCTCCCTTGGGTTGATGAATTCTACAAGGCCATCAATGCCTCCATATACAGGGCCATCTCGGAAGTGATGGCCCCTCCAGAGCAACACCTTTACAGGTAAACTGCAGAGCAGTGCGCACAACTTCCTCCCTCCGACCCCAAGACCTTTGGAATCCCAATTAACCTCATCCCTAACTCAACTACCCCGGCAGGCCCTGAGGCGCAGAAGCGTAAGCAAGAGCTTGATATGAATTATGATGCCTTTGATAGGCGTAAGAGGCCTTTTTAAGTGCAGGATACACCATTGAACCCTGCCTTTTCCCCTCCAACTGGTGCGCAGGGGGTCAGCCCCCCCCTCACCTCCTCCTCAACCTTCCCTAGACAACGTGAATGGTGATGACTCCGATGGGGAGGCGGGTGCATCACAGCCTTGGCGTCCCTACTCAGATTCAGGCCCTCTTGCAGAGAAAAATTCCCCAGATCCAATGTGTGATATATCGGACCCCAATGACATTATTCATCCCCGGTCGTCTGATTGGGCAGACAAGGTCGCCAAGTATGTTGCAGGCCATTTTCGTAAACCTCTGGAAAAGGAGGCAGAGGCGAAGCAAGATGGCGTCAGTGTAAGACGCGGATCGGGTCGCTCCTGCCCGAAAAGCCCCGCGGAGGTGGTTAAGGGCAAGAAAAGGAATCCTTTGTCCGGCAAAGATAACCGGACCTTACCTGCTCTTGTGGATCGGGCATCGCACCCAGAAACTGTTCCTTGATTGAAGCGGGGATTAAGGACGCCGGCTGACTACACCATCTACGTTGCGTGCCACCAGACGCTACTCGCACGGCTCCGACGCTCCCTGCTACAGTGTTGCAGGGGAGGTGGCGGAAAATTCAAAACAGCCAGGATGCCGGGCCAAGGAGTGAAGAAAACCAACCCAAATGCTGGGGCCTCGGGAGGGATTCCTTCCTCCTCCTCCCAGGATATCGGTAGGGGGATGGGGGGGGGAAACAAAGCCAAGAAGGGGCTGTGGATGAAGCAGGGCGCAAGGCTGTTGGGACTGAGAGTGGTACCAGGACCCGGCCAGGAAAGACTGGGATACCTGGCCAATCCCCGATTTATACCCTGTTTTCGGGCAGCAGCAGGACAGCAACAGCGGATCCCAAGCTGAGTAAGGGGCAAGGGGGTGCCTTAACCAGCGGACAGGTCACGGAAAAAGTGGGGGGGTGGATGGGGGGAGTGGATGCTTCCCCCCCAGGAGTCTCATTGGATTTGGGGAATTGTCCTAGTCCTGTACATAATGAGGCCCCTATTAATGGCATTGAGGGTTTAACAGAGACAGCTCCTACTGTGGCCCCTGGCGAAATCACCGATAGAGATGTCTCTGACAAGGCGATCGACAATGAAGATCAGGATCAAGAGGATCGCAAACAGAAGCAAGTACCCAGGGGGTGTAAGGAAGTGCGATGCCTGACCCAAACTACAGCTATAGGTCAGCAAGGGGCCCTTAACGACAACGCTGTAGGACTTTTTCTGGAGAAAACTCAAGAGCGGGGGAAGGTGGTAAATGAGTTATCATCAGGTTTAGCTAAGTCTCCAGATACCGCGGATAAGTTTCTCTCATTAACAGACGAGTCAGATCTGTCGAATATTGGAGAATCGTCATCGTCTCTAACCGATGAACTAACCTCAAATTTATTTTCTAGCGACGTTCCGGAAGAATCTACCTTAGCGACACAGCATAAACGGTCAGAGAGAAGATTTCGG
This sequence comes from Calotriton arnoldi, assembly GCA_963921515.1. NCBI lineage: Eukaryota > Metazoa > Chordata > Amphibia > Caudata > Salamandridae > Calotriton > Calotriton arnoldi. Next base: position 1,705,358 of record CAWUFW010002142.1, on the reverse strand, counting down.
GGAAAGAAAAAGAAGGATAAGAAAGGGCGAGCAAGCGGAGACACATTTAAAGGAAATAGTGAGGGCGGGCCCTCGGGCAATCTTCTCTGGAATTATTCTGCATCGTAGTTGGCGCTCTCCGGGGGGGGAGCTTGAAAGATCTGCCAAAAAAAGCACGATGTGAACTTCGGAAATGCAACCGCAAACCACCACGGTTGAGGGTTCTCTTGCAACAATTCTGCAAACCATACGTCAAGTCCAAGATGAAACCAGAAGCTCAAGTCGTCGAGCAAGGCTTGCTACTAAGAAGCTGCATGGGACTGTGAAGAAAATAATAAAACCTGCTCTGACATTGCCGGTAGACTGATCATGGTAGAGGAGCGTACCGAACATTTGGAGGCCGATGTCAAGACATTAAAAGCACAGGAAGTTTACTAGGCTGCCACGATGGTCGACGTTTTATGGAAATTAGAAGAATACGAGAACAGGCAGCGACGTAACAATCTGAGAGTGCTAGGGATACCTGATGGAGTGGAGGGTTCTGATATACGTGCCTATATGATCTCCCTCTTCAAAGGCGCCTTCCCAGAGAAGGCTAATTGGGATTGGAATACAGAGATCCAACGTGCCCACAGGTTCCCCTTAATGATGAAAAAGTCTCGATCCAGCGATACCGGAAGACCTAGGGTGATCCTGGTGTATTTTGGAAGCTTTTTGTTGCAGCAAGAAATTTATGACCAAGCCCGTCCTAACTCAAGGAAGATCTTCAGGGATGTATCATTCTTTGTAAGACCTGACTTCGCCCATGCCACAGTAGAGAGGCGATGGCGAATGAGACAATTGTTTAACCCTTTCCAGCAACGCGGAGCGGAAGTCTTTTTGCTAAACCCTGCTCGTAAAAAAATGACTTATAAAGGACAAACACGAAGTTTCACTTCTGAAATTAGTGCCCAGGAGTATCTGAAAGAAATAGGGGGAGGAAGCAGCGATAAAATATAGCTTAATATAGCTTAATAAAAGCAGCTTGGGATTCCTGCTACGTATCCTCCGGAGACGGATGATATAAATTGGGAGGGGGTTCTTCTAGGGATAATGCAGCTGGATAAGTAAATTTAAATCCTTTTTTCTTTTTGACAAATTTTTCTGGTTATCCTTCTTTTTCCGTTCACATAAGGGGGGTACGGGGCAGGGGCGACCGGAGATGTAATTTTGGATAGGCGCCATCCTTCAGGCTCTAGGCCTGATTGCTTTAGTGGTGGGGGGATGAAGGGGGGTTTGGGAATGGGGGGAGGGGTGGAGGAAGGGAGGGCGCTACACGGGTAGACACTTGGGTTTAAAAGAAACAATAAGAGAAGCACAGAAAGAGATAAAACCGTTTAGGATAGGAAAAATGCTATTTTTTTTATTGTTTTTGCTGACCAGGGGAAAAATACATAGTATGAGATATGCAAGAAAGGCCCTAGGAAACTGGATTAATGAATAAGCTAAGAATCGCTACAGTGAACATCTGTGGTCTTAATGATAAAAAGAAAAGAGCCAGGGTAACCTTGGAATTACAAGCTTTAGAGGCAGATATACTTTGTCTTCAGGAGACCCACATTGAGGGAGCACAGCTATCTTTATTGGATACGCTAGGTTTTAAGTTAATTGCGGGTACACGGCAAAGCACACGAACATGTGGGATGGCAGTTCTTGCCAAAAGAGTTAGTCCAGTTTTTCTCACACATTAGTACGGATAGTCGGGGGAGATGGGTGATTTTGGAATATCAGTCTAATAAGTGCGCCTTTACACTGTGTTCCTTATATGGGCCTATTCTTGATGATGCTAGGCTTTATGACTGGTCGAAAAACGAACTGGTGTCTTGGCCGGCTCCTATAATTTTATGCGGTGATCTTAACATCAATATGGCCAACAACTGGTCGTGCGAGGAACACTATAAATATTATGGTAGGAAACCTAGGGTATTTCGGACGCTTAAAAATATGTGTAAAGACTATACCCTGATGGATGTTTGGCAGTGTAGGAAGCCAACTGAATATGGTTTTACCTTCTACTCTTCACCCCATCAATCACATGCACGTCTTGATTTTTTTTTGGTGTCGCATGCCATAATCCAAGATTGTGATATAGAACTTTTCCCCCGGGTCATGTCTGATCACAACCCGTTAGTCTTGGTAGTTAAAGAGGGGGTGTCCCGTAAAAGTGGTAGTAAATGGAGTTTTGAGCGGGCACTACTGGTAGACGATGAATATGTGACTCTTATTAAAAATTGGATTCCGAGGTTCCTTAGTGAAAATCTGGGTAGTACTTCCCTGGAAATAGTATGGGATACATTAAAAGCAGGGGTCCGGGGGGAAACTCTCCAATTTTCGCTAACTAGGGTAAGGAAGGAGAAACAGAAGCTGCGAGAATTATATGCCCTATTAGCCCTGGAAGAAAGGACATTAATAATGGATACACTACAGGGGGGGGGGATTGTCAGGAAGCACAGATTGGAGTCATGATAGCTAAAGCAGCCATAAATGATATTGCAATAAAAAAAATAGCAGCAAAATCTTTAGTCTATAGTGAGCAAGCATATGAATATGGCAAGCAAATGGGGCGCACGCTAGCCATAAGGACTCAGCATAAGAATGGACAGAATGAAGTTAGGGAAATAAGGGATTCAGGTCATGGCATTGTTTCTGATCCTGCCGGGATAGGATTGGCATTTAAAAACTTTTATCAGAGGTTGTACGTGGAAACTGAGGTGGGAGATCTGGAGGATATTTTCAATTATTTAGATTCAAGCACTATTTTGAAACTTGATGATGATGATCAGACAGGGTTGGAGGGGACTCCCCCATGGGAAGAGATCCTGACAGCTATCTCCTCGCTGGCGACTGGGAAGGCCGCTGGGGAAGATGGGATTCCAACGGAATTCTACAAGACATTTGCACTAGAGCTTCGGGATTGCCTTGTGGGACTGTTTAAACATATATTTGAAGGCAATAAACCTTCTTCCTCTTGGTCCAAAGCAAAGATTGTGTTGTTCCCTAAAAAAAAAATCCTGTTAGGGAGCTCGGATCATATAGGCCGATTACGCTGATTAACGGGGACACTAAAATTTATTCTAAGATTTTAGCTTCTCGTTTGTCCCATCATTAGCAAAGTAGTGAGTGGACGTCAGCATGGGTTCATACCTGGGAAAAGTACCACAGATCACATCAGGCGGGTAATAACGTTATTTGATGCCGCCCAGATAGCAGGAGACCCTATGGCCTTAATTTTATTAGACGCTGAGAAGGCTTTTGATAGGGTCTCCTGGAGGTACCTATGGGAAATACTTGAGCGAGTCAATATAGGGCCGGAATTTAGGCAGGCACTTAAGGCGCTCTATTACAAACCTGAGGCCAGGGTGTGTGTAGCTGGGGGAGCTCTCAGAATCATTCTTAATTTTGAGAGGGACGAGGCAAGGCTGCCCCTGTTCCCCATTGCCGTTTTCCCTATACATCGATCCGTTCATTCGCAGACTAGAAGCTAACAGGAGGATTGTCCCGATGATATATAATGGATGGGACACTAAAACACTTGCGTATGCAGAATATATTGCGGTAATTACACCTCAGTCCGAAACTGCAATGTTGGAAATCGAGAAAGAAGCGGGGGAATTTGGACATATTTCAGGTTATTTGTTAAATTGGGACAAAATTGTAATCCTGGTTAATAGTATGCTGTCTTGGCAAGACCCACGAGTGGCCGGAAAGGCGATAAATCTGGGAGTCACTATTACCCCTAACTTGGATTCTATCATCGGGGATAACTTTGAGCCTTTAATAGAAAAATCTAAGAAAGATCTGCAGAGACTCAATAACCTACATCTATCCCTGGCAGGACGATGCAATGTCATTAAATTGACTTTTTTCCCGAAGATTCTTTATTTTTTTTAGAGCGATCCCGTTGGGAATAAGTAATTTATGGTTTAAGAAGCTAATTGATATAATTTCGCGATTTGTTTGGGCTTATTCTAAACCCAGGCGAGCTTTGAAATTCTTGACACTCCCTAAGGATCGGGGAGGATGGGGGCTCTCTAATTTAAAATTGTATTATTGGGCCACGGTGCTACAAAATCTTGGCCCTTTATTACTAGAGAAAAGTCCATCACATGCAGGTACTGTTTATTTCCCTTCCCCATACTATTGATCGGTGAAGGGGCGTGGGGGAATTTATGGAGGCAAATCGATATGAACTATTTCAAACGCGTTCGCTTTAAGACCTTGCGGAAAGCATTTGAGATCTGGTCTTCAGCGCGCAAACTGCTGGGTTTAGGTCGACTTAACTTTTATACCCCCCTGAAGAATAAACTAAATCTTCCAGGAATTTTTTTAGATACATATACAATAAGGTGGGTTAATACTGGTTTAGTGGGATAAAACCATTTCAAGCAATCAGAGAAGAATATGGGCTTATACATAAACATTTTTAAAACTTTTTACAAGTAAGGGATTTTCTCTTCCGTAAAACCGGTGGGGCTTTAGGGTTTCAACAGTGTAAAGGGGGTTGATGCTTTGGTAGCTGAGCATAAGCCATCAATAGGATTTATATACTCCATTCTAAATAACTACATGAGGGATGATTTAGATAAGCACTCGCAGAGATGGCAAGAACTACTGAACATTCCAGATGCTTCTTTTCGAGAATCCTTTGCTCTTTCGCAGACATCATTTATATCTGCTAAACTACATGTTCAATATTATAAAACGTGTTTTAATCTATATTATACTCCGAGCAATATTATTAAATGGGGGGATGGTAAAGGCACTCGCTGCCCTAGATGTCATCTTAGGGGTGCAGATATTGTGTACATTTTTGCCACCTGTCCCTCTTTATCGTCTATTAAATCTCAGATTACGGATTTCCTGTCAAACAAACTAAACATTCAGATAAATGTATCCCCTGCTGAGATCCTCTTAGGAGTGTCTGAAATTGAGAGACCAACGAGAGGCAGAGAATTGATTTTTATTGTTATGACTGTTTATCGGTTATGTATTGCTTCTGCCTGGCTAGATAACAATCCACCTTTGTGTCAACATTGGCTAGCAAAGGAGCTAGCTGTTTGTAATTTAGAAAAGGCAATTTTCCTAAGGAAAGGGATTCGTAATAAAAGAAAGGGATTGAGGAGATGGGGTCCGTTATTAGAATGGGTCGACCTCAGGAGCTGTTGAGGGTAGTCATGATGCACTTTGAGATGTAAGCACCTTGACACTTTATTGGCAGATAGCAGTTGGCAGTGTACAGCGTTGGGTATACTTGTTTTGTCTTTTCCTCTTTCTATTCTCTTGCGGGTCTCTTAGCATTATTATGGCAGCTGTAATCAATTTTTCTTGTATCTTATTGTGTAGCGGGGGTGGGTGGGTGGAAGTTTTACTGGGGGTAAAAATTGTGGTTTTAGGAGTCGGCAGCGCGCGCGATCCAAAATGGCCGCCGTGCCTTGAGCTCCGTCATTACCTGCATCGCCGACGAGTCTCTACCGATGATAGGGGCATAACTAAGCTTCGTTATTTGCCCCCAGCTGCTCCGTTGTAGTTCCTGCAGCGTCTGGTCCATTTTCAGAGGTCTGGTGCCTCTGTGGGAAGTGCGGTAGGCGTTTTTCATTTCTCCTCACAGAGGGCCCCTGCTCTCCTCAGCATTCTTTAACAGCCTTCCACACAGAGGAGGCGGACTTAACCCACTGGACACCTCCTCTTTTTAGAAGCCTCAGCCCTTCTTAAAGGGGTTTTTCGTCCTGCCTCTTGTTGGCCACAACTTTGCAGTTTGGAAAGGATTAAAGGGATTTTTTATCCTTTTTCTCTGCACTGCAGCCTATTGTTACTGTATATTAAGTCATTTTGGAGCTGATTTTTCTGATTACCGTTTTGGTTTTTAATATCCTGCCAAGGCTCCTTATTACACTGCAGGCTTTTGTTATTTGTGGTGTAATTAATTTTTCTTTCCCCATTGTTTGCTCCCTGTTTACCAGTATGGAGTCTAAAATGGGTCCAAATGAACACAAACAAGCTGTCTCACCTCCTCCTGCTAAAGCCAAAGCTATTGACTCCCAAGAGGATTCATTAGCAAAAATGTTGAAGGAAATTCAAGCTATTCATACCAACACAGACATAATTTCCTCAGAGATCAAAAATATTCACAGAGATATGGCTTCCTTATCGATGAGAGATGCTGACAATGATATTAGGATTCGTGATAATACTGCTGCCATTACAGCTATGGCTCCAATTCCTACTCAGGTTGCTTCTCTCCAACGTTCCCTACTTGACTTGGAAAACAGAAATAGACAGTACAATTTACGCATATTTAATGTTCCTGAAGGAATCGAAGGCCAGAGTTGTCGTCTTTTCCTGGAAAATCTTCTCCCTAAACTATTAAATATTAACTTTCCAGAGCGCTTTGAGATTGATAAAGCCCACAGAATACCTTCAATTCGTAAACCCCATCAAGTCAAACCACGACAAATCATTTTTAAAGTTCTGAGGCATCATCATCTTCTTCTCATACGCAAGGCTGCCTGAGAGATCCCTTCTCTCCTAATTGAAGGAAACAAAGTCTTCATTCACCAGGGCTTCGCAAAAGAGACTGTTCAAATTCGACGCCAATTTTCAGATTTACGTCCTCGTTTGCGAGAAGCTGGCTACAAATATGGTCTTTTTGATCCTGCGGTCATGCGCATCTGGAAAAATGACATTTCTAAGTCTTTCTCAGCTCCTGCAGATTTAATAAGATTTTTGGATCAACATCATCCTGTTCTCATGGACTCTCAACATTCTGGTTCTGCGGGCTGATGATAATAATATTTTTTCTACCCCCTCACTGTAGGTTGTCATTCACTTTCTTTGCAGGTGCATATTAATGGTGGTTTTCTTGCTTCGTACCTCCGTCTCCAATGTTCTATTGGTATGAGGTCTTGGTGACTGACCTCGTTTCATGTTGTTTGTCTTGTTTTGTCTTTTTTATATGGCTACTGCTGTTCTCTCTTTTTTCTTTCATGTTATTTTTCTTCCTTATAGGAAAATATGTCTAGGCCACAAAAGTTAATTGTTGCTTCATTAAATGTGAATGGTCTCAGACACACAGTTAAGCGACGTAAAATGTTAGAATATTTACACAAGTCTAAGGTTGATATCTGTTTTGTTCAAGAAACTCATGTTAATGACAAAATATTGCATACTATGTCTAAAGGTTGGGTAGGGCTTATAGTTTCATCTCCTGCTGCAAAACGTAAAAATGGAGTAGCTATATTTTTCTCACACAAAGCTCGTGCACAAATTTTGTCACATCACCATGACGCAGATGGTAGATTTGTTGCAGCTCAAGTTCTTATTGACAAACTTACTTTAAATTTGGTTAATATTTATGCACCTACCTCTGATGACCCTGCCTTTTGGTCCTATGTCTCTACTGAAACACTCAAAATTGGCAACGCGTCCCTCATAATGGGTGGTGATTTTAATCTCATCAGGGATCCTTTGTTGGACCGGTCTTCTGTTTTTAAGTTCCGGCCTAGCAAGGCATTCTTTGCTTTGAAATCTTTTCTTTCCGTTACCAAATTGATAGATTTTTGGAGATTGGAACACCCTACAGACAAAGATTTTACTTTTTATTCTAATGCTCATTCTTCTTTTTCTAGAATTGATTATTTATTATCCTCACATATTTTATGTCACATGAGTAGTGAATCAGTTATTCACCCTATTACGGTTTCAGACCATGCTCTAATCTCTTTTTCTTTGTCTATTTCCAATCCCCAAATTAATAATAAAAGATGGAGAATTAACTCGGAAATAGTTCTTAACCCCACCAATTCTAAAAAAATGGCCTCAGCTATTACTGATTATTTTTTTAATAATAAGTCTTGTGACACCTCCAAAATCATACATTGGGATGCTTTTAAAGCTTATATCAGTGGAGTTTCAATTTCTATTATGGCACACGAAAACAAATCTTTTTATTCCCACCTCAATGAATTGGAGACACAGATTGAAGCAGTAGAACGACTTTTTATTACATCTAGAGATCCACAATATAAATCCCAACTTCAGAAATACCGCTACGAATATAATTGTATGCTTAGTAAACGAGCAGGTTTACTTATCTCAAAAGAAAAGTCAAATTTTTATTTTTATTCTAATAAATCGGGTCGCTTGCTAGCTAATTATCTGCGTCTCAAACGTGAAAGAGTTCAAATTCCAGCCATCAAGTCGAATAAAGGTACATTGGTGACGGAGGTTGAGGACATACTGAAAGAGTTTCTTTCATTCTACTCTTCCTTAGATCACGAACCTCTTGCACCTAATAACAGTGTTATCAGTGATTTTCTTAATTCCTGTCATTTGCCTCAGATTTCTGATAATGATAGAGCTACCTTAGAGAACCCTATTGACATTAAAGAAATTTTTGCAGCAATTAATGCTTTAAACTCCAAAAAAAACTCCTGGGCCGGATGGAATTCCTGCCGAATTCTATAAATGCTATCAGGACCAATTATCCCCTTTTTACTTTCCTCTTTACGGAGTTTCAGCATACTTCCATGATGGGGGATCTTTTAATGAAGCCACTATAATTGTTCTTCCCAAGCCTAATAAAGATCATACTTTAGTCTCAAATTTTCGGCCCATATCTTTAATCAATCAGGACTGTAAAATATATGCAAAAGTTTTAGCAAATAGACTATCACCCCTACTATCCAATATTATACAATCTGATCAGACTGGCTTTATGAAATGTAGATTATCCGCTCATAATACCCGGCTGCTCTGTCATACCCATCTCTTGCCAAGGAAGCAAGTAGACCTATTGGTGTAATGGCCTTAGATGCAGAAAAGGCATTTGATAAGGTTAATTGGCAATTTTTATTTAAAACTTTAGAAGCTTTCCGTTTTGGTCCTATTTTTATCAATATGACTAAGGCTTTGTATTCAGCCCCCTCAGCCTCTATTTTAGTCAATGGTTTGTGCTCCACTTCATTTCGCTTATATAGAGGCACTCGGCAGAGATGTCCTCTCTCTCCTTTACTTTTTCTTATTGCAATAGAACCCCTCCTCTGCTCCCTTCGTAATAGTGATACTTATACAGGTGTTGTTTTGAAAGATACTACCATTAAACTTTCTGCCTACGCTGATGATGTGTTATTATATGTCACTGACCCTTCCACCTCTATACCTATTATCCTTGATATTATTCATAAATATGCTGAGGTTTCTGGTTACTCCCTGAATACTAATAAGACAGAATTTTTTCCATTAAATGCCTTTTGTAATTCTACAATGTTAGAGAATACTGATATAATTTGGTCTCCAAAAAACTCAAATATTTAGGGATAATTTTTACTGGTTCGGTCAAAGATGCAGTTGATTCCAATTGCTCTGTTATTTTAACAAATACCAAAGAGAAACTTGATCAATGGTCTAATTTACATCTCAACTGGTGGGGACGCATTGCAGCAATTAAAATGTCTATAACTCCACAAATTCTATATCTATTGTCTATGTTACCCTTCTCCTTCCCGTCCACTTTTTATACTAAAATATATAAATTATTTACTAAATTCCTTTAGAATAATAAGTCCGCACGCATTAGTCTTAAGACTTTACAATTGCCAAATGTGAAGGTGGGGTTGGTCTTCCAGATTAAAAAAAATATCATTTTGCATTCCTTGTGGCACAATGTTCTTTATGGTTCCACACTGTCCCCCTCTTTAGAGCACCTAAATGGCTTATCCTGGAAAAAAATATTTTGGCTCCATACCCTTTAATTGCTTTTCTCACCAAGTCCAATGGCTATTTTGGTAAGTGTTCCCCTATTCTTGGCAACTCTAAAATTGCCCTTTTATCATTTGATAGTAGTTTTTCTATTACTTTGTCTTCCACTAAAAAAGTTTCTCTTTGGTTCAATCCTAAACTCCAATATCATAAACATATTTCTTTTTGGAAATTATGGATTACTGCTGGTATTTTCTTTGTTGCAGATATTTGTCAATATGATATGTTTTACACATTTGATGTTATTCAAGCCACTTATAAGCTGCCATTGTCTGAGCTGCCTAAATATACATTGTTATGTAATACGATTCTTAATGCTTATCCCCAACTACTTTCTATGTCTCAGTCCTCTGGTATTGAATTTTGTATTTCTGTGTTCGGCCGTTCAGGACATACAGCATCTAAAGTTTATAAAAAACTTACCACTTCCAATTCTTCTTTTTCATATTTGAATCAAAAATGGTCACCACACTTAACTCTTCATTCACTTAGCATATTCTGGAAGGACATTTGGAATTCCAACACGGCCAATTATCTTCCGGCCACCCTTATACAAACTAATATTTACCTACTTTATCAATGCTTTTGGACTCCTGACCGATTATTTAAAGCTAAACTTCTAGATACTCCAAACTGTTGGCACTGTCAATCTGTAACTGGTGACCTACAACACTTATTTTTCAATTGTTCTATCATACATCAGTTTTTATCAGAAATATGGCATCTTATTACCCAGATCCTTAAGATCCAAACTACTTTATCATTTCATGTTCTAATTCTCAAATCCTCACTCTTTAAATCCATTTTATCCCCTATGGATTGAAAATTGTTGGATTTCCTTATTTCTACTGCAATCAAATCTATTACCTGTAATTGGAAAGACGCTACTTCACTTTCGGTTAATGCATGGTGGGAATGGATTATTTTTCTTAGACGTTGGCAATGTTTTTATCCACACTCTCATAAGGAATCCTCTTCCTCTAGGTCTAGTATGTGGTCTAGTTTAGATGCCTACATCAGTACATGTTCTACAATTTAGGAAACTTATTTCAATTTGTATTAATTAATCTTTGCTTACTGTAGCCCTTTTATGTTTATTTTATTATTTATATCATGTTTGTACTATTATGTAATGTTGGTATAGGTATTCTATTTTTTCTTATATAATGTAGTATGTTTTTATACTATATGGTTCGGTATCATTTTTTGTATTGTGTTTCATATTTATGAAAATTTCTTCAATAAAACATCTTGAACACACAAAAAAAAAATGGTGGTTTTATCCTGCTTGCTTTGTTTCTTTGTACTATGCATTAACTGTCGGTAAATGATAATAAAAATATTTTTTTTTAAAGAAAAGGAAAACGAGGCCCATACCCGTCTTTGGACGGAATGCCTCCGTCATTAGAGGGCAAAGTGGCTCTCATTTCGCAAAACGACCCCAAGATGGTCACATTTCTGGTAAAATGCTTCAAAGATCCTAAGAAGGGGGTTGATCCGTCTTGGCGTTCCTACCAAGATAAGTTGCTAGACATCACCGGGCCCCTCACCAAGATCTTGGACATGGCCGAAGAGGCTAAGCAGAAAGGGTCCCTAATTTCTCCAGCGGTATTATCAGGCTGGGCTCAGAATGCTTTTGTCTTTCTGGGCAATACCAATTGTGCTTTGTCTACTGAGAGACACCGCTCCCTCTTGATAAAGGTGGATCCGAAGTTAGGGGATCTTGCCTCTTCAGAGCCTGGACTGGTGGCTCAAGGGGGTTTGTTCGGCGAGCCCTTCATCAAATAGCTGGCTAAGTTTGTTGCGACGTTCACCTCCCTGGACAAGGCCCAGGCCTCTACTAAAAGGATTTTCACCCCTTGGGTTTTCCAAGGGGTCGGCTGTGGCAGAGGCCGCTTGGCCGGCCGTGGTTTCTCACAAGCCCCCATCCCCCACTCCAGGGGACAAGGCTCCAAGCACGTACAATGGAAGGACCATGCTTGCTTCGGAACCAAGGTTCTTCTTCCGGTAAGCCTGCGCCTTTCTTCCTGACCAAAAGTAGGGGGCTGTTTGGCAAATTATTTACCCCAATGGACAGCAATTACTATGGACGCATGGGTCTTACAGACAGTCAGGGAGTTTCAAATCAAATTCTACAGTTTTCCCCGACAGGTGAGACAGCCTTAAGCCATCTCATTTTCGGCTCAGGCCGCAGCGCTTATAGATGAGGAGATTGCGGGCATGCTGGCCAAGAAGGCCATTCGTCCAGCCACCCTCCATTCCAATGGCTTTGTCAGCAATTTGTTTCTGGTTGTCAAGAGCGATGGGGGACAGCGCCCAGTTATAAATCTTCAGGAGTTCAACGACTGGCTGGCTTATCGCCACTTCAAAATGGAGGGTATTCACCTTCACAAGGACGTCTTTCAACCACTCAACTGGAAGGCATGTCTGAATCTGAAGGACGCATATCTCACAAGTCCTATATTGCCCCCTCAATGGCGGTTTCTGCACTTCCTCTGGCACCACCAGATTTCTGAGTTCACCATGCCCCCTTGTGGGCTGTCATCAGCACTAGTGCCCAACTAAGGTTTTCAGAGCCGTAGTGGAACACCTGTGAGCTCATGGTATTCCTCTCATAATTTAGATGGACGATATCCTTCTTTTGGACCAGAGTTCTGGGAGGCTATCCCAACATGTTCAGGGGCGGTCAACCTTTTAGAAGGTCTGGGGTTTGTCATCAATGAAAAGAAGTCAGTGATGAATATGGCCCAAAGGATGACGTTCCAGCGATTCACCATAGATTTTGACCAGGAGTCTTCCTTCAAGGAAGATGGCAAAAATTTGGGAGGAATTCTGCAAGACCCTCTCCAAGCAGCAGACCTTGCAGATATGAATTGACAGACTGGTCGGCCTTCTGTTCTCTAGCGGCCTTCTATCCTCTTCTATACAGGCAATTTTCCTCAGTTCCTTTCATTATCGAGATTTACAGCGCCTTAAAGCTCACCACCTTCACAAAGGCTTTACCTACTCGCAAATAGTGCTTCTGTCAAACGGGACGAGGTAGGAAATTTCCTGGTGGCTTTCCCATATGGAAGCCTGGAATGGGAGAGCAATCTTCAGCTCCCAGCCAGACCTTGTCAATGGTCAGAACATGAACAGAAATTTCATATCAATTGCTTGGAGCTCCTCGCCGGCTCTTTTGCAGTCAGGTGCTGGGCCAAGGACAGAATTCAATCTTGCATCTTGGTGAATATGGACAACATCACAGCAGTCAGGTATATCAATCACCTAGAGGGAACAAAATCCAAAGCTCTCCCAGGTCTGGCCAAGAACTTCTGGCCTTTCTGCCTGGACAACCGAATTTCGGTCACAGCGAAATATCTTCCTGACCAGGCAAACCTGGTGGCAGAAGGGTGCAACTTTCTTCAGCACATTTTGGTGGAAGGTAGTACACAATATATTCACGAAGTGCATGTTATACATTTTGAAATTTACGTTTCTGGGTATGAAAAGTTCTAAAGCAACTGATGGGTTAGCTCGAATATTGTGTTTTAACGATACCTCTGAAGAAGGGCTAGCCGTCCGAAATGCATTAGGTACACCACCACGGCTACTTAGATGAGAATGTGTATTTCGACATGCTGTGGAGAGAAGCCTGGATGGGCGTTTCACTTGCATTTTGAAAATTGGAATCACTATGCCTCTGAAAGAAGTTTGAAAATAAAAAGTAAAAAACTGAATGAAACTTTGACTACTTTGGATTACTTGGATTATGCATGATTCTTGCTTGTTGTATAGGCTGTGCATATCGGATTGGTGCGCGATGGCGCACCAGGCAGTTTTCAATTCATTCATGCTACAAGGGACAGTAGCACACGCCGAGGTTGCACGCCAAAATTGTGCCTTTGAGCATTTTGTTCATCATAGTTTAAATTGAGTGTGCATACTACCATCTCCTTTTTGAGACTGGCACTTCCGCCACTTCCAGGATGCCAGTCTTTGGAAGCTGGATCCTCAGGTGTTCAAGTCCTTTCAAACAAATGGGTCCATTATCAGTAGACATTTTTGCCTCTCGTCTGGACTTTCAGATACCCCAATATTTCAGCTGGAAGGACAGACCCTCTGGTGTCCGTCCATGACGGACGCATTCCTCCAGTCCTGGAGCAAGGAGAGGGCTTATGCCTTTCCCCTTTTCTCCATTATCACAAGGGTCTCGGCTCAGGTGAGGAGGCAACAAGCAGACGTGGTCTTGGTGACCTCTCTCTGGAGATTTCAAGTTTGTATTCCGGTTCTGATGGAACTTTCTTGGGATTCTCCAATCCTTCTCCCCCTATTCCCCACTCTCCTGTTGTATTCCGCTTTAGGGGTCCATATATAGGTTTTCCTGAATCATGTCCTTATATAGGCACAATTTGCATTGCCCTTATATAGGCATAGAATCCCTGTCCTTATTTAGGCATTAACCGTGCACTCCAAATACAGGCATGGTCACCGACATCCGTCCACCCTAACGTCACAACGAGTTCTTAGAAACCAGACCCTTAAGCTTCGGGAGTTCCCCTAGCACAGGACTATTGATTTCTCCAAGAACTCATCTATTATGTATGAACCGTTATACCTTAAGGGTTCATTCCTGACGTCTTCCCCTGTCCGACTTCACGTCAATGCTAACATTCCAAGACACCTACCAGGTATAAATATACCTTCCCTTGCCCAAGCAAGTTAGAGGAGACCTCGACTTCAGAGGAGCCCGTATCCCGGCCTGACGCACTGAGAAGACGCTGTCATTCCTGCACGCAGACGAATCCAGCTTCCAGTGTTCTGACTCCCTTCGCGGGGTGTTAGAGTTCCAAGATCCGGCAGGAGATTCCCACCTCTCTCATTCTCAAGGTATGGAGCTGACTAGATCCTAGAGGGACTCTTGGCATACTAGACTTAACACACTCTTAGTCTACCTTACTAGAGAATACTTCACCTACTTCTATCTTTCCCTACACCTAGACTAGGTTAGGCACATTGGGGTAGAACTAGATTAGAGACGCATCGAATGAGTACCCGCATTCTTAGCTCATGTTATTTATGTAAGTGAATGTATGCTAAAAGATAATGCTAGCGCAGTATTATTTATTTCTACTGCTTACGCTGTACATTATTTATCTTGCATACTGTCTTGTGATCATAACAGCACATATCTCTTACACGAGAAACAAGACTGTTCAATAAAACCCTTTTATTGAAACGCTCAGTCTTTCCTTTCTGTGTAACTCTGTAGAAACTAAGCATGCACGCTTGAATGAGTGAAACTGTTATCTATTGTTTCCACGATTCTGAGACATGTTCCGCTTCTAAAGGGAAACAAAGTTGTCATGTTTTTCGGTTGCCAGAAACTACTCCCTTCTTGTTCTCAAGGAGTTTCTAGTGGCCTCTGAGCTAGCTGGCACAGGTAATTAAGTTTAATATAATCGATAGGGACATACCGACCTTAGTCCTATGTCAAACCTATAGGTTATATTATTCCAATGCGCAGAGCCCATTGGGGAAATAGGAACTACACTACACTCCTTCTGGATCCGTCCCGGATCCCACATCACATGGTGCTGGACAGATGCCTCTGCTTGATGGCATAGCAAATTACAGGCAACGCTGGACGATCCCAGGACTTTGGGGACAGGCTGAGCTCCTTCTTTCCAAACAATGGGAAGACAATACAGTCAACCATTACAAGTCGGCCTGGGTGCAATGGATGAATTAGACGACAGGGTGTAGATCCACGGTTGCAGACATAGTCCATATGCCCAATTTTCTAGCTTCCCTGGTGATGGATGGACTGGTTTTCAGGTCGGTAAACTCTTTCCGCTCGGCCATATCAGCGAGCCATGTCCCGGGGGATGGTGCTCCTGTAGGCAAACCACCCTTTTGTGTGAAGGCATCATCGAGAGGAGCGTCTTTCTCTTCATACAGAACCCAAATACTCCAAGCTTTGGGACGTCAATCAGGTCCTTAATCTTTTCTTATCCTGGCAACTGAATAGATTTCTGTCGAGGAGGGAGATTTCCACTAAACTAGCCATGCTCTTATGCCTGGTGTCGTGCTTGAGGGTTTCAGATGTGAGATCCCTCAATATTACAGTTAGAATATTCATCTTGGAAGGGGTTTCCTTTACTGTCAGTAGATGGACTAAGTCCTGCATTCAGCTAGTGAGGCCATGGCCTCAAAAGCTTCCTATTTAGGGACTCGACTTGAGGAAATTATAAATGCAGCAGATTGGTCCTCAGACTCTACCTTTAAGAGTTTTCATTTTAAGCCAGTGCTAGAGGTGGCTCAGTTGGTAGTAATCAAGCTGTAAACTAGCATAATCCTTGCCTCTGGTCCTGACATAGAATATAAAATTTCCTAGCTTTCGTGCTAGAAAGTTTCAATTCTATTAAGGACTCGGAGGCGAAGATTATACCACCCGCTCTGTGACGGTTTGCCTATGCTGTATATTAAGACTGTTTAGTATTCTTAAACAGTTGTAATTATTGTCCATTGTATCTTGTCACATACTAGTGAGACTGTTGGTTGGGACTCGGCATTGATATAGTTGGTTTTCTTTTCTACTAGGAGTTGATGGCGCCAAGATGGATACATCAAATTGCTGTGGTGGCTTGATTCACGCGAAGAAAGAGGGAGACTGAAAAGAGGCATAGGACTTTATACGGAGTACTGTGTGTTGGTTGGAGGAAATTGTTTATGATGCCCAGGTTGTTCTGGCAAAGTTGGTTTTGAGTTAGTATGTTGGCTGCTGTTTAATAAAATGAGTAATAAAAGCGAAGAGAGAGAGCATAATCCTAACCTCCAAGTCCTTAATAGAATTGAAACTGTCCCTCACGAAAGCTAGGAAATTTATATTCACCCAAGTCAGGACGTGTTCTATCACCTGTACCTATGCTAATTTGAAAATTTTAGGGCTGAGTCTTAAAGGCATTTATAAGTAAGAGAATCAGTACAACAGACGTACTTTTATGTACTCTTTCTTGCCTCTGTGAATCAGCCCCAAAATATCCAACTAGCTAACAGCAAAAGATCAAAGAGGGAACAGTCTTTTCTATTATTACTAAACTTAATGAATACTCCCATTTTCCCCATTTTAGATGTTTTAGGGTCAATTCACAAAGGCATGTAGAAGTATGTAATATAGTACTACAGAACTACTACTTTCAATGCTCCAAAATGCAGTTGTGAATCTGTCCCTTTGTGTTTAATACAAAGTGATCTGCCTACAGCTCAGGTCGATATATGTTGTCTGCTGTAACGTTTACTGCTTTGGAAATAAATAAAGATTGATAAAAAAAAAAAAACAAGGAAATCTGCCCAAAGAGAAGTAAATGTTTCACTATGTTCATTGTCGTCATTGGTTTTTGAGAAACTGCTAATAAGTAGCAGCTATAAAGGTGGGAACACTACCTAAATAGGCAACTCACAGACAGGGAATGGGAGAGAGTCTTAGCTTCCCCTAAGTCAATATCCCACAACACGAGACTGAAATACATTCAGTTTAATTACATACACATGACCTATCTGACTCCACACAGGCTCCAAATAATACATGGAGGGAAGATGCGTAAGTGCCCGAGGTGTGACCAACAAGATGTAGACTTTATCCACATGGTTTGGAATTGCCCGACACTGCCTCCCTTCTGGGCTGAAGTAGTGAACTTGACAGAGGCAACCCTGGGGAGAGCGCTTGATAGCTCTGTGGAGGTGTAACTACTGGGCCTATTTCCCTCCCCAACCACCGAAATGGAAAGTAGGGAACAAAGTTACAGATCTAGCCATGGCTCTGGCCAAGACATGGGTGGCGATGTCCTGGAAAGCCAGAAAGGTAGAGATCTGGAAACAAGACCTCACAAGCTGGACTGAAGCAGAGGGGAGGGCACTCTCCAGGGAAGAGGCGAGGGGAGTGCGCAGGCGGCCCATAGCAGAACAGTGGAGGGAACTAGTGCGGGCCTGGGAAAGCCTAATATTAGAAAACTGTGATTCTGATGAAGAGGGAGCCGCAGGGACACCAGTCAGAACACCTGAAACTACATAAGGAGTAGGGAAAACAAATATTCAAAACAGTCAACAAACCCTAGGCAAGAGGAAACACACAATAATTAGTGCACCACTAACTAAACCCTAAATGGTTGCCTTGGTAGATAAAAAAAACTACCTTTCACCTAACGCAGACCCTACACACCCACCTACTCACCTCAATAAATGTATTAGCATTGGGACACCCACACGGGGAAACAGGTTTGACGCACTTCACAAATTGTTATGTTTTCACTTAGGTTTATAGCTGATTTCCACACAATACTGTTGATTTATGAATATAAACAAAGTAGATGCACAGTGAGATAATACGGTATCAGAAAATGCGGAGAGTGGCAGATCCCAAACTGGACGACATATACTGCAGGCACTACTTGGATGCCCAAAACGGAGTGATGAAAAGTATAAAATGTTGAATGCCTACTTACTGCCAAGTCATAATGAATATTACTGTAAAATTGTAATATGATGCTGAGACTGATCTGCATACATCATGTAATATTATGAATATATTTTTGGAAATGCCAATAAACAAATGTAGCAGCTATAAAGGCTAAATTATTTAGCTTTACTCCTAATCTCATTACTAACTTGACAACAAAAAAAGCCAGTAGGTATTAAAACTTTTGTTAACTGATTCTCCATTATCTTCCCTTACAGAAACACCCTTATATGAATAATTCCTTAGTTAATTATTATTACCAGAGAAACTAAAACCGTTTTTTCTGATATGAGAGATGTTTATTAACACCCTACACAGACCTCTGACAAATTAATACCTTCTCAGTTTATTAATACAAGTACATTGACCAAGATGTTTTGCTGGGCAGTTCTGGCCAAAAGCAAAATTTAATGAACTATGGACTCAACTGGCAATTCAGAGGTGAAAGATTTCAAGAGAAAATCTGTTCTACTAAAATACACAGCACGTCAAAGTGAAAGAACATCTGCCTTTTCGGAAACATCAACAGAGCCTAGAGAAAGAGCAGAGAATCCACATTCCTACACGGAAAAAGAACTATACCAGGGGTTTCAAGCAAAAGGTTTACTGCATTTCTTGAAAAGATTTCCAATCAAACATTCATCACCCAGACAAATTGGAAGCATTCCTACAAGTACCTTTTGTGTGTCTCATGTAACGATTTAAGTGGCCACGGGTATGCCCAGACGTGGGCCCCTTGCTCACTGGGCCACTGGAACCAAGGTACACCTCATTGGAGAGCCTCAATCAGGGCAAAACCGGTTATGGGTTGCTTATGTTCCAGTTCAGAGAGGATCTGGCTTGGCAGTTTGGACTGGTCTGTCCCTACTGGAGCAGGACAAAGACTGATTTGCATTTAGATGGGTCTAATCTGAGGTGACATGGGGAGCAAAAGAGCAATGAGTTGGTATGCTACACCAAGCGATTGCCAGTGGTTAGACAAATTGCAAGAATTCCTCTCATCACCTTTTATATGTTTGGTCTGGCCTCCCAGTTACCTGAACAGAAACAACAATTGATGGACGGAATGCAGAACAATGTCATACATTCACCCCAGTACAGAGATCTGGGCCTAAATCCATCATTTTTTTGCTCCCCATGCCATACAGTTTGAACCGAGCCATAGGCAAATCAGTCTTGACTCTGCGCTTAATGGGAACAGTCAAGCCCGAACTACCAGGCCAGGTCCTCCCTGGACTGGAAACAAGCATCCTAGGACCGATTTTAGGGTTTCACCCCTCATCGGCCAGGATAGCTTGACTCCAGTGGCATGGAGAGCACGGGACCCACGTCTGGGCATATCCGTCCCACTCGGGGGTGACAAATGCAAAAACAACAATTGATGGACAGAATGCAGAACAATGTCATATGTTCACCCCAGTACACAGGATGCTTGTTTCCAGTCCAGGGAACACTTGGCTTTGCAGTTCGGGCTGGACTGTTCCAATAAGGAACAGGGTCAAGATTGATTTGCATATGGCTGGGTCTGACCTGGGGTGGCGAAGTGAGCTAAAGAACGATGAAGGATTCAACCCAGATCTGTGACTGGGGGTGAGTGTCTGAAAAGTTTCAGCGCTCCGTCCATCATCTCCTTGTGTTTGCTTTGTTCACCTGAACAGGGCTGTCACATAACCACTAAATGATGGGTGTCATTGTATACAAGTCTCCTGAGTAATAGGAATTGTGCTACAATTGGTCCAGGTTTGAGAGATTTGGCCAGTCCCAGGATTGAGGGCTATGACTGGACTTAGGTTCCAGGCCTTCTGTTTCTATTGGTTCTAGGGCTTAGGGTTTCTATTGGTTCCTGGAGCGAGGGTTTCTATTGTTATTGTATTGTATTGTAATTGCATTCATATAGCGCTTGCTACCCCTGACGAGGCGTCAAAGCGCTTTTTCGGAGAGTAGCCGCTACTTAAAGGATTAGTGGTGAATTAGTATAGTGAAAATATGAAAGTAATTTGAGTGGTGGATATGTTAGTCAGTTATTTGGATTGAGCAGGATAGTGGAGAGATAGAAGAGGGAAAAAGGTTAGCATTTATATAGCACTTGCTACCCTTGATGGGGTATTGAAGCGCTTTTTTGGCGAGTAGCACGCTACTTAGGAACCCAGAAAGGATTAGTGGTAAATTAGTAAAGTGAAAATTTGGAAGTAATTTGAGTGATGGATATGTTATTGAACGCCGACATCTTTAGCTGCATGTTTAGTGTGTTTTCTTCGCTCATACTGCCACACATGCTCTCAGGATGATTTTCCTACCTTACGCCAATACTGATTCCCTAGCATGCATGGTATGTACATGGCAACGATGGATACTCTGTGGTTCTGTTTACACTAGGCTGATACATATGCCTTAAGATGACATTGCCTACCGCACAACACAATTAATTACTTATGAATGCATTGTCAGCATTGTCATCATGCTGATGCGGCCTAGCTACTGCATAAACAGTGTCTATTACCTATTTTACCTCTTACTTTATACCCCACACCAGAAGAAGTGACCCTGTTTGCAAGTTGGTGATTAGTCTATACTTACCCTACTTACATTCTTACCACCAAGAACTAGAGAATTTGAGTAGGCTCATCGGCACCCCACGAGCACTATCCTGCTCGCAGGTATCCCACTAAATCAACTACTTCAATTCACTGCGCTCCCATCGATGGCACCCATCTCTTTAAAGAAGTACCCCCTACTGCCCCACTGAGTGAACCACTGCCACAGCAATCATCTAGGAAGATCGACTCACACAGGAAGGCCCCATAGTGCTAATTTTGCAATATGACCACACTCCAATGGCACACCTCAACGTTATCATAGAACAATATTTATTTTATTTATTTATTTAAACAACTTCTAGAGCGCACAAATACCCTTGGGTGTCTCGGCGCTATGGACTGTAGAGATTAGCAGAGGACTGGTTGCTTATTTTTTCAAAGAGCCAAGTTTTGACTTGTTTCCTGAATGATAACAAGGTAGGACTGGTCTTAATTTGTATGGGAAGCGAGTTCCATAGTTTAGCCGTAGCCACTGTAAATCTTCTATCACCCCAGTTAACTTTCTTGGTTCTGGGGATGATCAGAAGGTTGGCATCTGCTGAGCGCAAGGCTCTACTGGGCGCATATGCTAGAAAGGCTTTTTTCAGGTATTCAGGTCCTGCATCGTGCACTGCCTTGTAGGCGATACAAAGCGCCTTAAATTTAGTTCTATTTTTTATGGGCAGCCAGTGAAGCTGGCGCAACACTTTAGTAACTGACAAACTTTGGAGTACCTGTCAGTATCCTGGCGGCTGCATTCTGTATCAGTTGCAGCCTACTTAGAACTTTTTCTTGGGCGTTAACTAGCAGGCCATTACAATAGTCGACCTTTGACATAACCAGAGCACATGAGTGTTTTACCAGTATTGATTGGGATGAAAGGTAATAGTTTCTTTATCGCCCTTAAAACATAAAAGGATGAGGAGACCACTGAATTAACATGGTGTTTAAAAGATAGGCTGTCATCAAATATAATACCTAGGTTTCTAGCCTTCTTAACAGGGGTGGGGGGTAGTCCCAACTCAGCTGGCCACCAGGTCGGAGACCATCCTGGGGCAAGGTTACCAAAGACCATTACCTCGGTTTTTTCGGAGTTTAGTTTAAGGCAGTTATTTGCCATCCATGAGCTAATGGCCAGCATACCATCATGGAAACTCGCTGCCACTGCCTCTCCATCTTTATGCACTGCAAGCACCAGTTGCGTGTCGTCAGCATACGACGTGAGACCCATCCCAAAGGATTTTATTACTCGTGCCAAGTCCGTCACATATATATTAAACAAAGTCAGACTAAGCGACGATCCTTGAGGGACTCCACAAGGGAGAGAGAAAACTGATGAGTGGAAAGTACCCATACTGACTGACTGGGTCCGATTGGAGAGGAAGGAGGCCAGAAGTGCTTTGGCCTTCCATCCGATGCCTATGGCTGAGACACGGTTGATCAAAGTGACATGATCAACAGTGTCAAAAGCTGCCGATAGATCCAAAAGCACCAAGACTGCAGCACCTCCTCTATCAAGTACCATCCTAATTTCATCTGATGCTTTAATGAGTGCAGTCTCCGTGCTATGGCCTTTCCTAAAGCCAAATTGTGTGTCATCTAGCAGCTTATTCTCTTCAATATACTGCGCCAGCTGGATGTTCATAATTTTCTCTAAGATCTTTGCTGGAAAAGGTAGACGTGCGATTGGTCTATAGTTTTTGGTCTCTCCCGGGTCAAAATTACTTTTTTTTTTTAACAGTGGCTGAATGATAGCCTTTTTCCAAATGGACGGATAGGTGCCTGAGCAAAACAGAGTTACAAATGTTCGCTAGATTAGTGCCTATCAAGTCCGGGATCAGTTTTAGGACTAGCGGGGGCATGGGTCAGTCGGGGAGCCTGATTTAACTGTGTTAACTAGATCAGTGATCTGTTCCACCGTCACTGGTCTAAATTCCATAAAGATGGGGGTATCTCTGTCTCTATTGTTATCCACCAATTGGTTCCGGCCCGCTGTAGGGGCGGAGAAATTGGAATATATTTGGCCCACTTTGTCTTGAAAGTAGCTGGCTAAGGAATCACAGAGTGATTGAGACGCATCCTTAGTGGACTTCACCACTGGCCCTGTCAGATTGGACACTACCTGAAACAGTTGTTTAGTTGAGTTTTGTGCTGTTTCGATTTTTTGGGTATAATAGTTACTTTTTTCTTTAATTATAAGATGTTTGTATTTTGTCAGAGCCGCCTTGAACGTGTTTTTTCAGTGTCGTCATATTCTAGGCGCCAGCGTCTTTCTTGATTCCTACAGTGTTGTTTCTCCAATCTAAGTGCCTCAGTAACCATGGCGCCGAGGGAGTCTTTCTATTTTTGGAAGCTGTTTTGTAAGGTACTAGTCTGCTAAATGCATTTTGGAGCCATTCAGTATAATTAGTAGAGGCCAGTTCAGGGTCTGGCACAGCTTCCGGTTGTGAATCTATTAAGTGTTGTTTAAGATAGGCTTGATTAATGCTATTCCAGGCCCTAAATTGCTTAGAGGGGATAGAGCCGGTGTGCATATGAGTGGGCTGAGGTATCATGATGTCAAATAATATTGCACAATGATCAGACCATGTCAGGGGAAGTATCTTCCTTATAGAGATTTGGTCATTGTTTGAGAACAAACCGTCTAGTGTGTGCCCAGCTGAGTGAGTAGGCATTATCACTTTTTGGGAGAGTCCTAGTACCTCTAGTTCCGAACTGAGGGCTATAGACTCTCTATCAGTGAGGGCCTCCAAATGGAAGTTAAAATCTCCCAGGATCGTGAAATTGGGTTCGCCCGCCACCGGTTCCAGTAGGTTGCACCCAACTCATACTGTATTAAATTTCCATGAAACCTCTCCAAACATGACCAAAAAAAATTCAAACACAGAATCCTCAAAGAACATTCTGAGACACTACTAATAACTGACATTTACTACAGACCAGCACAAGGAGGCCGCAAAACAGACTTCATCTTCCACACAAGAAACCGGCTAAATGGAAAGTAAACTTCCGCTAACACCTTTGAGTAACTAAGACTACAAACGTCCCCTATGGAACTAAACTTACTATATCCCCATCCCAGGACTTCAGCAGAGAAGTGTTTTAACCATTTAAAGAAATGGGAATATCCTAGTCCAAGCTACCGAACAAAACCTAACCATCTTCGATCGCCACTTCTCTACGTTCTGCACCTCCATGGCATCAGGATCCACTTCCATCCCTCCTCCCTCTCCCGGAGACCCTCCTTCCCCATTCTTGCCGAAAGAACTAACCTGTACACCTTCACCTCTAGTCGTCGATCCCTCCACTCCCAAAACACGTCACACTGTCTCCACCACCTACAACCGCTCCCCTTATCAGACCTCGCGACACCACAAACCCAATACCAGAATTAACTCGCCTCGCTACATGGCGCACCTCTTCTGCCCAGCTCGAGCTACCTATCGGACCCACATCCTCTCAGTCCACCAACCGCAACTGGCAGGACTCTACCTTAACCTGCACCTCAAAATCTGTAGAGCCCCTCCGCAACACAGACTGAACCCTCTTACAACTGATGCCCATAATAGCCGGACTAGAACTAAAAATTAACACAATTCTAGAAGAAATGTTGTCATTACGCAAGGACGAAACGAATAGCCACATATGACCACAAGCTCACGCTTCCATGGCAATCACTGATCCTGCCGCAAATACGCACTCTGACACAAAGAGGAGGCGAAAACTGCCACAACTCCAAGCTTCCATAGCGAACATCGATCCTGCCACAAATACTCACCCTGACCCTTCATTTCTCAACCCTAGCTAATCCCTCCCACATATTCATCTCCACCCCAATCCTAGACACACTGCAATCAGAGGGACACAGCAGGAAACCGAAACGCAGGGCAACCCCATGAAAATGCACCCAGCCAGCATTCACACCGCAAGTTCCCGGTCATCTTTGGAACGAGTAGGACCCGGAACCACATGCGCACCCCCCCCCCTCCCGCCCAGGCCACCCGCCCAACTATCCCCCATCCAATCCAATCAGCCAGACACAGGATCTCCGCCTACGCTTTGCTGCATGCTACTAAACTGTCGATCAGCAGTCAAACATGCCACCGATATAGCTGAAACTATCTTAAGGTACAATGTTGGCATCTGCTTTCTAAAGGAGACATGGCTAAATGACCACTCATCCCTTTACATTGACCTCCTCACCCCACTGGGCTTCTCTATCATTCAAAACGACCAAAAAGGATCACAGAGGTGGTAGAGTAGCAATCATACACAAAAACAATCTTGATCTAACTCCCTTCCACACTAGCAAATATCCTACCTTTGAATACTTAGCCGTTCAGCTCTCCTCTAAAGGCCCCAAATCTATCAAATTTCACATCATCTACCTTCCTCCAGGTGACAATCCACAATTCCTAGAAGATCTAAATGACCTAATGTCACAACACTCCCTGAAAGGAAGCACAGACATCATACTAGGAGGCCTAAACAAGCACCTGAATAAATCCGAAGACCCTGAAGTAAAAACCCTATCCTCCCTCCTGGAAACATATGATCTCACCCAACACTGAAATAGTCAAACCCACATAACCCTTCACTCTATCCTACCATCCGACCAAAGGCCTGCCCTCAATCTAGCCTGCCCAAACACTGGGTGAGGAACTTACATCGTATTCCCCAGGTAGAGTTAGAAACTTTAATCAGCACTCAAATCATACCCCCACCTGACCTCTCCTCTGCCAAGGACCTTACCAACCATTACAACACAATAATGGCAGCACTCATTGAAACAGTTGCCCCTTGGCAACTCAGGAAAACAAGAAGCATCCCCTCCAGATTCTGGTTCAATAAAGACCTCAATGAAAAGAAGCAACAACTCCGTCTTGCTGAAAGAAATTGGAGACAGAGGTCCTCACTAGCCAATCTCTCGAAAAGCATATTTTCAGAGAAAAAGCCTCCTTTTTCCGAGACCAACTCAACCGGTCTAGGGACAGACCCAAGGCCCTCTTCAACATCAATCAGCAAACCTCCTCTCTCCTGCAACACTCAATTATGAACTCTACTAAGCGCTGCAAAGAATTCGCAACATTCTTCTCCCCAAAAATATCCAGCATCGAACTCTCTATTAAACAACGCACCACCACACCCGGCAGCAAGGACGCACCCAAATGCGGAAAGGGTCCACCCACAGAACTAACGCCAAAAGATGGCTGCTCCCAACACTGATCACCAACCTCAACCCCCTGCAATCGAAGAATGGTGAAACCTGGACCGAATTCAACCTTATCCCTGAAGAAGTCCACAAGCTACTCACTAGCATGAAGCAGACATCGCACGTCTCTGACCCCCTCCCAGCAGTGCTTGTCAAAAACCTTGGGCGCATCATTTCCCCAATTTGGACCAAAATCATTTGGGGAGAGGATGTGGCCTAACGGCTAGGACAGTCGATCTCAAATCTGGAAAACCGGGTTCGAGTCTCGGCAATGACGCTCAACATCCTGTGATTCTGGGCAAATCACTTAATCTCCCCGTGCCTAACAAAAATGAATGTGTCCTTGTATAACGCAACTGGCTCTCATGTAAAGCGATCTGATACCTTCGGGTCAAGTTCGTGCAATATAAAACTTCGGGGGAAAAAAAACTCCCTATTGAGCGGCTCCATGCCAACCCCCCTCAAACTCAGACAATTCACCTCGCTCATCAAAAAACCTGATGGAGACCAAAACGACCTTAACAACTACAGATCAATTACTAATCTCCCTCACCTTGCCAAAACCATCCAAAAATGTGTGCTTGCACAACTCAACCACATAGAAAAATACAAACTGCATGACACCTTCCAATCTGGGTTCAGGAGAGGTTGCAGCACAGAGACGGCAATACTGATCATAGACGACCTGCACAGATCTCTAGATGATGGCCAGGCCTGCTACCTAATCCTCCTGGACCTCTTGGCCGCCTTTGACCCAGTCATCCATGACATCCTCCTAAACACCCTATTGCAGCGTGCAGGCATCAACGGAACGGTCATACAGTGGTTCGCCTCTTTCCTGAACCAATGCTCTCAACTAATCAAATTAAACAACTCGACCTCAAAAGCAGCACCCGTCACACAAGGAGTCCCGCAAGGTTCAATCCACCGTCACACAAGGAGTCCCGCAAGGTTCAATCCGGTCTCCTGCTCTATTCAACCTTTATATAGAACCCCTTGCAATGATCCTGAAACCAGCCAAAATTGCCTACCATCTCTATGCAGATGACACTCTACTGTACATGAGAATCTCATCAACCAAACACTTCCAGCACTTAAATAGCACTCTCTCTCCACTGTTCAATCCTAGTTGACAAAGTACCATCTTAAGCTCAACACCAACAAAACTGAACTTCTTCTCATCCAACCCAAAAATTAATCCTTTCCTATACCTGGCTTGATAACCTCACCACTCTAAACTGCAATCTAACCATATCCAACTCCATCAAATCACTAGGAATCACTGTCACTTCAGTATGAAAGAGCATATTAATGCCTCTGCTAAAAGTGCCTTCTACACGCTGAAACACCCAAAAAAAAAAAAAAAATCAAACCCTTCATCCCCATTGAAGACCGAAGAACTGTAGTGCAATCACTAAAGAAGACCTAAGAACTGTAGTGCAATCACTAGTCCTCCCCAAGCTAGACTACGGCAACTCAACAATTGTAGGTGCCCCAAAAACACACCTAGCCCCGTTGAAAGCCACACTTTACACAGCGGCTAGACTACTGCGGGGGAGAGACGCTTCCATCACATTACCCCCCCACCCCCCCCACAAGAAACTGGCTACCAATAGAGGCAAGAGCTATATTCAAAACAGCGTGCATAACCCACAAAGCTTTATACACAAAAACACCAACCTAGCTCGCAAATAAATTAACAAAAACCACACAAAGGAGACCTCTTCGAAGCTCTGATAGTCTTCTCCTGATTCCACCAAAATGTAAGAAACAGAAATCTCGCACCGGCGCATTCTCCGGGAACGCTTCTAGAATATGGAACTTGCTACCTCAAGATTTATGGGACAATCAATCACGCCCTCACTTCAAGAATAAACTGAAACTTATCCTCTCCAACAAATTCTTAAACTCACACCCTTAAACCATCAGACTGGTTGGTTGGCTAACTCCCCACAGCCTCTAAACACATCTCAGCAGCGCTACCTCCAGGAAAACTGTGCCTCACCCCCTGTCACAACACCCTCTTCGGCTACCTCAATATCTACTTCGTACTATTATATATTTTATATACTCCACATATAATATGTACAATTGCTGCTATACTAAATCTGTATTGCACTATTTATATATGTACTGTATCTGCCACTAAAGGGTCCTATATATATTCATATTCCATAGCTACCTCACTTATCGTCGTACATATATATCCCAAAACTGTATCACCTGTATATCCTGATGCTTATTGCACTTTTCGTTTTCATACGGTCACTATGTATCTATACTTACAATTGTAACTCATGCTGTGATGGATGTACCAATGCTGTTAAGCGCTCTGATACTATCGGGTCAAGTTCGCGCTAAACAAAACTCAACAAATAAATGTTATGCAGATTTGTACAGCACTCCATCACGCAGGAGGATATATTGGTGCTGAGCAAGTGTAAGCCTAGCCAAACCTAGTGCCTAGTGGGACTATTCAAAAAGACAGGTCTTCAGCTTCTTCCGGAGTTCAAAAAGTAAGCAGGAGGCTCTTATGTGTAGTGGTAGGTCGTTCCACAATTTAGGAGTGATTTAGGCGCTATTTAGGAGGTTTGACCTCCGGGTCTGGTTTTCCAAAAGCATGGAATATGTGCAAGTAGGAGTCTGGATGAGCAGAGGTTTCTGTACGGTTTGTGAAAGCAGATGCAATTGTTGTTATTCTAGGCCAGTGTTATGTAGCGCCTTGAAATTGTGGGTGAGGAGTCTGAATTATGCTCATTTGTGTATGGGTTGCCAGTGGATGTGCTTCACATGTGGTGTGGTGTAAGTGAAGAGTGGGAGGTAGAGAGTGTTTCTGGCTGCCTAGTTCTGAATTGTCTGCAGTGGATTTTGTTGTTGATCCCGGCATAAACGGTGTTCCTGTTGTCCAAATTGCTGGTAACCAGGGCATTCATGACGGTTTTCCAAGTGCTGAATGGGAGCCATTTGAAAATCTTCCTCAGCAACTTCAAGGTATGGAAGCCTGAGGTGGTGACAGTGCTGACTTAGTCGGTCATGTTGAGTTTGCTGTCGATGATGATCCAGAGGTTCTTGCCGTGGGGGTGGGTCAGTAATAGGAGGACAGTTGCATGTTTCCAAGTGTCTGAGAAGGTCAAGGAAGAGGTGAAAGCATTTACAACGGGTGTGAGCATGATGTTATTGGGTTGCAGCCCTCTGGAATAGACGTGGTGGGGACAGGGGTCCAATGGGGCCCCTGAGTGGATGGACCACATGTTGGCAGCAGTTTCTTCTGGGGTGATGAAGGGCCATGGGGTTAGCATTAGTTCTCTGGATAAGATGGGGAGGGGTTTGGTGAAGTCTATTGGGTCTAGTTGCAGGTAGAATTTGCTGTAAGTGGCAGTGATGTTGCTGCTGAAGAATTAAGAGATTTTGCAGAGGTCCTGCAAGGGGGTGATCGAGTTGGAGGCAGCCGCTGGTAAGGAGTAATCCTTCACAATGGATAAGATTCCTTTGCTTCTGTAGCTGCTAGCATCGCTAGGGTCCACCAGAGCAGAACGCTTGGTGGTCCTGATCATTTGGTGGTAGCGTCTCAGAGCGGATTTGAACATGCTCTTATCTGTACTGTCCCGGCTCATTCTCCATTTGCACTCCCATTGTTTGTAGTGATGTTTCATCAGACTCAGTTCCTCTGTGTACCAACTGGCCTGGAGTCTATTTCTTGTTGTATTGCTGTGTTTGATGTGGGTCAGGGATTCTGTGCTGGGGTGATCCCATTGTTACTATTCTTAATGTCTTTGGGGAGGCTGTTGAGGTGTTCGGGTCGGTGAGTGTTAAGAGCAGCGCTCCAGTTCTTGTCAGTGATGCTGTTCAGGTTTTGGTGGTCTGGTCTGGTGGTGATGCATGTGCGTTGGATCCGGATGGGTATGCTGAACTTGATGAGGGCGTGGTCTGTCCAGGAGACTGGTGTGGGCTCATCAACTCTAATGTTGTGGAAGGTAGCGAAAATAGGGTCCAAGATGTGTGAAGCGATGTGGGTAGGTCCTTTACTCGTTGGGTGAGGCCCAGGCTTATAAGCTCTTAGCCAAGTGCTTTTGAACTAGGGTAAGCATGGTGTCTTAGATGGAAGGTCAGGTCTCCGAGTAGGATGTAACTGGTAGCATTGAGGGCGAGTGTTGCAACAAACTTGGTGAAGCTGGTTCACGGTCCCGGTGGTTTGTAGACGAGAATGCTGCTTAGAGTGAAGCTGGCTGTGACATGGAGGTTAAACAATCGGTGATCCATGATGGAGGATGATGTGCCCGTAGAAGTGGTGCTACTGATGGGTGTGCCTGTAGATCGTGGCGATTCCACCACCGGACTTGTGAAGTCTATGTTGCCTGGTGGTCTTGTAGCTGTGGGGAAGGGGGCAACTGTGGCGATGCTAAGTGCCAATGCAGGGTTCAGCCAGGTTTTCGTGAGGAAAAGTAGGTTTGGGGCATTGTCCCAGATCTCTGTGGCCTGTATGTAGGTGTCGAGGAGAATGGATGTGAGTGCTGAGCATTGTGTGAGTGGTTGAGAGGCTGTGTAAGTGAGAGACAGTGGGGTGCTGGGTGCCTGCAGAAAGCACAGGAGAACGCTCCCTCAGTGCTGTATAGTGCTGTGAGAGAGCAGCGTGTGGAGCAGCTGCCAGTGTTGAGACCACAGAGGGTAGTGGTGGGAGGACTAGGGTTCCTGGCGCTAGGTGTGGTCCAGGTCTGGAAGGACACAGACGGGCTTGCCTTTGATGTGCAAGCGGCGTCTCCATTGTGCACACCCCCTGCAGCTGCCATTAAGTAGTCCTGGGAGGAGGAAGAGTGATGTGACTGTGTGCAGATGGATGATGGGAAATTCAGTGAGGTCTCGTCCTGTGCAGATAGATGATGGGAAATCCAGTGATGTCACTTCCTGTGCAGATGGATATTGGTTCTATGACTAAGGTTTCTATTAATTCTAGGAATTAGGGTTTCTATTGGTTCCTGGGACTAGGGTTTTTATTGATTCTAGGGCTTGGGGTGGGTTTCTATTGGTTCTTAGAGTCTAGAATTTCTACTGGTTCCTGGGCTTACGTCTCGGGCTTCTACCCACTATAGGGTCTATGGCTTTCTTTGGTCCAGGTCACCTAATCACTAGGTCTCCCACTCCTATTTAAAAAAGTTCCTTTAGGATGCCCAAAATCTCGCCTAAGCAGAAATAGTTTATCCTGTGCAAAGCTCCTCTAACAACAAAAGATAATTACTCGTGGGGTCAATCACAATTTCTTTTCCACAATGATACCGACTACACAACCTCACTGTGAGAAATTGGGTTGTTAACCCTGCCCAAGTAACAGCCACAATCCCTGCGAGGGTGAACCACAAAAGACACTAAATAAACCTGTGCTCAACCCTCCGGTAGCTTGACACAAAAGCAGTCAGGCTTAACTTAGAGGCACTGCATAAAGTATTCATGCAGCACATAAACAGTAATAAAGTGAAAACATAACACAAGAAAAATCCCTCACCAATTTAGAAAACTAGAGCAATTTTTTATAAATTATTGGACAACAAAACGACAAAAATCTAATTAGTAATACCAGAGTTATGAATTTTTAAATTTAAGGTTAAAACGAGCACCTAAAATATCAAAGCGCCAATTCCAGATATCTAGTCGCGCAAGACCAGGTCAAAGTCAAAAGATAAGGCCGACCACTCTGAAGCGTGGTTCGGATACAAAGAGTGGACTGGACGCAGTTAGGGTTACCTTCAGACTTAAAAAATATTTCAAAGAAATTGTTCTGAGAAGGAAAAGTTGAGCGTGGCAAGGCTGCAGGCGTGTCCGAGGAGGAAGCACCGTCGTCAGAGAGCCACTGGACTAAGTCTCTGTGAAGATTTCTTCGTTCGATTTTTGGAAGTCGAAAATCTCCAGTGGGACGATCTGTAACCTGTAGCTGAAAAGAGTTCCAGGAGGCCGAATACTCCTTTGATGAATGACCGCTGAACAGCATTTGCTGCTGCGGAGAACAATGTTGTGGGAGCTGACGCGAAGTCAGGCCAGCTGGCGATGCACCTTGAGTGGACAGAAGAGCAGGTTGGTCCCAGTCTTCCCTCAATTCTCAGAGCAATTTTTTGCCAAAACGTTTCTTTTTCCCAAGTTTTGGAATTTGGCCATCTGGGCACACTTAGCACCTCCACCAAGGGTCTCGGACAGAGGAAGCACCACTTGGGAGGGGGTTTAGGACTCACTCAGGCTTGGTCCAGGTGCAGGTTGTAGATGGTTGAAGCCCTTCTGTCCCTGAGGCTCTGGTCAGGAGGCTGGCCAACTATTCCTTGGAGTCACTCTGGTAGTCCTGGGTTCAAGTAGTGTTACAGGGCTCAAGCAGCAGGGCAGGCCTCTGAGGGTTCAAAGCAGGCTCCAGGCAGCAATGCAGTTCTTCCAGGTTCAGCAAAGCAGTGTTGTGGAGTACACAGCAGGCCGCAGCAGCAGGCAGTCCTCCGAGAGTCCTTCCGCAAGTCTAGTAAGTGAACTGAAAGTGGGTCTGAGAGTCCTATTTTTCTATCTAATGCCTTCTTAAAAGTAGGGGAAGTTTCTAGAGAATTCTCTTTGAATGCTTGACGTTTCCTGCTTCCCCTGCCTTGGCTCCAAGTTGGCTGCATAACAATGCAGGAGTGACAAGTCCTTTGCATGAAGGCACAGCACTGCCTATTCAGTTGCAAGTGGGGCTGTGCTCATATCCGCCCCCCATCCTGCCAGTTGATGGCCCATCTAGGCACACCTAATGCTTCTATTGTGTGGCTATCTGGAAGGAATACATAAAGTCCAACTGCCAACTGCACCCAGTCATGTGACCCAATAACAGGCTGCAGACACCAAACAGTTAAGGCAAGAAAAAGACAACTTTCCAAAACTTAACGTAACTTAAAATTCAACTTGACGATTAAAGAGGATTTTTAATAACAATTTCTCTGACACCAAACATGAAATGTTTCCCTGTTCCCAATCAAAAGTTAGCACGTATGTATTAAGGCAACCTAATGTTATCCTACAGGAGTTTTTCACTACCAGAACATGTAAAACGTTATAGTACACTCTGACCTTTTAATCACAATGCACTCTGCCCTATGGGCTACCTAAGGCCGATGTTCGGGGTGACTTGTATACAATAAAAGGGAGGTTTAAGGTTTGGCAAGGGCAGTGCCTAATTTGAGCCGGTGGTTAGCGGTGCTCGGCACTGGCACTTAATTGTCAACATTCGGGCAAGTAACAGTCTGTCACATGGTAGCGCGGTCTGTATAATTTAAAGAGGAGCACAACAAGAGTTCTTTACTATTTCAATATACATTAAAAATGACTATTTACTGCCATCCAAGTCATTCTTATAGCTTTGGGGGTCTGGAATAGACTAAATTGTCACACTTGTTAGAGTGTGAGGATTAGTAATTGTGTTGGTACTGCCATTGGTAGTGCTAGGAGGAGCAATATGTGGTGCAAGCTACAGTGGCCTCTTAACGAGGGCCCTGGCACTGATCATTCTGCAAATTAAGCATTGGGAAAGGGGGTTATATTGCCAAGTCGAGTTGGCAGTTTAAAACTGCATTCAGGCTGCAATGGCAGTCCTGGGACATGTTTTAAGGAACTACTTATGAAGGTGGCACAGTAAGAGATGCAGGCCCACTAGTAGCATTTGATTTTCAGGCCCTGGGTGTATGGTATACCACTCTACAAAGGACTTATAAGTAAGTTAATTATGCCTATCAGGTGTAAGTCAATTTTACCATGTTTAAGGGAGGGAGCACAAGCACTTTAGCACTGGTTAGCAGTGGTAAAGTGTACAGAGTCCTAAGGCCAACAAAAAGAAATTCAGCAAAAATAGGAAGGGTGAAGGTAAAAGGTTTCCTGCAGAGAGGGCCACCAAAAGACGTTAAAGATTTCACGTCAATTTTTTGCCATCTCAATTTAAGAAACATGTTTCTGAGCTTCCATCCTACCTCTCTTTCATGAACCACCAAACACCCATGCACTCATCAAACTCCTACCCCTACTAACTACTATAATCCCATGGACTACCTAACTCACGTTCTAACCATCCACACCACACTACCCCTACTAAAATAACACTAACACCTACTGCATCTCCTGTTCATCTTCTCACCCATTTCAGCCCTCACTACTCCAACCCCAGGCTATCGTTCCCCACCCTTTTCTCCAGGCATTTTCCTCCCAACACAGCATGCTCAAGTCTTTCTCACCTCCTCTTACAAACCTCAATTCACAACTCCCTTTCCTAACTCTCGTAACTTCCCCCTCTACTTACCACACAGATAGGTTCAAACTCAGGTCATTACTGTCCAGAGGAAATTAGCAAAAGTCATTATTGTCATGGTTCAGCAGCATGAAAGCAGTCTTCATTGTTTCACAATTCATGTGGAACCGAGGTGGGGTATTTGTTAGGAAGTTACACATAGTATAACCTCGAAGAATGACTGTCCTTTAAGGTGACGCCAGAGTCAAACAACTATGCTGGAATTTAATATTACGAGTCGTGAATAAACACATTCACCATTTGACTGACAATCTACATTTCTTTCTTCCCTAGTTGTTGTAGATCTACCTCTAGATAAATGGTATTAGTTTAACACACAAGGTTCAAACCCCCTTACCCAAGAAATTTATGGAAATTTATGAAATTTATAAAATTATGAAATTTAGGAGTTTTATGTTTGGGACCTACCAACTATAATTTATTACAGATAAATAAGTGACCCGCTTTTCCTCGTACAATTGTTTAGTTGTACAAGTTTCAAACAAAATTGTACACTTCTGTAAACACAAGTTCTAAGATGCTGGATAGAATAATTTACCCATGTTCCTACAACATGGTATTAAAAAATCTGTTTGTATTTTCACTTCACAAGACAATTCACCTCGTGCAACACATCAATATGGAATTTTGATCTCAATTTTACTGTTGGCTTTGGAAAAAGACTGGAAGGAGGTTAGTGCAAGAAAACATTTACTCGGCAATAGTTTCAAAAGACCATCTACAAAGCAAAACATTGGAGGACAACTTGAAAAAAAGCAAAGAGAGACAGGTGTGTCACCCAAGGGATGTGAATATCACCATGAAGAGGTGTCAAATGTAAAAACAAAAAGGTGATGGATGGAATGCTTAAATTATTCTGAGCCACTGGCAATTGCTTGGGTCTCATGCTAATCCATTGTTTTTTTTGCCCACCATGCCACCTCAGTTTGGACCCAGCCATACGCAAATCAGTCTTGACCATGCTCCTCATGGGAACAGACCAGTCTGAACTGCCAGGGCAGGTCTTCCCTGAACCAGACCACAAGCAACCTAGGACTGGTATCGCCATAGTAGCGGGTCTTCAGCCAGGAATAGCTTGGTTCCAGTGGCAAAGTGAGCCCAAGACCCACGTCTGGGATGGGATGCGACCCGGAGTGATTATGAGGGGCTGAGATTAATTCAAGCATTCCATCCATCACTGATTTGAAAACTTATTGTGTCGCCCTAAGTGTAACGGGTATGCCCAGGCGCAGGCCCCATGCACACTGTGTCGCTGGAACCAAGCTATACCCAGGTGATGAGACTAACTAGGGTGAAATCGGTCCAGGGTTCCTTGTGTTCCGGTTCAGGGAAAACCTTACTTGGCAGTTCGGGGGTTGGACTGTTCCGATTGGAGCAGGGTCAAGAATGATTTGCATATAGTTGGGTCCAAACTGAGGTGGCATGGTATGCAAAATAACAATGGACTGGGATGAGGCGCAAAGTGATTATAAGTGGCTGAGATTAATTCAAGCATTCCATCTATTACTGTTTTGTATACTTATTGTGTTGCACTAAGTGGGACAGGTATGCCCAGAAGTGGGTACCGTGCATACGGTATCACTGAAACCAAGATGAACCTGGCTGATGAGCCAATAACTAAGGAGAACCGGTCCTGTGTTGATGTGTTCAGTTCAGGGAGGACCTGGCTTGGCAGTTTGAGCTGGACTGTTCCTATTGAAGCAGGGTCAAGAAGGATTTGCATATAGCTGGGTCCAAACTGAGGTGGCAAGGTGTGCAAAATAATGATCAATTGGGATGCGGCCCCAAGTGATTACAAGTAGCTGAGATTAATTCAAGCATTCCATCCATCACTATTTTGTATACTTAGCATCAAGAGGAGCAGAGCCCAAGCCAGCATATGCATTTCTAAAATAAAGCAAATGTACTGCTGTTTAATAAATACATTAATTTGCTTACCTTCTCCAGCTGTTGTCAGATGGCGGTGAGAGGTAAATTGACCCATAAGGAGAAACATCACAGTGAGTGCGAGTAAAGGAAAAGCAGACCCCAGAGTAGCAACACTTTAATCATGCAGTGGTAAATAGACAAGCAAATTTTGCAAATGAAATAAATATTTAAATTTCAATAAAAAAACAGATTTTCAAGCAGCGTCCAGGCCATATTCAGCTTGGGACATCAGCAAGCTTTTCAGAAAGTTCACTTTTGCTGCGACACGCCTTTTTCATTATTCTCAAAATATGTATGGTATATGTATGGCAAATTCCTTACGAGTGACCACCATCTGGAAATATAACTATGATAAAAAAATCCCCCCAAAAAATCGAGATATCTGACCCAAGTAAATGATACATTTCCAATGGATATTCATCTCCATCCTTTTTAATAAAAGTAATCCTTCATTCATAACAATTTCATTTTCATTCATATTGTCCTTGTTTTACTGGACTCAATTCGGAATTTAATGATTTCTTCATCAGTAGTAACTTTTTAACAAATACTTCTTAAAGAAAACAATCAAAAGTAAGTATTATTCTTGGCATCAATTGCAAGCTTGTCTTCCTGCAGATCACTCACAGTATTTATTTAAATAAACTCAAAGGTGGAGACTTAGGGGCCGATTACGATGTCGTTCGGAAAGTCTCCGAATGAGATTCGGTTTTGCAGAATCCGATTCGGAACCCTTGTTTCCAAACGAATCGTACACATTTCCCAGCGACCGATTACGATGCCCGGAAACCGTTTGAGCAGTCCGAATCGGTTCCGAAAGGCATTCGGACAGCCCGAGTCTTTCAAAGCTGATTCGTACAGCTCTATGGACACGGTTTCCAGACGAGCGATTACGATGACCGATTTGGACAGCCGTTCCGATTCAGTCTGCCCGACAAGAAACGGCTGTCGGAATGTGCCTTTGGGTGCCCATTGCGTGCCCCCCTCCATCCGGAGGCGGACGAATGGGGCCCGTGGGGGTACCCAAGGGACCCGTTCTCCCAACCATGCACAATGTGGCAGGTACTATGGGGTGCCAGCCACAGGGTGCAAGGTTTTCAACAACCACCCTTTTTTTCAATGGGAGCCTGTGTTCTTGTTCGGAACACAGACTCCCATTGAAGTCAACGCGAGTCTGACCGAACAATGTTGGGAAGCATTGTAATTGGACTCGCAGGACCCGATTCGTTCGGAAACGAGTCAGAGACCGATTCGTGCGGAACAGTTTCCTAACGACATCCTAATCGGCTCCTTAGTTGAATCAATGACTTTTCAGCAGACCACTAAAGTACACTTGACTTAGTGCTCCTATTCTACGGTGATTGCTGATAAAGTTTTGTCATTGCAAACATTCCATTAAAGGTATTTTTATAAGTATTTCACAAGAAATAATGAAAGGAACAATTTTAGACATAAGCGGTCACCTACCAGGGCAGCTGCTGCTTTTGCACTTTACCTTTAACAGGATGTATTTATTACCTAAGCTCCTTTACCACCTACTTTATCCTGCAAATCATGAATGCTACATGTAATTCTGGAAGAGATAGCCAACACACAACAAGGATGATGCGATCAAATGTAAAAGGAAAATGCAGATGGCACAGTGCTTAACACCATGCCATCATTTTTCAAATCTAAAAAATAGAAATTCAGCATCAAAAGTGTCAGAACCATGAACCCCTATCAAAAAGGTCCAAATAAAAAATGCATATTCTACACTTCGCACACTTTGCAGAGAAGGCGGAGACAACGTTTATCTTTTTGCTCCACAGCCCAAAACTTTCCAAGGAATGAGGTCTGTGGACAGGAAAATGCAGGTGTGAAAAAGCTAATATAGTGAAGAGTGTGTCTAGAATATTACTGTGTCAATAAATTGTCTTGAAGATTAGAGAGTTTAATCTTACTAGAGCAAGAGCAGCAATTAAAATGTTTATCTGGCAACACAGTTATTTGAATCCAGAAAAGAAATTGTGATGTACACACATTGAAGCATTCTGTGCCATGTGTGATTTGCCACTTCCCAGCACATCATCAGCACAATCTAAAACAGACTTCAACCTAATAAAACTGAGAAAGTCTTGTGTGGCCACCCCCATTTTTGTGTACTGATGCTGCTATTTTTTTTACTGTGCACACTGGGGCACTGCTTTCCAATCCCCAGTGTACATACTTGGACACCTAAAACATGGTAGAATTGGCTAACTCCAAAGACCATAGCTATGGTGCAGGAAATACACCAATGGAATGGAAAGATAACTGTTGTTTGTGGAGTACACCACATGTGCCATCCACTAGGCTGACAAAGAAAACTAGCATAACTCATGCAGCTTTTAAACCTGTGGGTAAACAGGTCAAAATAATTTTGGCAAGAAAGAACCCTGCTTTTAAATGTTAGATTAGTCATGTCTAAGTAAGGCTCGTAGTCCACAAGGTAGGGTGCCTGGTGTTTAAGCACAGTACATGCAATAATTTAATGCTGGCATGTACCTATAGTGTCTAGCTACAAAAGCTATGTTCACTGCAATAGGGTGGTAGCTGTCATATCACAAAAACTAAAGTGCAGAATAAAATCATAACTATCTTTCATTTGGGACAAGCTACTAAAATCATTTACCCACTATTTTTACTGTTTATTAAAAATCCAATTTAGTGGTGGAGTCAGATTTTCAATAAATATTTAGGAAAAGTGCCTTTTAAAAATAAGACTTTGCCTGCCTGAACCTCCAGTGGGCTAATTAGCATTAGCCTGCAGCAGCTGGCCCCGTCAGTGCTTCCCCTTAATTAGGTGTGAAAACTGCTCTCAGGGCAGAAACAATGGCTTAGGCCTTTCTGCAGGGAGTCCTGGGTGTGAGGTATGTAACTCCTATCAGCTCAGGAAGAGCAGCTGGGGAGGGTTTAGGACTTCATTAACTTCAAAGGGACCCAGCTGACTCCTGCCTACTCATTGGTAAGTGTAAAGGGAGGCCTGGGAAAGAGAAGCCTTTGTTGACTGGGTGGGCCCTGTGTAGCCAGCATGACACCAACCCAGCTGGTCCCAGAATCAATGTGGTGTCGCTTGGGAGGCGGGACAGCTCATTTCCATAAACACCCATGGCTAGCACAGCCGCAGCCTCAAAGTGCAGAAAGGTATTGCCATCTTGGATTTGTCTCAGAATAATGCACTGCGGGCCAGTTTGTAGTGAGACAAACAGGATGTACTGCAAAGGGCAGCCCAAAGGAACTTTTTTGTCATTGGTTAGGAAGTGTCCAGGAGTCACCCCCACCTACTCAGTAGTGAAACCTACAAGAATGGAACCTCACCCACATCTCATCAGAACACTTTCTGATCCTGTGGATGAACAGAGGACTGTTCTTCACCTGGACCTGGACTGGCCCATGCTGGTGGTCCCTGCTGCAGTGAGTCCTGACCCTTAAGTGCTATCTCCGAGGTTCTGGGAGCCTTAGAAGTGACCAAAAGGCGCTGCTCTAAAAAGTCTAAAACGTTTGCCTTCCAAGACCTCATGAGATTCAGTTGGACCTCACAGTAAATGTGTCCACCTTTCAGAGGCCATTATTGGATACAGCTTCTAGGCTTCTCACACAGGAAGAATTTGAGTCCCAAAAGGAGAGCAAGTCCGAAGGCAGAAATCTTGAACAGGTGAAAGGAGTGAAAATTATCCGCCCGACAAGGAGAATTTGAAATTTGAATTTTCCCATTCTGAGCTTTTCACGCCAAAACCAACCACTTCACTGGGATATTTTCCAACAGCTATCCAACTTCAAGAGGACTGTGCCGAAAACAGCCTGCTGCCTAGCCTAATTAGAGGATTTCAACTTTCATCTCAGAGACTAAATCAGAAGGTAAAATCTTTGACCGGGATGACCCACTTGGTGTATCCGATCCACTCTTTATGGTGGTGGGCCTGAAATCATGACTAGGTTCTAGTCAACCACAAACAGGAACTTCTGATTGATGCTTTTTTGCCTTAATTCTTTAGAAATTTGTATCTCTGGTTGTCTGGTTTACCCTATTGGATGTTTCTTGTTTTGGTGTAATTTTGCTCATTAAACTTTAGAAATGAGTATTGGGATTTTTATTTTGTTGTGTTTTGCCTTTTAACTGTTTTGTTGGTTACCTGAACTAGAAGGTATCCATTTGCACAAAGAAGACTGCCCTATGGGATAACCAGCATCTTGTCAATGTGGGTTTTGGCACTGGGAGAGCAAACACCAATCTAGGGAACCATTGCATGCTCCCTCCAATGTCAATTACAGTGAGTCAATTGTTTTTGACAGCAGCCCATCTCTATATTTGAAAGGAACTTCTGAAAGAATATTGGCATGCTGCTAATGTGATAGGGTCAGCTGCCCCTCAGAGGCCTCCATCTTGCATTTCCAACTACGCGCAGAGTCAAAAAACTGCTTTATATATATATTAATAAAGCAGGGGTTTTGGCAACCCTTTGTGATAAGTGGTTTTGCACTGCAAATTATTTGTTCATC
Source organism: Calotriton arnoldi (assembly GCA_963921515.1). Taxonomy (NCBI): domain Eukaryota; kingdom Metazoa; phylum Chordata; class Amphibia; order Caudata; family Salamandridae; genus Calotriton; species Calotriton arnoldi. The sequence goes on along the minus strand of CAWUFW010002142.1, from coordinate 1,664,553 downwards.
AGTCAAAGCACAAAATGTAGGACGGGCATGGTTAGACTGGCCTATAGGGCAATTTGGCAGCCCCAATGGCCTGGTCTGACAGACCAGTGTGTGGGCCGTTTTTAGGTCGAGCCTAGCAGCCGGCATGCGCTGCTCTGCGAGGCTTCTTGTATCTACTATGTGTGGGTCTGACTCCTCCCACACATTGGATTGGCTTTTGCGTGTGTCTTTCAAGAATGAAAGTACGCAAATGGCTAAAGGTGGGTGCATGTCCCACCTCTATTGAAATGTTCACTCCCACGGCGTTTTGCCTCGGGAGCGAGCAGTGGCGCGCTGGGCGGCAGCTGCAGTGCTCATGGATCAGGTTACTATGTACACAACGCGCTATGTACAGCTGCACAGTGAGTGAGTAGAGGGCCGTGCATGGGAGCCCTTCAGCACACACAGGGTACTGTCTGCGCGTATGGGACACCGCTTTCACGTAAGGAGCCCTCTTGTATGAAGTGTCATTGTATTGCAGCGAGTCGCAACTCCTTCCGGCAGCGCTCGAGCGGGCGAGAGCCCTATACTCACTCCGGGGCGCCCCGCTTGTTCCGAACACTCTCTTTTCTGGGGGCACGACCCCCTGCCCTGGACCTTGCATTCTTCATCGAGGGGATTCGCCCTGTGGATGGGTCACTTTTGGGTACGTCGTGCCCTCCGCGAGGTGCATGCGCTCTGCTTCATGGCCTTCCCCCACAAGCGTGGGGCACTCTGATGACCCGGGCCCTCCCTCGTGATCCACCCGGGCTGTCTCGATGTGTCCAGAGAGCGCTCCCTTCCGGGCTATACACCCTTCGAAGGGCACTCTCTTCCTACTTGGAGTACCCTGCCTGCCAGGACTCTCTTCCATGGACACACGCTTCACCACGGACTCTCCCACCCCACCTCATCCAGACATCGAACACACTCTTCACCACGGACCCTCTTACCCCCTCCATACTACGAACACACTCACCACCAAGGACCCTCTCACTCCCTTTCTACCACAGACACTCTCACTGTCTACCACGGACACACTTTGCCCCGGACATGATCCCCGTCAGCCGCTACACGCTCCCTCACCACCAGGGGCGCTTTCCCTGTCATGGACGAGCTCCGTGCCTGCGCGGTTTACTCTCCCGGTCTATTGCGGACACACGCTCTGTCATAAACACTCTCCTCTCTATCACGGATAGGGCGTGTCTGCTTTCCCGGATAGTTCGCCCTGTCCGCTGCGGACACGCCTTCTGCCTGAGGGGGCACTGTCCCTGTCTACCACAGAGAGTCTCTGTCCACCACCGAGACTGCCCCCCCCCACACTAAACACACTTTATCACAGACATTCCCCCTCCCCCATCTGTGTCCATCACCCGCGCTCTACTCTTTACCACGGGCACCTGTTGTCTGGGGTAAGGGACAGGGCGAACTATCCTGGGAAGCAGACACACCCTATCCGAGAGAGAGAGGAGAGTGTTCATGACAGCGTGTCTCTCGAACCCGGACTTGCTCCGGGCACTAGCTCACATCTCCCTCCGTGGCACTCTCTCCACTCCCAAGAGAACACAGTGCGCGCCGCTCACACCTATCAGAACACACCTGATGCACCCCTGGCACCGCCGGGCCGTCTCTTGTGGCCCAAAGGACTCCCACCCCCCTCACTGGTATACCTGCCAAGTTACCCTGTGGCAGGTGGCACCGTCGGCCGGGCATGGGTATTTTGCCCACATCCCTGCGCTTGCACGGATTTGTGAGCTCCATTTACGCTGTTCAAAATAAAGCTACTAGTTCCTGAAAACAGTGGGCACGTGGTTCCTGGCCTGGCTGAATGTCACACATGACTGGGGGACACCTGGACGATATGCAAAATGTAAGCCCCCCTGAAATTCTCTCATGCCTCTTAGCATTTTACACCATTTCACGTCACACTGTTATTTTTGCATAACGCTTAAGCCACATTAATAGCGCGATCCTGAGACATTTTCTTTTCTTCTTCCTCCGAGTTAATTCTTCCTCGTACTTAAGTTGTTTTCTTTCTTCTATGTTTTCATTTATTTCATGCTTCCCTTCCTTCTTTTCGTTCCATTTCCTTTCACACAGTGCAGACCGGTTCAGCTGAAGGGTCCAGTAGGACCGGGGGTGGTACGTTATTTCTCTGCTGCACATCATGCTCCCCTCACACTATATCCATTCACTTGCGGAGCACAGTGGGATTGTGACGCGCGCATGGGAAGGTTGTGTTGCGTCTGAAGGGCACGAGGCTTCTAGCCGAATTATGGGCACTAGTTTTCATGTATTTTCTACTCATTTCCCCTTTCCTATATATTAATTTATCTCCCTTTCGCACTTCCTCTGTCACCCTTTCTCTTCTTCTTTCTCTGCTCCTGTTTATCTCTTTCCACTCTTCCTCTCACCATTTCCCCTTGTCTCTTTGCTGCTCTTTTTTTTAAATCTCTGTATCTAGTCTTCTGCCGTCTCTCTTTCTCTGTCTAGCCATCACCCAGGCACTCGTCCTCTATTTCTTTTCATCCCTCCTGTAGTCACTCTCTTTGTAACACGCACTATCTGTTCCCCTCTCTCAGTTTCACTCCTTCTCTCTTGCGCTTCCTCTATCTCTCGCTCAAGTACAAACACACACACACACACAATTCCTTTCCAAATATCTCTGGCTAAACACTTATAAGGTCCCAAAGGCGAGACCTATTGGCTATGCCAATGCTTGTTTTCTTAATGTTTGTGGGCCTGTTCTATGGTCTGCTGGGCCCGTTTTTACTGTTGATTGCCCTGATGTTAAAACAAACATTGCCTGCAGTAAGCTGAAATTCATGCAGTCTTCAAAACCTTGCAAATACTTATAAAGTGTGTGTCTGAAAGTTTCAAACTGCCCTAATTTGCAAACATAGGCCACTTTTTTTTTTTTAACTAATTCACTAAAGGGGTCACTTATATTTTGGTGCCCGGCCCCTTTTTCAGGCCCAGTCCGTCCCTGCCTGCTTTGCCACATGATCTTGCAACAATGGTGACAAAATCAATCATTAGACAGCTTTATTTACGGCGGCAAAGGCTTTTTGAGATGTTGTAGTACAGAGGTCAGATAGAGAAAGTGAAATAGCACAGATCATCTATTGTCTGTTTCTTTAACTATATTTAATCAAACCAGTGCAGACGGAACTTATCACGAAACTATAACAGTAAAAAGTCTATTACAAGTTACTCAACAACCTTCTCATGCAATAGTTCACAAGGACAGACATCTCTTGAACAGAAACAAACACTAAAAAATAGAATAAGAAAGAACTTATAGGTAATACAAAAAAGAAAAATTATTTCTATACTTTTAACCTCAAACACAGTCATGGACCTTGTAAAAAGAAGACAGAAACAAGACTTTTCTTTAAGAAATAAATTTACTTTAGCATTATACAATGAATCGCTATAAAATAATTCGTAAATATGAAAGAGACGTTTTTTCCACGGATTGTATAAAAAAACACTAGAGAGAACTTGAGAGTTGGGAGAGTCAAAAGAAGCTGATAGTCCTAAAGGAGGTGAAGCGGGCACAATGTGCAAGAAACAGTCTATTTTATTGTATTATGTTTGTTTCAGCTCGAAATGTTATAAACAATACATGAGGTATTAAGTGACAGTAATTCAATAATTCTTTATTCGATTATTAATTAATAATCATAAAAGTACAAATTAAAATCACCAACAATACATCACTCATCTTAAAACAAAAAGGATATGAATATGTATACTTTTTTTATAAGAGGTATTATTATACATATTCTTTGAAACTGCGATAAAAAAGGGCATCTTACTTTAGTGCATATAATTGGATATTTACATATGTGTAGCAGCATTCAGATTTAAAGCATATTTTGTAAAGCACACAACAGCTGATATAACAATTGGATCTGCCAACGTCTGTAAATGTAAGAGAGTAGGCCTATACTGATAAAAACCCTGTGGCATCTTAAGGTTCTGCACCTGTTGCCAGGTGCTAGAGAATGTTATGATGTAAGTCTGATCTGAGACCAGTTAGAGCCTGGTTTGGATCTGTTTAACAGCCTGTTTGTGGATGGGATCCTTTTTCCTGGAATAAACTTGATTTCTACTTCATCACTGTGTTACTGGATTCTTACACTTGGCGACAGAGGATGGCTCTACTCTCCAAGGAAGGATCCCAACACTACTTTAAAAACAATTTCTAAGGAAAGTGATTTCTTCTTCATAAGGTACTGTGTTCTCAATTAATTTCTCCCTTTGGGTTATTTCTGCCTTTAACTGGGAAGAAAGCTGTATTTAAATCCATTTTTATGCTCTTTGGGTGTACCACTTTTATCTCCAAGCTGGAGGCAAACACCGGAGGCATTTATATGGGATGAGCATAGTGTTATTCTGACTTGCTCTTGAAACTGGACAGTTGCAGATTGCTCAATTTAAAACACTGGTTTTACGTAAAGGATGGTTTTCCTGAGGGCACTGAACTGTTGGTGAACATGAGAATTACGTGTTTCCTTATATATGGAAACATCTCCTTAAATTAAGACTTTGTATTATGACTCATTTTAAGGGTCGTACTTTGGTGCTGGTGGCTTGAACTTTATACACCTCAAATGCGCGAAGGTATTTCAGGGCTTCTTTCAAATAAAAACATTGCGCTTCTCATGGATCGCTTGCACGGCGCATTCTTTGAATGAGGAGTTCGTTAGTCTCTTACCTTGTGCCTCGCGTTGGAGTGTGTCCTCGAGCAACAAACGTCGGGAGCTTCGACAGCCTCTCGCTCTAAGCGTCTCATCATCATTTCTGGAGCAGCGTCTTTCCAGCTGACGTCATCGCGTCTTACACGTGACAGCCACCTTTGATATCGCCTAGCAACCGCTCCTTCAAGGGAAACAACAGCTTGCGTGCCACATCATTGACACGCACACTCGTTCATGTGAAACGCCTTGTAGTGAGTTTGTGTGCCACATCAGTGACACGCACACTCAAGATAAACGCTTTGCGTGCCACATCAGTGACACGCACACTTTCTTGGGAAACAACAGCTTGCGTGCCACACCAGTGACACGCACACTCGTCCAAGATATATATTTTGCGTGTCACATCAGTGACGCGCACACTTGCGTATTAATCATCTATATTTATTTCAATGACACACTCATTTCTATGCTTGCCCTGCGTGCCATTTCAGTGACACACACACTTGTGTTTTAACTACAATTACTTTCCAAAGCCTACACTGCGTGTCATTATTTCAAGGTCAGGCACATATTTTAAAAAAAAGAGAAGAAGAAAAAGGAATTTATTTTGTACTTCATCTGTAACACTTATGCTTTGGCTGTTACTTTTTGTATTACCTAAGGAAACTTTATGGTGATTTTCTTTACATTGAAATCCTTATTGGAAAATTTATGTTGACTTTCTACTTTCCTTTACAGTGAAATCCTTATTGGAGTTTTCTTTATGTGCACATCCAACATCTAGTAATGTTATTCTAACATTTTCATTTTTCTACAATCGGTTTTTATTGTTATCTTTATAAAATGCAAAATATGACTGCACCTCCGTTTTTTTTGTCATCACCTGGGGATCCACCCATAAGATGGCAAAAATGGCGAAAGGTTTTTGAAAGGTATGCCAGGGTGTGCGGATCTTCTTTGAGTGCTGAGAGGAAGACAGCTTTGTTATTACATTGCTTGGGATCTGAAGGTCAGGAGGTTTTTGACCATCTTCCTGACCTTGAAGATCGTGACCTTAACGAATACGAAATATGTATAGCTAAATTAGACAAGCATTACTTACCAAAGGTCAGTACCATCCTCGAGAGGTATCACTTTGGTCGTAGATCTCAATTAGATGATGAAACAATTGAAAATTATGTTACATCCCTCAGGAAGTTAGCGTCTTCATGTAAGTTTGGTCCCACTCTTGATGAAAGAATCCGAGACCAATTTATGTTGGGTTGTAGCATTGATCGTGTTAGGGAAGAGCTATGGCAAAAGGATGAACCAACCTTAGATGATGTAGTTGTCATTGCAAAAAGGATTGAACATTCCCTAAAATGTGTTGAGGTTATAAAGAAAGATTGTGAGAGAAAAGATAAAAATTCTGTTCAAGTTATTAAACAAACTCCAAAGGAAATTAATGGTCATAAGGAATTCAAAAAGAAAGGAGCATTTTCTGAGAGTAATAGTAAGTTCAATCTGTCTCAAGTAAAATGTTTCCGTTGTGGAAAGATGGGTCATCTTGCAAATGACAAACAATGTCCAGGTTGGAAAGCCACCTGCAGTAAGTGTAAAAGAAAAGGTCATTTTTCTGTTGCGTGTAGAGATAGAACTTACAAAGGGAAGGTTAGTGAAATTTATTGTGATGTAGATGATGTATATGAATCTTTCGAGCAGCTAGATTGTGGTCAAATTCAGGTACAAGTTGTCCAAAATGGGGAAAGTAAAAATTGTCCAACTGATGAAATTCTGGTTGAAGGTAAACCCACGAATGTCCTCTTTGATTCGGGTGCCAAGATCACCATAATCTCAAAGGAATTTTATTTAAAGGAAATTAAGGGAAAAACTAAGGTTTTTCGCCCTGACATTAAACCCTTTGCATACGGAGGTGAGCCAATTAAACTGTTTGGTTATTTCTGGGGTTTACTTGATTACAAAAACAGGTTGACCAATGCTAAAATATATATATCACAGAGAGGTGACAGTATATTGAGTTGGTTTCACCAGAGGGATCTTGGTGTAATTTTAGACCCGAATGCATCACCATCCATTATACTAAAAGAGAACTTTAACTCGAAGTCTATTTCTGCCATAGATAGTGATTCAACTAAGGAGTTTACACAAATGTAAAGAGAAAAATTTCCAAATGTGTTTTGTGAAACTTTAGGGTGTCTTAAGAACTACATTCATCACATTCGTTTGATAGATGGTGCTAAACCTGTGCTAAACCTGTGTGCTGTAAGGTACAGTCCCCGTAGCTGTCAGAGAACAGGTGCAGACAGAATTAGAACGCCTTAAAAAGGATGGAATCATTGAGGAAGTTGAGGCAACCCAATGGCTTGTTCCGGTTGTAGACGCAAAAAAAGCTGATGGCTCTCTTCGTCTATGTGTGGATCTTAGGGAGTTAAACAAAAATGTGGTGGTGGACCGGTATCCCCTACCGAAAATTGCGGATATGTTAATGCTGTTAAAAGGGGCAAGAGTCTTTAGCACAATAGATCTTAAGTCTGCATATCACCAGATTAGGTTAGATGAGGAATCAAAAGACTTGACAGCATTTGTTACTCTTTTTGGCACGTACCGTTTTGTCAGACTCCCTTTTGGTTTAGTCTCAGCGGCCTCAGTTTTTCAGAGGGCGTTGGAGAATGTTTTGAAAGGACTTCCTGGTGTTAGAGTATATCAGGATGATATATTTATTTTTGGATTGGATAACAGGGAGCATGACATGAGACTAATAGATGTGTTGAATAGACTTGATGAGTCTAGGTTGACTGTCAAAATTGACAAATGCAAGTTTAGAAGAGAATCTATTGATTATCTTGGTCATACAATTTCTGAGGGTGGAGTTTCGCCGAAAGAAAATTTGGTTATTGCCATACAGAAAATGCCTTCGCCTACGAATTAAGAAGAGATAATGAGTTTTTTAGGAATGGCAGAATATTACAGTAAATTTATTCAAGGTTTTGCTTCACTATGTATTCGTATGAGGGCTCTGTTGCGTAAGGGGAGTGAGTTTGTTTGGGACGAAAGTTGTGAGCATGAATTTTACATTCTTAAAGAGAAGTTAAGCTCAGCACCTAAGTTGAGTAGTTTTGACCCAGAGAAGAAATCTATCTTGTTAACTGATGCCAACCTGAAAGGCCTGGGAGCTGTTCTCCTGCAAAGAGGCCAGGGGCATGATGAGGTTATACTGTTTTTGTCAAGAAGCTTGAGGGGTGCTGAATTGCGATATTCAGTGGTAGAGAGAGAAGCTCTTGCTGTTTACTGGTCAGTTAAGAAACTAAAAAATCTTTTGTGGGGAGGTATGTTTGAGGTTAGAACTGATCACAAGCCTTTGTGTGAATTTTTTTTAAAAAGGGGCATTGATGCGGTCTCTAGTAGGATCACCAAATGGGTTGTGGCACTACAAGATTATAATTTTGACATAAAGTATTTACCTGGTGTAGAAAATAAAGTGGCAGATACTTTATCTCGTCTAGTTGTTAAAGACGATGTGTGCCCAGATGATGAGTGTGAACAAGATGAAGAAATGGTATGCGCTATTGAAGGAAGCATCATTGACAAAGAGAGATGGGAAAAAGCCTTGTATGCAGACAAAGATTTATTAAAAGTTCTAGAGTGTGTTAATACAGGTTGGAAAGTCAAACCCAAAGAGGATGAACATTTGGAAAAGTTTTGGCATGTGAGAGATCAACTGTCAGAACACAGTGGTTTACTTGTCAGGGGGGTGAGGCTTATTCCTCCAAGTTCGATTAGGGAAGAGCTTATTTCATTGGCACATGTTGGACATCAGGGAATTTCTAAGACAAAGGAAAGATTAAGATTGTCCTATTGGTGGCCTGGGATGGATTTACAGGTAGAACGGAAAATTAGGGACTGTATGCAATGTGCTTTGAGTGAGAGAGTTGCCAAACCTAAGGTACAACCCATGGTCATAAGGGACCGCCCTGATGGTCCATGGAAGGAGGTTGGACTAGACATAGTTGGCCCTATCCGTTCTTCTGGTACAGAGTGGTATATACTTGTTCTTGTTGATTTCTTTTCAAGGTGGCCAGAGATAGCCATCACACGAGGAATTGAAACAAAACATATTAAAGTGTTTTTGGAGAAGCTCATTGCTAGAGAGGGCATACCTAACACCATTCTTACGGATAATGGTGTGCAGTTGGTCTCCAGAGAAATGGAAGCGTTCTTATCTAGACATGGTATTAAACACAAGAAATCTTCATTATATCACCCAGAGACCAATGGAATGGTTGAGCGGTTTAATCGTGTGCTCAAAGAAACTATTGAAATGGCAAAGTCTGCAGGTTTGGATTGGCACACAGAGATTTGTAAAAAGGTTGAGATTTATAGGTTGTCTCCCCATGCTGTCACCAAAAGAACCCCGTTTGAGTTGTTTAGGGGTAGGTGTGCCAACACTTTGGTTACGCCTACTTGGGTGAATGACATGCAACCAGATCGACATGTCAAAAATGAGAGGAGTGATTGGAGGTTGGCTGAGACCAAAAGAATTGAAACTAGGAAAAAATTTCATGACTTTAAGAAATGTGTAAAGAAAACAGTGGTGAAAGTTGGAGATTGGGTTTTGATAAAAAATCCCTGCAAGAAAAGGTCGTCTGAAGCATTTTTGAAACCCATTCAGGTCATTAAGATTTTCAACAATGCCGTCAAGACTGCCGACCACCGTATTTGGAACTTGAACAGGGTGGTGGTGGTTAGGAAACACTTTGTTTGGGATTCTAAGTAGTCTTCTAGTGAGTTGGGTCACACCTCTAATGTTCCACTTGCCATTCGAAACTCCTCCAAGTTACTTAAAAGATTTTGTTAAATAGATGCATGCATCTTCTTCTACCTTTCCCTGTTGTTATTGGTACTATTCTTTCTCATCTTATTGTAATTTCATTTGAGCATACTTTATTTTGTTTGTTTGTAAAGAAAGGAGATGTGTGGCATCTTAAGGTTCTGCACCTGTTGCCAGGTGCTAGAGAATGTTATGATGTAAGTCTGATCTGAGACCAGTTAGAGCCTGGTTTGGATCTGTGTAACAGCCTGTTTGTGGGTGGGATCCTTTTTCCTGGAATAAACTTGATTTCTACTTCATCACTGTGTTACTGGATTCTTACAAACCCCTTGACCTTAAAATAGGGAGCAAGTAACCTGTGTGCGGGTAGTGATACAACGGGCAAAATCATACCAGATGGTCCAAGGTTTGTAAAGCAATTCCATCAAATGAACATGTTAAAATAGAGTTATATTCATATTGTCCAGTGGGAAAACAGTCCACTCTGTATTGAGCCCAATCGAAACCTTGTAAGCAAAGATCTCTCCCACAGGTTTTTGACCAAGGTAAGATAAGGCTCAAGTCCTGGATTTGTTTTTATTATCTCACAAGCTCTCATGATCGATTTTTCCAGGGCCCTAGTTTCCCTCATTTCCATGGTTAGGCTAAAATACGTCTCTTTCATCCTTTTCCAATCGGCTTTAACCATGGAGTGAGGAGTATAGTACAATTCTGGGTGCTACAGTTCAATTGCCACATTCTTGATATAGGCCAACCACAGTATCTAATGCCCCAGGTCACAATCTAGACAATCCTGAATTACTGCCCTATTAAAAGCTGTGTGGTCCCCACACCAAAAGGAGATCAATTAAAGTAGTGGGGCTATTTTTACAAAATCTTCTACAAACCCCAGACCCAGTGACAGTAAAAAAGCAGAGATACATTCCTGAAGTTTTGGACAAACTAGAATATTTTTCAAAATACAAATTAGAAGTAGCTAAAGCCTTTCGAAGCCAAATACCAACTCTTTTGTTAAGGAAGTCAGCAAAGCTGTAATAATATTGTGAAGCCTTTACTGCATTTAATTTCAATTGTGCTTCATTATTTTGTCATTTTAGTCTAGGAGTAAGAATTCTGGGCATTATGCAATGCAGTCCAGCAATGTCATGCACACATGAACCATAGTGAAATTACAAATAATTGATCATTAATGGAAAATCCGTCATATTTTCTTTAGCCATTTGTAACATGCACCTGCTTAGAGATTTAACTATTGACTTCAGTTTCAGTACAAATGATTTTCCATTCTTATATTATGTGGAGACCGCTCATTAACCCAACACTACCCGATGAACCAGGCCATAACCAAAATCATGTACTTCCTATCATCCACCACCCCAAAGCTCCTGCCTGCTTCAAACTACATTCCTCCTGACATCATTTTCCCCTAACCAAAGAACTAAGGATGTCCAGCTAGGTCTTACCTGCTGCCACTTTCACAACTTCATCAGCATCTGTCCCCGTTACTCATTTCAATATTCACCGTTACAATGTACTCCCTCTTTAGCATTCTACTGCTCTATCTCACTGCTCCTACATTGTGTTGTGTTGTGCCATCCACACACAATTGAAAACTATACAGCCACCCTACCAGCAGTATCAGGTCGCCTAAACCTCGGTTGAAGAAAAAACCCTGTACAACTCCCTCATCATGGTCTCCGCATCAGTCTGGATAATGGCACTCTAATGAACGTTCTTGTGCTACGTTACACACCACTCCCTCAACTTCCAATCCCATGAAATCCTGGGTGCCCCAAGATTACTCTTTGTAACATCAAGCCTGGGGGCATTACCCCACCCCGCTCTGGAAACCCATTGCTTTAGAGGTCAATTACATTGTTGTCTGTATAAGCCAATTACATTGTTGTACATATGTAAACGCCCCTAATAAGCCACCTCCTCTCCTCAGAAAATCCAACACAAAATCTCACCTTACCTCACTTGTTCGGTAACCAAAAACCCTTGTCCAACCCAAAAGTTATGCACATTTCCAATTATATGGACCCGTTCCTTTTATGCTTTGTCATATGATCTCTAAGACACACTGTTCTGGGCAGTGGTCTAAGTCGGCTGCATCTACCGGAAATGGAATTCCCAATCTATTTTAATTTTACAGCTGCAGTTCACCTACTTTTTGTTAAAAACACCACCGTTCCATAACAGTTAATGCCGAACTTGAGATGCCTTTAGCCAGAAGGGGTGTCCAGTACTGTGAAGCCAAGAGAGGTAGACAGTGAAAGAGTAAACAAGCTTTCTGATCAGGATGCCTATTACCTGAAAGAAATATAAATGTGTGTAACTGGTAATCAGAAAATGTACAGGTTCCTTGGGAGCCAGTATATGGCTTTCATTGATTGAGTCATTTGAGGCTTCATGGTGACACTGATTTATTCTTTTTGAGAAGTAACGTTTATGTATGTGTGATATTTGTATAGTGCAAAGCAAGCCGAAAAGGTTGTGGAGTGCTTTACAGGGTAAAAGACAAAAACAGAGTCAAAGAGTGCTATGAGAAGTAGCTGGTTTTTGGATGATCACTGCAATCAGATGTAGCTTTCTTTAACTCTTTCCAAAATTGTAGCAGCGTTTGGAGGTCGTTATGGATACGGGACTGTTGTTCCAGAACCATTTCTGACATTTTGCTACATGAACGCTTACAACCAAAAAAGCTAACTTATCACTGTTTTATCGTTCATAGGCTTATGTTTTGGTGCTTGTAATGAATGGAGCAAAGAAAGAAATTTGACAGACCTTAGTTTACCCTGGAACAACTAAAATTGCGGAAAACTGGCGGAATGGAGTTAGTGAGGGTGCCTTAAAAGAATTCAGCTAACGTTTGAGCAAAATTCATTCGGAATATGCCTGCACAGGATACCTCACAGCAGGACCAGGTTATAACAAGGTGACTAGTTTTAACGGAATCAGTCCATCAAAATTCTGTTGGAAAGAAAAAGACAATTCCAGAACATCTAGAGGAACAACAAATGGTGCACTGTGCATAGTATCCACAGCCTCTATTAATGTTGATGTCCATTTTGATACCGATCTCTTATCCCTGCAGGTAGTTTCCAGCATAAACTGCAAGAAGGAAAACTCTGAATGGCTAGCTCCACCATCTCTCATTTAGTTAAAGTTAATCCTGGGTAAAGGGCAGTGCTATCCAAGATCACAGTTGGCAATAACCGTAGCAGACAAAGCTGCATTGCAAGCCGCACTTTAGAAGGCACAAAAAGATAATGAAGCATATCATGAAACCAAGGTTCTGAAGCCCTGGAAAAAGAACCTACAAGCAAAGGCAACACAGGCAACTGTGGTGCGCCCAGCCCACAAAACAATTAAAGTAGAATGCAAAACGTGTTTCTACACACTGATTTGTGGTAGAAAAGGAACTAAACGTAACAACCACATTTGATGCTATGAGCATCCGTACCACACTACCAAATGGAAGGATGTAGGTATCCCACCACAGGTTGGCAGCACTTTGTACTAGGCAGAAGTACTTAGCTAGCACTGTTTGGGAAGGTGAGGGTGTCAAATCATACAGCTTCTAAGCAATCTATATTCTCACCTTCAGTGTCTCAGAAAAAAAGAGCAGCTACATTCCTTATGGATATTCAACAAAAAACGCCTTGTACATAATGCATCTTCCTCAGACAAAACCTCAGTGAGCTAAGTGTCAGCTGCTGAGATTTTTGGATAACCAGCAGGTTATAGGTTGCATTGAGCCAGGGACAACCTAGCATTTCCCCTTAACATTCAAGAAAACGGTTTAAAAAGCTTAAGAGCAGTAGCAACTTGCTTTACAGCTTTGAATAAAAAAGTATTGTCACTAATAAAGACACCCAAACAAAATATAAAGTGAAAGCACATTAGGGACGTCAAGATCAATTATTAACCATAAAGTCCATTCTTAAGCATTACTTCAGAATTAAATTCTAGAAGCTGACAAACATAACAATTTCTGCTAATCAGTTTTTCTGCACAAAAACACGCTTAATAGTGAGTTACTGATTTCTGCAGCTGGCAAGTTGTAGTGTACTGTATTGTTCTACATAATTTGCACACTTAACGTTTACTAAACCTACAGAGCACAACTTCGTACATCGTAAGGCAAAGCCTCCATTTTAGTAGACCCTAACTGCATACAGAATTCTAATGAAAAATAATCTGAACAAAACCATTTAGAATGTTTTTCTTTGAGAAAAAAAAACCTCAAGCCTTCAGAAGGTATCATGTTGAAAACAATGGCAAGGCTGACTCACCTTTAAATATCTACAAGGTACCCTATAATTTGAAGAGGGAAACAAGCATTTTATATAAAAACATACATGAAAAGTATGTTGAAGAGAAGAGCAAAACACTCGTAACAACCAGATTTCTATTGCTCGTTGTTTATTCTGAATCTAAAAAATTCCCTCATCCGATCCTCATCATATTCATTTTATTGCAATAAAATTCGTGTAGATGATTTTAACCCGTACACAAAAATTAATATTCTGTGTCTGGGCGACTGGGAAAGTGTTTGGGAATGCTGGAAAATTTAAGCTGTGTTTTCTGAGGCACTCAACTGAAAAATAAGTTCGCCTCTTTGTATCTCCTTATATTTTCATCTTGTTCTAAACGCCTTATCAAAACTGCAAGATGTTTACAAACCGATTTCTCCTTGCTCTACACATCTGGCGCCATGCTGCAGATTTAATTGCATCACAACCATGCAAAATAGTCTGGAGTAATGAAGAACAAACCTTGAGTGGTAACGTCATCGGCTGCTGTAGCTAAGAGATTTTTTTTAGCTTTAAACTGTATTATCTTCTATTAGTTCTCAAAACAAAGTACAGTGCATCAACCATAAAACAGAAAAGAAAGAATTAAGGTTATAAAAGCTGGCTTTAGATTTAAATTTGAAATTTCTAATGGACACAAAGAGCGAAACGCTCATGTTGTTTTACTTTAATATTAGGAGCTGTCTTTTTAGGTTTTAAACAAAAATTAAAGTAAACACATTACATTCATGATGAGTCGGGTCCTCTTAGCTGCTCTCCTTCATATGCGTTTCAGTATGCCCAAGCCACAAACTCACAGAAGGATCTCCATAGACCGGTCACTTTAAAACTAGGCCTCTGCGAAATTCATGTAATTTCCTTAGCAGAAATTACATAAAATGTCGAAAAATACACATTACACATCATTTTGCAAAACACCGATCCTGCGTTTTGCACAATTTTTTTTTCTCGCAAAATGCATTAATACATTTCGTGCTAAAAAGTTCCTCACTTTCTGTTTATTTGCATTATTCCCATACTCCAACTAAAGAATTTTTACCAGAACGAAATCTCAATTACACAACGTGGCATAATGGATAATCTAGAGCAATTCGCGTAAAAATAATAATGCGAAGTGCAGGAAATTATGCAACATTATGCCAGTGCAAGCAACATTTTGCCAGGGCACATTTAAAACTGAAAAGGGAAGAGGCATTTACATGAGCGTCCCTTAACCTACCTCACACCCTACCTAGACCACCCATGCAATACTAAGCTTTTCTATCCAGGACCAATATTTGTTTCTGCCTTGGCTGCTTGAAGCACAGGAGTGGTAGGAAGAGAACTGTGAATGAGGAAGAGCGAGGTCTGCACGTCCTGGAATCACCCTCATGGACTCCTTCTTTCCCAAATGGTTGATAACAGTGTACACACTCAAATACAGTTCCTCATTTTTCGTTGCGTTTTTCTTGAATAGAGCTGCAGACCACTGTAGAGTGACCTCCGGGGGTTGGGGGGTGGGCGGGTAAGAGGGCAGTGCCGGCATAGTGGAAGGAAACACAAGGAGATGATGGACGGAGCGCTGAAACCTTTCACCCCCAGTCACAGATCTGGGTTGAATCCATCATCATTCTTTAGCTCACTTCGCCACCTCAGTTCAGACACAGCTATATGCAAATCAGTCTTGACCCTGTGCCTCATGGGAACAGTCCAGCCCGATCTGCCAAGCCAGGTCTTCCCTGAACCGGAAACAGGCATCCTGGGACCGGTTTCTGGGGAACACCCTTCATCAGCCAGGCTAGCTTGAATCCAGTTGCAAAGTGAGCAAGGGACCCACGTCTGGGCATACCCTGCCAACTTAGGGCGAACAAAGCAAACACAAGGAGATGATGGACGGAGCGCTGAAACTTTTCAGACACTCACCCCCAGTCACAGATCTGGATTGAATCCATCATCATTCTTTAGCTCACTTCGCCACCTCAGTTCAAACACAGCTATATGCAAATCAGTCTTGACCCTGTGCCTCATGGGAACAGTCCAGCCCGAACTCCCAAGCCAGGTCTTCCCTGAACCGGAATGCTTGTTTCCGGTCCAGGGAGGACCTGGCTTGGCAGTTCGGGCTGGACTGTTCCCACAAGGAACAGGGTCAAGACTGATTTGCATATGGCTGGGTCCAAACTGGGGTGGTGTGGTGAGCAAAAGAATGATGGATTTAACCCAGATCCTTGTGACTGGGGGTGAATGTTTGCATTGTCCAGCATTCCGTCCATCAATTGTTTCTGTTGCATATGTCGCCCTAAGTGGGAAGGGTATGCCCAGACGTGGGTCCCGTGCTCACTACACCACTGGATTCAAGCTAGCCTGGCTGATGAAGGGTGATGCCCTGAAACCGGTCCCAGGATGCTTGTTCCGGTCCAGGGTGGACCTGGCTTGGCAGTTTGGGCTGGACTGTTCCCACGAGGAACAGGGTCAAGACTGATTTGCATATGGCTGGGTCCAAACTGGGGTGGTGTGGTGAGCAAAAGAATGATGGATTTAACCCTGATCCTTGTGACTGGGGGGTGAATGTTTGCATTGTCCAGCATTCCGTCCATCAATTGTTTCTGTTGCATATGCGTAGTGGAAGGGGCACACAGTTGTATGTATCCATGCTTAAAGGCGCTACAACTACCTTGACATGCATGGGAATGTGAACCTTAACATGCACGAGAAGGTGGACCATGACAAGCATGGGAATTAGGTGAAGGCTTACTAGTGGAGTGGTGCACAATACATCACAGAAGACGGGCCCTTGCTAGGCTTAGAACCAGTAGGAGGATGAGATGATGGGAACCAAGGAACTATGTGGACGCTACAATGGATTATTGACCCTATGGACAACCATTCGCTTTCACTGACCACGATTTAGCCAATCCTGGTTTTTGAAGTCTGCATTCTTGGTTTCTTTAAAGTACTTTTTTGATTTTTTTTGAAAATCAAGTCCACAGCACGTCTTATGCTGTCTTTTTTGTCATCTTTGATTTCCTTCATTACTGGCGCACATGGCAGCTCTCCTCCCCACTTAAACAGTAACCACTGCTGCATCTATTTCTGTGTGTACTCTGTTCTACTAAACCTCGACCAGTTTAGGATTTCTAATACAACTACCAAACACATTGTAGCAGAAGGGAAGTCACTACATTAACGCCCAAATCCTTGATCCTCCTCTGAGCAGCAGGTAAAGTTTTGCAGAGGCATCACAGCCTGCTTGGAAGACCATGCTTGCTGAACACACGTTCAGGTTACTCCTGGCAGGGTAGTTTGCAGTACTCAGTCCTCTGCGATCAACCTCCAGGCCCTATGAGCTACTATCTACATCTACTCATAGAGCTCATTTCTAATACAGCCCTCGTCCATTCTAACTTTTTTCATACTGGGTATTAGACCTGGCATCTTTTGGTGTGGTTTATCCTGACTTTTTGCTTTCTGACCTCTTGTTTGGACTGTCTACTGAACTTCGTTTTTGCTGGGTTTTGCACTCTGCTCTTTTTCACTGCTGACCAGTGCTAAAGTGCATGTGCTCTGTGTCTTAAATGTAATGGCATTTGGTTTCTCCATGATTGGCATATTTGCAAACCATATTCTGTAAACCAAATGCTACTAGTGGGCCTGCAGCACTTATTGTGCTACCAATATGAGTAGCCCTTCAAACATGTCTCAGGTATGCCACCACAGAGCCTGTGTGCAGTTTAACCAGCCTTATCGACCTGACAAGTTAAAATTCGTTTTTATTACACATAGGTAACCTCTAGAGCAGGCCCTGAACAGCCTATGATGACGAGACTGGCTACAAATGGAATTAGTGACATAGCAGTGAACTGGCTGCGCTCCTATCCTCAGAGCACTGTCAAGCGGATTCTCTGCCACCATACTGCTCTGACTTTAAAACCATCAAACATGGAGTTCCACAGGATTCAGCACTCAGCCCAATCCTCCTTAACATTTATATGAGGCATCAAATAACACTCAGTAAATCCCATAACATTAGACTTGTCAACTATGTTGATGACACACAACTGATCCTAATTGTTGAAAGCAACAGGCAGGATGCTATGGATGCCTTCCATACCTGCATGAACGACATTGTCAAATGGCTGTACACGAACTCCTTGAAATTCAATGGAAATAAAACAGAGTTTCCTCCTGTGCTGTCCAGCTCATAACATTTCCATGAAACTCGCCTTCAACTTCTGGCCACTATCAATAACGGAAGAAGTGAATCACTCAGAAACGGTCCGTAATCTGGGGGTCACTTTTGACAACTAAATATCCATGGAAAATCATATAAACAAAGTTGCAGGCACTTGCTTTGCACTACTCCGCGGCTTAAGGAAACTCCTACCACTGCTGTCACCCCATACCAAAACTCTGATTGTACGCAGCCTAAGACTAAGTAGGCTTGACTATTGCAGCACTTTGCTGTTAGGGATGCCGGACTACTTGGTAAACAGACTGTACCGAGTTCAAGCATCAGCTGTAAAATTGGCACTAAATAGACCAACAAGATCGTCTACATCTAACACTATGAAAGAACTTCACTGGCTACCATTAAAACAAAGGATAGCCTTTAAATCCCTGTGCATAGTCTTCAAAGCACTTCAAGGCAACGGCCCAGTGCCCTTTCAAAAAAGATGAATATGATACGCCCCAAGGACATGTCTCCGCTCGACAACTGAAAATTTAATCTGTGTTGCAAAACAGAAATACAAGACACGCTGGGCGAGCATTTAGATCGGAATGGCTCAGATATGAAATAAACCAGCCGTACTAAGAGATGTACCTCACCTACTGCACTTTAGGAAATCCTTGAAAACCTGGCTTTTCCCAGCATAAACCATACTTCATTTATCTGTCTTTCGCAATTGCAGCTTGCTTTGTTTAGTTAGAGGCCCTCAGCACCAGGACTACTATATGGTGACTGCACTCTATAAATGTTATAAATAAATACAATAATAATCAAAACCCTAGACTGCCTGTTCTTGAAGTACATGGTTGGTGTGCCGTTTGACCTAATCAGAAGGATAGTAGCAGTCCAGCTCTATCATGTAAATTTAAGAAATATTTGCTACTATTTAAGTAATGTTGGACAGAGCAAACAACCACACTGAGGCAGTAGGCTTCCTCAAGAGGGTCAGGCTTTTGTCTGTTGTGAGGCTGAAGAGGCCACCAACCTATAAACATAAGAATGTTGGGGTCCTCTCTGCCCATCGTACCAGTTAGTCTGTGTTGGATAGGCACTTCCTAAGCCTTCTTGGCCATCCAGGTAGACGTGCACAAGGATATGTTGTAGGATGAGCATAGTGACAGTGAAACAGTTTTCACAGCTGCTAAAAAAGGGTGTTAGTATCGACCCAGAGTTGTGAGTACACAACAGTTTAAAAATAAATATACATCTTTTGACGGGACAAGTAGAAATTTCCACAGTACAAAGTATGTAAAACCCAACACACGACAATCAGTGAAAAAGTAAGGGAAGACACTTTAAAGTTGTAAAACTAGGACCCCTGGGTATGCACACTAAGCTGTACTGAATCAGTAAAAGATCGCTACCATCAACATAATATTGAAAAATAAAAGTGAAATACCATAGCAAGGGAGTTTAAGAAACTTTGCAAATGTTAACCAGTGCTTGCAGATATGTAATGATCACTATCACTAGTGGACTGTGTTCAAAACACTACAAAATCACGGGTCACAATCCTGTGACCAAAATAGACGTATGTTTTTAGGAGTTAACTTTTACTGCTTGCAACTATAATGTTCATAAACACCTAAAGAAATAAAGCAAAAATAATGGCAAACCACTGAGAGTGTAGATGATAACCTACAAAAGAAGAGACCTGTGTCTTCCATTTAAGAAATTTAATGTACAGCGCCCAAAGGGGCAAGTCTCCTGGTTTATATTTAATGGTGTTGGCTGCTAAGAATGAGGATATCTCATTGCCTGAGCTTCATAGACCCTCCTGTTCAGCAGCTCCCCATTCCGGAGGCAAATAGCCTTGGTGAAGATGGGGCAGACCTCTGTCTGGCCCACATATATGGACTTTGCTCAGGCCACACAGACATTTCTCAATAGGGCTGGGTGACAAGCCTACCGACAACAGTGGGGCCAAAATAAGGATTAGAAATAAAGTTTGTGCAGTGCGGTAGTGTACTTGCCTGGCAGAGTCACCAGTCCGCTCTCCTGCACCTGAGCAGCAGACTACATCCGGTCTCTGGTAAGAGGTCGGCCGATCTTCAAGACACTGTAACTGCATCTTTGGACATTCTGAACTGCATCAGGTCTTCCTGCAGGCAAGGTCAACAGGGCAGGTCAACAGACCCTCAGAAGGGACTTTCAGGCTGGTTTTCAATCAGGAGGAAACAGGCAGTGTTGACCAACACATTCTGGAAGCACCAAAAGCAGTGGGTAAACACAGATCAAAGTTAAAAGGTGTTTTGTCAACCAATACACTTTACACAATTACTCCTGAGTAAAATGTGGTGCTTGGCGTAGACCTCCATCGTGTTCCAGCGGTACTGTTCTATCTTAACCTGAAGTCTGTTGTCTATGTCTCACAACAAGGTCCTCATACATCTTCTTCGGAAGTGACCATACGTGACTTGAATATTTCCTTAGCTGTCGATATGCATTTAGAAAGAACTAACCCCTTTCAATCTCAAACCTCTCTTTTTGTCACATGTGGTGGACTGCATCCCCAGCAAGAAGTAAACGGATGTGATCATTGCTAAATGATGTCTTTCTGGTATCTATCGTTGTAATATAACTCCAGCTTGTGAAAGAGATCGTTGCTGCTCCACCATACCCAAGGAAGCACTATTGGCTTTATAAATGTTTTTGTCCATTTTAGCAATTTGCAGGTCAACTGCCGAAGCCATCCTACGTGCTTTTTAAACATACATTTTTGGTGCATCTTCTGGCAAGGCATCAAGGATACTTGTTCTTTCGGACTGGAAGATCTTTATACACTGTTGGAAGTCTAGTCAGAATATGCTGTTGTCTCCTCATAAGAGGAAATTACTTCCTCTTTCCATTCTTTGTAACTGAATAAAAAAGCAGTAAGGAGGTGCAAGGTGAAACAGCACGTTAAAGTAGATTACTGTAGGGGGGCGTGGCTAACAGTGGAACATGGCGGACCTGTCTTAGAGGAGCTCCGGAGCCCAGGCGACACGATCCTGCCAAACCGCCACAAGCCGTGACCCATCAGTGCGAACAAGCTAAGCCACAGATGTGGCGACTCCAGGGCGAGCCTGCTGGTAATTAAATCAGCCACTGGCGACACCGTGGAGTGCGAATCCTGAAGTGCGGCCTATGCGAAAGACAGCCCTTGAAACGCGAGAGAGGCCCGGAGCAGCGACCACAGTGAGAGGCCTCCAGCGAAACATTGCGAGTGCATCAGGCGCTGCAGAGGTTGCTGCTGTTATTCCGAGGCCCCCACCGACGGCCCGCTGCCTGTGGGGCCGAGGCGATGAGTGCACTGGCGGTTGGCGGCCTAGGAGCGGACGCCCGTGCTCTGCGGCCCGGAGGGGGTCCGCGCCGGAGGCTTCCCCCGCCCACCAGCCACGAAAGCCGACGGGCACCCAGCTACAAGTAGTGGAGACCCTCTCCCGGGGGAGGTTACGGGCGATTGCGAGGGATCTCCGCTAGCGGTTGGAGGGCTGCGCACTCACCTGGCCTGGGACGGCGGACCGGACCCCCAGCCACGCAACACAGCCCCAGAGGTGAGAGCGACGAAGGGGCATCGGCCGCTGCGCCTCCACCCCTTTGGTTCGTGTTCTGTCAGTGGGGCCGGAGCGGAGGGAGCGGCATAGCTGTGAGCCCGCGGGCTGCCCGGGGCCCGGCGCCAGCTGTGAGCTGCCTACGGGAGGGCCTTTCTGGCCAGGGAGCGCCATACTAACCCCGACGATTGCACAGCAATACCAGAGCGGGAGGTGCGCAACAGGTCTTCCCTCTGCACAGTCGCACCCTGCAAGGAACTCCCCACAGGCGATAAGTGACTGGTCGTGATAACACTACTCAGACAGGAGCATCCGTAGACATTACACAACGCATGGGAAGGAGAGGAGAGAACAACACCAGCTATTAACACAGGCAGCTTCCAGGATAACCTGAGGGGTGGGGGCCCAAACTGCGAAGTACTGGCATGTTTCCTACAATGCAGCGTCGAATTTGGCAGTAACCCAGACCGGAGGGCGGGAAAGTGCACACAGGACTGCATACCGTGGTGAACAGATGGGATCTACTTACTTGTTAAGTGCATTGGCCCAGCGCTCAAGCAAGTAATGGGGCGCATAGAGGAGATCTGCATGCCTAGACCCTAAACGCAGCCAAGAGGGCTACAGCAAATTAGAGCGGACAAATGAGGACACACCACAAGCACTAGGACTATTACTAGTAAGTCCGCCTGCCATATTTCAACAACAGCTAACAAGGGGGGAGTGAGGCACAAACCATGGGGCGGCCCAAGGGGAAGCTGCCTGAGGCAACCTGCACTAATATGCAACAAGCAGTGGAACCAGAACACTCAATGCACACGCCCTCGCATGATTTCATAACGCCCACTAATGCTGGCATACCCCAGGACAAGCTGGATTTAATTCTTCAAGAGGTGAGGAAGTCTCGTAAGGCCATACAGCAAAAGATTGGTTCGCTTCCGACGGGCTTCGCGCTACTAAAGGCCGACCACACCAAACTGGCAACTACAGTGAAGAGCAACAGCCTAACGTTGGAGGAGCTCCTACCCCAACATAAGGAGCATGCGTCGCAAATTCAACAGTTACAACGACAAATCATTGGACTACAAGACAGAGTCGAGGATGCCGAGGGCAGAACTAGGCGGAATAATTTACGGGTCATTGGGCTTCCAGTACGCAGTGAGAGATCCAATGCTGCCAGGTTTATGGAGCATTGGTTCCGCGAATATGTAGCCCCGGAAGGTTCATCTGACTTCTTCTGTGTAGAAAGGGCCCACAGAATCCCCACTGGCAGACCTAAGGTAGGAGCTCTGCCGAGGCCGCTGATAGCCAGGATCCTGAATTATAGAGATCTGGATGTCCTACTCCAAAAGGCGAGAGAGCGAGCACAGATACAGTTCGAGAATCACTGCATATCACTATACCCGGATTATACCCTCATGGTCCAGCGACAAAGGTCCTCCTATCAACCGGTCAAGAAGAAATTACAAGCCCTGAATCTCAAATATGCACTCCTCTTTCCGGCTCGTTTGAAAATTATCCACGAACAGAAAACATACTTTTTTGATAATCCGAATGAGGTAGCAGAATGGATAGAAGTTATGGATCCTACCCCAGCGATAGGCAATACATCTCAAAACCCACCAAATAGCCCCGGAAGAACACTGGGGAGGCGGTCACGTCGCACCATCACAGCCGCCCGCAGGTCGCAAATGATCAGACCTACCCACGAACAGGCTCAACGGAGCAAAGAAGAGGGGCTGGCAGCGGCAAACACGTTCAGAGAAGATAGCCTCCACACCGCATTGGAATCCTCGGAGGGTAGTACTGTGCAATCAGACTATGAGAACAGCCTCACCTTATTCCCCACAGTAACGCCTCAGACTGCGGATGACTTGCTGGACTAGTGTGGCCCACGGGAAGTAACTTTGCAGGCTACCTAGCCTTAAATGCAGCAGCGATGACACATACTGTCATTATCGAGTATATCCTTTTATAAGGCTAGTTTGGAAAGTTATGATGCAAGTATGAGTCCCAGGCTCCTCAGGGCCCAAATACATGGGTGCAACACCATGGATGGCGTAAGTGACACCGCCCCCCCCAATTGCGAAAGCACCATACAAATATAGCAATGTTTGCGCAGTTGCGTTTTTAGTTTGGACCAGCATAGTTCAACGGCTGGACCTTGCATTTACAGTTAAGGGGAAGTTTTGGGGTCCTGACACACAACTGATACCACGTCCTGTGCTGCGGTGCTTGTTACCTACTTTGGCTCTGCACCTAACTGTTACCATCAACCACACGTTTGGCTCTTACAACTTAGTTACCTGGAATGTGCTGGGGCTAGGCTCCATACAAAAATGGCATAGGGTACATGCACAACTGATTTGGCGAAAGGCGCAAATAGTATTCCTGCAGGAATCCCATCTCACAGAGACAGAAGCAGGGAAAATACGAAAGAAATGGAAGGAGCAGATATACTCTACTAACTACTCAGCCTAACTACTCAGCCTTTGCTAGAGGCGTGACGATCTGGATTAGACATGGGGTCCCATTCAAGGAACTAGAGAGGAGGGTAGACGCACAGGGCAGGTACATATTCCTGCATGGAATACTAGATGGCATCCATGTAGTAATGGGTAACTTATACGCCCCAAATTTCGATCAGGATAAATTCTTCACAAGCTTAAATGCGATACTGGCGGATTGGGTGGGGCACCCACGGATTATAGGGGGAGACTGCAACGCGGTCATGGATACATTACTAGATCGATCACACCCCCCTCTTAATGGAGCGGGAACCATAAAGCAGGCAGAGGCTCTCAGTCGGTGGGTAGATGGATGGGCGCTGGGTGTGGAGAATGCAGAACTTGACAAGTAAGGAATATTCATTCTACTCCCCAGTTCACCAATTGCATACCCGAATAGACAGACTACTATTCTCACTTACCATAGTCATGCAAGTGACACATGCCACTTACCTAGCAAAAGCCTTCTCAGATCATAACCCAATAGAGATCTCCTTTAATTGGGGCAGAATCCCCACACCGGTCCACACATTGAAGCTAAGGCCCCAAATGTTGGAAGACACAGTATTTTGCAGCACTCTGTCCAATGTCATCACTAATTACTTCGCAGACAATGAGAACACTGCATCTACGATTCTAGTTGAGTGGGAAGCACTTAAGGCGGTCATAAGAGGTGCGGCGATCAGTGCCACAGTGGGCGCAAGACAGGAAGTACATAATAGCCTGAAAGAGTTGGAGAATAAACTGTGCACATTAGAACAGGAAGCGGTGCATGAGCCTACGAAAAAGGCCCCCCCTACAAGAAGCGTGCATACAGCAGGCAGAGTTACTTCAGACTCTCAGAGTTATCGATCATAGGGCTTACACCCAGATTAAGCATACCGACGCAGACAAATCAGGGGCACTTCTAGCCAGGATACTGAGGGATGATCCACCCCCCATAGTAATAAGCGACATCACCACGCCTGGGGGGGGGACACGGTACACACCCAACAGGGCGTTAACGAGGCCTTTTGTGCGTACTACAGTACACTATACAGTAAGCCACCTCCGACAGACAATTTACTCATAGATGCATTCCTAGCGGACCTACCATTTTCCCAACTTAACGAAGAAGCACAAGAAAGCCTGGCAGGTCCCATAACGAAAGCCAAAATAAAAGCTGCAATCAGAGACCTACCACGAAACAAAGCGCCGGGGCTAGATGGGCTACCCATAGAATTTTTTAGCACATACTCGGAGGCCCTAGTTCCCCAACTGGAGAAACTGAACAGTAGGTCACTGGAGATAGGCCACCTCCCCCCTACCACCATGCAAGCATTAGTGGTTTCCCTTCCCAAGTCAAGGAGGGACACGTCAGACCTGGCAAGTTACCGCCCACTATCACTACTGGCCACAGAATATAAAATATTAAGCAAAATATTGGCAAATAGGCTTCTCCCCTACCTAAATAAGCTTATCAACATGGATCAATGCGGCTTTATACCAGCTCGCAGCACATCCTTGAACACTAGGCGGCTGCATCACATCATGGCAGCTAACCCTGAGAATTATGTCAACGCGGGATGTATTGTGCTTGATTTGAGACAGGCATTCGATACCCTCACATGGGATTATATGTTTAAGGCCATGGAGAAATCTGGCCTCCCCCCCTCCCCCCCCCCCCCCGAGTACCTCCAATGGATACGATTGCTACTGCGAGAGTTCGCACTGGAGGCCATATATTATGGGAGTTCCCAGTACGTCGGGGTACAAGGCAAGGGTGCCCTCTGTCCCCACTAAAATTCGTGCTAGGGCTAGAACCACTGGCGCTAAGGTTGCGCCAGGAGGCGGGGCAAATTGGGATTCAAATAGGCGCCTCTACACATTTGGTATCAGCCTATGCGGACGATATCATTATATATGCGCATGACCTACTGGGCTTGTTAGAGCCAATCCCTAGTAATTTCTCCCGGTTTGAGCGCATATCAGGCTTAGCTATCAAAGAGGCCAAATCGAATGCCTTTATCTTCCGGAATAATGCCCGCCCAGACATGATCAGCTTCGGGTCATATACCATACCGGTGGCACAGCACACATTTAAATACCTAGGCATAAATGTCTATAGAGCTCACACAGACATGCTTGAAGGCACCCTTACTAGAGCGATTGGTGCAATACGATCCAAAGTGGCCTTCTGGACTGCGCTGCCTTTATCGGCAATGGGCCGGGTAGCTGTCTAAAATGGTGGTTCTCCCCCGACTTCTATACTACTTCACCAATCTACCAATAATAATTCCCACTTCTACCTTTCAAATTTTAGACACTATACTCACAGATCTAATTTGGGGGACTGGAAGATGAAGGGTGAGCCTAAAGAAAATGCAATTAGGGACGGCCAATGGGGGATTGGGGGCACCAGATTTTAAGGCCTATTACTATGCGAGTCAGCTACAATGGCTGTCCTATTGGACAGCGGGCCACAATCTACAAGAGATAGGTTACACTATGCAAGATATTAATCGGGGGACTCTACACACATTACTGCCAAAGAGTAAAATCCCCCCAGATGCACCGCCTTTACTGAGGACAGCGTTATCATGCTGGAAAAAAGAAATAAAGCGATACCAAAGGGGATGATGGACGGAGCGTTTGAGCAAATCAAACACTCACCCCCAGTCAACTGATCTGGGTTTAATCCATCATCATTCTTTAGCTCACTCCACCGCCCCAGTTCAGACATGGCCATATGCAAATCAGTCTGACCCTGTGCCTCATGGGAACAGTCCAGCCCGAACTGCCAAGCCATGTCTTCCCTGGACCGGAAACAAGCATCCTGGGACCGGTTTCTGGCTATTCAGCCATCATCAGCCAGGCTAGCTTGAATCCAGTGGCAAAGTGAGCAAGGGACCCACGTCTGGGCATACCCTGCCAAATTAGGGCGAACAAAGCAATACCAAAGGGGATGATGGACGGAGCGTTTGAGCAAATCAAACACTCACCCCCAGTCAACTGATCTGGGTTTAATCCATCATCATTCTTTAGCTCACTCCACCACCCCAGTTCAGACATGGCCATATGCAAATCAGTCTGACCCTGTGCCTCATGGGAACAGTCCAGCCCGAACTGCCAAGCCATGTCTTCCCTGGACCGGAAACAAGCATCCTGGGACCGGTTTCTGGCTATTCAGCCATCATCAGCCAGGCTAGCTTGAATCCAGTGGCAAAGTGAGCAAGCGACCCACGTCTGGGCATACCCTGCCAACTTAGGGCGAACAAAGCGATACCAAAGGGGATGATGGACGGAGCGTTTGAGCAAATCAAACACTCACACCCAGTCAACTGATCTGGGTTTAATCCATCATCAAAAGAAATGCAATACACGTCCCAATGCCCTCCATATGCGGGTAACATTCCACTGCTGGGAATTCCGCTACCCAGCGGTAGGCTCACGAGATGCAGGATCTCGGCATGGACTAATGAAGGGGTCGACACGGTCGGGGCACTATTCAATAATAAAATACTCCTTGACCATGAAAGTTTTGTACGGGACACTGGGGTGCCCAACCATTTATACATGGTGCACGCAGGTATAGTACAATACCTGAAAAAACACTGGGTCCATCAGAGGGAGGAACCCCCGACGAACGAATTAGTCCGTACATTATACTACATGGGCGAGGGGCGCCACCTTATTAAATGGTTATATGTTGGCACCCGGGCACATGCAGGAGTGCCTCTTACCGATTTGCGGGCAAAATGGTCTGAGGACATAGGACGGGAGGTTTCTGATAAGGAGTGCGCCAACATTCTGGAACACCCTAAAACAGTGACCTGTAATGCAAAATTAAAATTCATCCAATACATGGTTCTCCATAGGGCCTACCTCACACCACGACGCCTGCAACGGATGTTCCCAGACGCACAGCATTGCTGCCCTCGGTGCAAGTTGGAAGAAGCAGATTTAGCCCATATGCTGTGGTCCTGTCCGCGCCTCAGAGGGTACAAGGGGGAGGTACGACGGGACATAGAAGCAGCCACACACCTTCACATTGCGGACTCAGTAGCGGAATGTCTGCTAGGCATTCGCAAACGCACAGCCCCCCAGAAGGTCCAACTCAGATTTCTAGATCTAGCCCTCATCATAGCCAAGCGGTCAATAACCATGAAATGGAAATCATTAAAACCTCCTGACATCTACACTAGGCACAGTGAAGTAGTACGCTGGGGTGGAGCCGAAAGCGCAGCTATTAGGCGTGAGGAGGTCCGTGGACTACGTAAAAACCACATCTCAATGGAGTGGGAGGCCATTCTAGAAGCCTTTACAGCTATAAACCCTCATCCCTTATCTGACGCCCCGTACATATTGACCAGCTATAGTACCAAAAGCAGCAATCCAGAGCAGGCCTAATCAGGCCACATGCCCACCAGCGCTACACGCATAGAACAAGTTAGCCTAGGACATGGATTCATACCTGGACATGGATAAGATAGGTCAGGACGGGAAGGGAGGCGGGAGGGGGGTGGGCGGTTGTTATAACTCAAATGCCAACTTGAACATTACAGTTTGCACAACTACAGAAATGTGCTATGTATACGGTTGATATAATACTAACTGTACCAATCTAGCCACCGGCTATGTGATGCATGTAATCATATACTGTAAATACCAGAACAGAAGGAGATGTAATGTCTACATGTAACATAATGTATGCATTGGATATAACAAAGAAAATCAATAAAGTGTGTGTTAAAAAAAAAAAAGCAGATTACTGTAAAGTAAAAGCTGCAGGACATAGAGAAATAGCTGTGCTCCAAACACATTGTCATGCCTACAGCTTGGAGGCACACTCAAGGGTACCATCGGGTACTAGGAATATAGCAATTTACATTCTCTCATAAAAAGAACAAGCATTGGCATAGCCAATAGGTCTCGCCTTTGGGACCTTATAAGTGTTTAGCCATGCAACAGTTGATGTTGTTGCACCAAGGATATTGTACTGCATAACTAAATACTTATAAGGTCCCAAAGGCAAGACCTATTGGCTATGCCAATGATTGTCTTTAAGGTTGCTTCATATGTGCAGAGCAAAAACCAGCCAACGCGTTTCGTCCATACACAAATGGACTTCTTCAAGGCACAAAAGAAGTGGAGAAATCTATTGTGTAATCCACTCGTGCAACAAGTTAGTTTCACCAGTCGATCCAGGTACAAGTCTTCCTAGAACATTCCATCAAAATGTTTAGAATTAATGACATATCCTCCATCCCTTCGTCTAAAGTTCATGCGTCACATATGTTTCAAACGGATGCAAGAATTAGGGCAGGTCAGCCCATCATCGAACACTACAATTGGGGCCAAGTAGGAAACGGAGAAACACCCCTCTCGACCGCGGTGCCACAAGACTAACCGCCAGAATACAATGCAGCAACTTCATAACAGCCACAACACAGGCACGCCCCTGCCACCCTGACCACCACAAAGTCTGTCTTTCTGACTCTAAGCGCTATAACAATACATACAATGCATGCATGTGAAAAAGAATTACATTTTGAGGTCCAATCTCTGGAAGACCTACTGCATGTTTCTGGTACATAGTGCACGTGTATAGCACCACAGAGCGGTCACATCGCTTATATACACCGAAGTCATACATATGTACTTCAGATCTATTCCATAGGTCCTACTATATACGTACAGATATAAACAGTGAAAATAAAAGTAAAGGCAACAATCTTTGATAAAAAATGATATGTGATGGAACACTCCCAAAATGACATGTAGGGCCCTTGTCTCAGACTTACGTTATAATTGTGGTTACACTGATGAATTGGTCTTGCAAGCCTCGCGAAACAAACAGAATAGCCTCTAGGCGCTTTGGGTAATGTTCAGAAAATGTATTCTTTAACTCTCAACAAGAAATTCGAAAAACATACCATCCAAACTGCCTTGAATCAAATTAAAAAATAAGATCTCAAATTCTGCTCCTGCGACACCTGCACCCCGCCCCCTTGCCGGCCTTGGGTGCCTTTAAATACCCTTGCCTTTCTTTCAGTTTACCCACTGCTCGGTTGCCCCTTCACTATGTTTGATCCAGGGGCGCAACTAGAGGCAAATTTCGGGGGGAGGGGGGGGCTAAGAAAAAATTTCGGGGGGGCTGACTCTTCCAGTAGAGGGGAGATGCAGGGGCTCTAGAAGGGGTGAAAAAACCAACAAAGCCTCATTTACAAGCGAATGGTCTTTTAAAGACCTGTGAAGTACTCGGGTGCGGCTGTGTGTGTGCCCGGGAAGCTGTCTCTGCCCGGGCTGCCACACACGACAGGGGGGGCGGGGGGTGGTGGCGGGACTGATGCCCTTTGATCTCAATGGTTTGATCCGTTGCAAACTGCTCACCGTAAAGCGCCGAGAAGCCTTCCGGGCGGGGGGCAGAATTACACAATAAAACTATGCTGGCAGGGAGGGTGTGTGTTCAGTGCCAGCTGGGGGGATTAAAGCCAAGCCCTCGCCGTCTGTGCCAGCTTCTACAACTACTTGCCAGAAAGGCGCAACCCCACCTTGGCAGGGGTCATGAGAGCAGAGACGGTGACCCCATTCAACGATCTGTCTTTCTGCCCCCGACAGTGCCAAGAAGGTGTTTTGTTAAAATAGGTTTGCGGTCTGTGCAGCAAAGGGAATAAACATATAGAATGCATGGGAAGAGACATGCACTGGCAGAAAAGAGCGGGGTGGGGAGGAGAGAAAAGATTTATAACGCTCAAAAGCAAACATAACCCCCTCTGGGCGCTTCTGTGCTCAACAGAATAATTGATGATTTACCTAGAACTAAAACAGGGGTAGGCAGATTGTTTCCACGAGTGCATATTCTGGCAGCCCAGGGAGCAAAAGCAAACGGAGAGAATCTGCTCTGCCCACCATCACACGGTGCTGACAGTTGGGGAAGCCGGGATTGAAAATCAAGTTTCCTAGTTCCAATGTATGGAATGTAGGCGGCACATCACGTATCTAGAAGTCTCATAAAGAGCAAAGCTGTTTTCGTTAAACAGTGGTAAAACAGCAAGACCTAAAACAATGAGCTGGCTGCTTGTGTGTCCCCTCTGTCCTAAATCACATTTGCTGCTGTCGAAGTCGGAACTGCTTGTGGCGTGAGCACCTCATTTGATGCCGTTGCCCAGCAGATTAAAGAGAATTTGGCTGTAAAGTATTGAGTTTGCGGATTTTCGGTTGCAGCTGAGAAGCTGACATTTGACTGACTCTATGTAGAGGAACTCCATCTCCCAACATGCAACTGAAAAGCACATGAAAGACAGATGAAACCCGGATTGATTGCCAAACCGATACCGAAAAGAGAAAGTGCACAACCGATATCGGTGAATAGAAAGTGCATGCGAGTTATCTACCACGATCGTGACCTACTGCCAGATAATGATATGCAAAAATGCAGACTCTGACCTCTGAAATACTGAATCCCTGCTGTTTTGGCAAAATTAAGTATATAGTGTGTCCGTCGTTGCAAAGCGCTAAATTTCGAAATCTAAAAAGAAATGGCATTAATGATCAAAAAGAGCTGATGATACGTGTTATTTCCACATGCCCGAAGGGTTTCGCTTACCCAAGTCTTTGCTAAAAAGTTTCCTTCGTTGCGGAGCTTGAAGTGTTCCGTGCTACAAAAGTTATGTATTTAAACGTGCTTCATTGTGCGTGCCCGAACGTTAGGGAACGAGTGAAAAGAAAGAAGGACTCTGCGTGGTGCCAATCTTTGTAGAGTGTTAGTCGACTGTGGAAAAAAAGTTGAGAAATACAGCGGTCGGGAAATGGGTTTCAAGTACCGTGTATTTTGGATGTTATGGTACTTTTCTGAAAAATAAAAATAGAATGAAATAGAATAAAACACGCTGGTGAAAAAGAGGTTTAACAAGCGCTGGTCACATGCCGCACCCGGCACACTAAAAAAAAACAAGCATTGGCCGCGCGCGAAAGTGAAAGCAGCGCGACGCGGCGGGGGAGGGGAGGGGCGGAGGAGCGTGAAAGCAATCAAGTGAGAGGAAAGACAGAAGGCGCCTGATCGGGCGCTGAAAGCTGGCGGTTGCGCGCGTGCACGCTATCGTGAACGAAGCTGGTCGCCAGCAAAAGCCACTGCTGTTTGCACTTCCAAAACCTGCTTACTAAAACTCTCGCCGAGAGCAGCGCTAAGCGCTGGCTCAGGCGAGACCTAAAAAAACAAGCATTGGCTGTGAAACTGACACGGCCGCACGGCCGCGAAAGTGAAAGTAATCGCGAGGGAAGCCAGATGGCGAGGGAAGCTATATGGCGCCTGATCACGCGTGCACGCTCGCGTGAACGCAAGCTGGTCGCCAGCAAAAGCCACTGCTGTTTGCACTTCCAAAACCCGCTTACTAAAACTCTCGCCAGAGCAGCGCATGCACTGGCTCAGGCGAGACCTAAAAAGGAGCAGGGTGTTCAGCAGATGAACTCTCCTGCACGCTGAATGAAGTGTAAAATGTGCATATTACATTATAATTACGTCAGCAGATCTCCAAATTAAACGTTGGTAGGACCAACACATATAAAATAAACTGTAGGAAAGTAAACTTGTGAATTAAAGTTTTTGAGAAACGTAAGTAAAAGTAGCATGCTGGGGTTTTCAAAATAGTTACAAGGTGGCTACAAATAAGTTTGAACAAATCCAGAAGGCCACTTTTATTTTTAACAGTTTCTCAGAAATATCCCACCACAAACTTACTTTCTCACATGTTGCAATAAACAAAAGAACCCAGCAAAGAGCTAGTCATCACATTTCTGAAAAGGTTTTCACATGTATGTGTCCCGCTGTACACAACAGTATGTTCGACCGTACCGATACAGATGAAAGTCAGTCAAAATATGTGCCTAAAATTTTAACCTACACTGGTACCGCTAGATTCACTGTACTTAGCAAAAGAGGTGGGCAAGTCAGCATATTATTAAGTTGAGCCGAGGGTCTGGCTTGACTTTAAGAGCCAAAATACGAGCTGAGCCATCAACAGATTTAGCAGGCAAATTATGCAACAATCCCCATGGAAAAATATTATGAAGCCCTCAAAATTCAAAAATAGTATCACTTTAAGATGTGGAAGCGTTTGACTTTAGTACATTAGAGCCTTCATTGCATTAAGTGTCAGTTTTTAGAGTTGATAATTCCTTGATAATTAACAAGCATTGGCATAGCCAATAGGTCTCGCTTTTGGGACCTTATAAGTATTTAGTTATGCAGCACAATATACTTAGTGCAACAACATCAACTGTTGCATGGCTAAAC
Organism: Calotriton arnoldi; assembly: GCA_963921515.1. Classification (NCBI taxonomy): domain Eukaryota; kingdom Metazoa; phylum Chordata; class Amphibia; order Caudata; family Salamandridae; genus Calotriton; species Calotriton arnoldi. The sequence goes on along the minus strand of CAWUFW010002142.1, from coordinate 1,631,188 downwards.
ACTTATAAGGTCCGAAGGCGAGACCTATTGGCTATGCCAATGCTTGTTTCTTTAAGATATTTGAATTGGGTTTCTGGGACAGGATTAAACTGGACTCATTGCCAATGCTTGTTTTTTCAAGTCGTTTGAGCAGATGGAGATTCTGTGTTTGAAGCTGTTGAACCCACTTTTGCCAGATTGGCAACCCTTGCCATTTGTTCGCCACGACTACAGCAAACTTTGATCCTACCGCCTCCACCACAACCGGCACTTAATTACGGATACAGCACATTCTCTTCGGATGTTGCAGTTTTGAAAATCCCCTGGATTTTGAGGCTTCTAGCAAAAGTGATCCCAACACAGACTATAGTCCGTATGACCAAACTGTCAATAATTATTTACTTGCGCACACAGAGGCAATTCTACATCAGATCTCCACAAATGAGCTTTGCACGTACGAACAAGATGCAAGCAAACCAAACGTCCCTGAGCTTCCTGTTAGAATTTGCCTTGCAATGAGAGAACATCACTACTGACAGTTGGGTACTCCAGATCATTCCCTGTGGATGTTCACTGGAGTTCCTGCAAAAGCTGCATGGATACAGTTCTCTCTCTGGTGTGCAGGTAAAGGTCTACACCCGCTGTCTGTGCAACCTCATCATCTTATAAACTACATCTGACTATACATGTTCTCAAGCATGCATCAGAGACCGTCTGGTGGCTGTTTAGAGACTCTTGTCTCATGGACCGTCTTTCTTCTCACAAAGGGTGATCAAACTGTTTATGAAATAGCTGTTTTATGATTTTCCCCTGTGAGGCAGCCAGCTCCTTGGAAACTGAAAACCGACCTTACGCTGCCCATTGCTCCACCATTTCAACCAATTAGATAGCAGATTTGAAGTGCCTTTCCTAGAAAAACCAGACCCATGCCCCTTTGATTATTTCCTCGTAGTCGTCATAAAAGACTCTGCATACACAGAGCTGGTGCACACCGGGGTCCCAAAGCCCCCTGGGTTGTGTTAGGCACAGAAATGTTGCATATTCAGTACTTTTATTTTCGTGAAAACTTGGCCTGATATGTCACTCATAGTGCCGATACATAATGCAATATTTGGTTAGCATATCTCTGTGTACCATTCACACTGCCAGTGCTCTTGGTCTGCTGTAATATACTGCATCTGATTTCAAACCTTGACGCGAGTGCCCTCTTGTGGGCAAATACATCGTTTACACCATAGTTACAGCGACTAGTTATATCGTAGGTGTAATCAAGGCGTGTATGAGGTTTGGATGCCTACAAATTAACAAGAGAGGAGCGGGGGCGAGCGAGCGCGGCAGCGTGCAGAGCTGACCACACGCTCGTGCATCGTGCCTGAAACGTGCGGGTAACCGCACAGAAAAGGCCATTGTGCACGAGCGTGTGGTCAGCTTTGAAAACCCCACTACATAAAGTCTTCGCCAGAAGCAGCGCTTGCGCGCTACTCTAGGCTCGACCTAAAAACCTTAAAGCCTCTCTCTCTCTCGCTCTACCACTCTGACGATGATGCCATTAGTGAACTAATAGGCAACTCAGTTGTCGTGTACCCTATATGTGGTCTAGGTTGTTAGAGATGAAGCATCATTATAGTCTATTAAAACATCTACAAGAGAGATTTATGTACAACGCACACCCTGAATTGATATATTTCAAGGTGCTCTCACAAGTGATGACAAAGGAATAGGCAGCACAGTAATATAAGGTAAGTGAGTAAAAGCCAGGATTGATCCCAAGCTTCCTGATTTCACGTTGTGCAATTCAATCAGTAGAGTGGTATATTTGTCTCTCTCCTGTTTTATATCAGAGGTTAATACTTTGTCTTGAGTTCTTTCTGAAGCTACATGATTAGACTGTGCTAAATAATTACACACATTACGTGTTAAATCAAGATGAAACAAAACATTCTAGAAAACACTACTAAGCTAAGATAAGTGAAGGCATGGTACAACGTTAATGTTTATATAACCTGCTTCCCCGACTTTACAAAGAGGCGGATTTCAAGAGATTTTTGAAACGGCTCATTATCCTCAGTGAAAGTAATACGTGCATTGACAAAACAAATGTCTGGGCGATCCCACGCAGATACTGGTCTTCTTCACATGGCACAACTGAAGTGCACGGCTCAGCTGCCCATACAAGCAAGTCCAGAGCTCAGCTGCAGCAAGGTTTCACACAGAGCCCATACCCTGCTAGCTTTTCTCTTTTTTTCATACCTCTTGGGTTAGGACAGCAATTCAGATGGCGTGACCGTTAAGATCCTACAAAGTGCCGTGAAAGTGCTTGAAGAAAAATTGTTAGCCTTACATCCCTCTCATAGAACTTTCAAAGCACACTGCAGGATCTTTAATACCAGCACATTTGCAAAACAAACAATGCAGCACCTCACCTGCTACAGGAGTGGTGGGGTGGAATGGGGGCTTGGTGGCTGAGGCAAAAGGGTTGGAGGTAGAAGGCACATGAAAGTTCAGATGTTTTTTGGATCGAGGTTTCAACAGGACCTCAAGGTGACCCACAGTCAGGGATTTGGCTTGATCTCACCCACTTGTACTAAGCCCCATGGCTGTTAAGGACCAGGCTATTGTTTATATGCCTCTATCTAATTTGCCACAATGTCTCCTCACCTCTCACTGCCACACGGTGTTAAGAAAATTAGACAGTAAACACTGCTTACAAAGAGTTGGTTTCCAGCTTGTGTGTGGGGTCACTGCAACTTAACTTGGAACACTAGAGGCGAGACTAGATATGTTTGTTTCACCTGCTGTACATGGAAGGTGTAGGTGCTCAGACAGTTTGACCTCAGGTCGGAGGAGACTAAGTTTTGTTGTAGTGTATGTAAGTTTAAATTGGCTGTAGATGCAGGGACGGTTAGAGGAAATACAGCCCCCCCCAGGTTCCTGCACTGTCAATAAACTGACAGTCACAGCCTGCCTGATTAACTGTAGATCTCTCCCGAAGCATGCTGATGACATCTGTCTCTCTTTAGCTGAGAACGAGTGGGATATTATGTTCCTAGTATGTAACTAATCCCGACCTGATGCTAGCTATCCCCCGTCCCCGTGGATTTCAGATAGTTTGTGCCAATCGAGGTGGAAACAGGGTTGGTGGTGGCGTTGCAGTTGTCTTAAAAGACTGCTGGGAGATCACCACCGAGAGATTGGGTCATATTGGGAATATCGAGGCCCTAACCTTTTGCGTTAGGACCTCTCCCTCTTCCGCCTTGGCTAGGTTACTACTATAAAGACCTCAAGACTGTCCATCTGGCTACCGATCAGAGCTCAGCGATATTATCGATCAGTTTTCTTTACAGTATGCTAATTTAACAGTCCTTGGAGATTTTAATCTTCACGTGGATGACCACAGCTGTACCCAGGCAGCCCAGTTTGTGGAAACATTAGAGGGCCTTAATCTCACGCAATTGGCTACCAGACCTACTCATAGAGCGGGCCATATGCTAGATCTGATTTTCTCTAACAATCGGAATCTTAGAGTGGAAGTCCCTCTACGCTTGACTTCGACTGAACAGTTTTCGGTACCGCTTACTTTTAACTTAAAATCTAGGCCACCAGTACAAAGGACAAATGAGGCTATGAAAAGAGATTGGCGGAAAGTTACTAAAGAGGCCCTTGGGCCAATACTATTAGAAACTTTGCCACAGCTGTCAGGCAAACCAGACAGCGACTCAACTTGCTTTAATGCATGGGTCACGACTGCCCTAGATTTAGTCGCCCTGCTAACGCCAGCCACTTCGAAAAGATCTAAACCTTCTGTCCCTTGGTTTTCTGAGGAACTAAGAACAGTGAAGAGTCATTGCAAGAAGTTGGAATGGACCTGGAGAAAGTCCTATAATTTGGAAGATAAAGGCCTCTATAAAGACGCCTTGAAAATATTTCGTAGGCTGAAGCGATGCAAGATGACAGAATATTTTGCTAACTGTATTAAGACCTCAGATAGCTCCACCAAATACATTTTTAAGATCGACAAATCTTTTACGAATCATACAGCTTTAGACAGCCCGTTTCTCCCCTCTCTCGCTCTATGCTCGAGCCTATCAGACTTTTTTGAGGAAAAGATCTTGAAGATCTATACCACCTTTCCACCAGTTGTGGAACCCACCACTCACCTGCTGATCCCTGATTTACACATCTCATTTTAAGTATTTCTCCCTCTGTCAATTGAGGAATCATTTTTAGAACTACTGAAATGCAAATCGGGCTCCCCGGGTGATCCCTGCACTGCCCGTTTTTTTATTACACCGGTGCACTAGCTAAATCCTACACTAAATCAGATCTGGAACTCCTCCTTGAAATCAGGCATCCATCCTGAGGCATGGAAGCAAGTGTTCCTGTTCCCTGTATTAAAGAAACCTGAGGCCCATTGCGGGGTGCTCACCAACTTTAGACCTATCTCCTTGCAGCTGGCCCCTGCTAAAGTTTTGGAGAGGGTGGTCCATAAGCAACTTACTGGCTTTATGGAACCTAATGGACTCTTACATGATTCCCAGACATCCTTCAGAGCTGGTTACAGTATTGAGACCGCTCTCTTGGAAGTCTCCGAATCTGTACGAGAGTCTGTGGACCAAGTGGTTTCTTCCATGCTGGTGCTACTAGATTTATCGGCAGCATTTGATACTGTAGCACATCCTATTCTGCTTAGGAGACTGAATCAGGCGGGCGTGTGTGGACGGCACGGTCCTGGCTACATTCATTCCTTGAGAATCGCTCTCAACAGGTGTTTCTTTGCCCTTTTCTATCTTCCCAGAAACTTTTGGTGTGCGGGGTGCCACAGGGATCGGCACTGAGCCCGTTGCTTTTCAACATCTACCTTGCCACATTGGCCACTCTTATTGAATCTTGGGGTGTGAACTAAGAACAGTGAAGAGTCATTGCAAGAAGTTGGAACGGACCTGGAGAAAGTCCTATAATTTTGAAGATAAAGGCCTCTAAAAAGAAGCCTTGACAAAATTTCGTAGGCTGAAGCGATGCAAGATGAGAGAATATTTTGCTAACTGTATTAAGACCTCAGATAGCTCCACCAAATACATTTTTAAGATCGACAAATCTTTTACGAATCCTACAGCTTTATACAGCCTGTTTCTCCCCTCTCTCGCTCTATACTCGAGCCTATCGGACTTTTTTGAGGAAAAGATCTTGAAGATCTATACCACCTTTCCACCAGCTGTGGAACCCACCACTCACTTGCTGATCCCTGATTTACACATCTCATTTTAAGTATTTCTCCCTCTGTCAATTGAGGAATACTTTTTAGAACTACTGAAATGCAAATCGGGCTCCCCAGGTGATCCCTGCACTGCCTGTTTTTTTTATTAGACTGGCGCACTAGTTAAATCCTACACTAAATCAGATCTGGAACTCCTCCTTGAAATCAGGCATCCATCCTGAGACATGGAAGCAAGTGTTCCTGCTCCCAGTATTAAAGAAACCCAAGGCCGATCGTGGGGTGCTCACCAACTTTAGACCGATCTCCTTGCTGCTGGCCCCTGATAAGGTTTTGGAGAGGGTGGTCCATAAGCAACTGACTGGCTTTATGGAACCTAATGGACTCTTACATGATTCCCAGACAGGCTTTAGAGCTGGTTACAGTACTGAGACCGCTCTCTTGGAAGTCTCCGAATCTGTATGAGAGTCTGTGGACCAAGGGGTTTCTGCCATGCTGGTGCTACTAGATTTGTCGGCAGCATTTGATACTGTAGCACATCCTATTCTGCTTAGGAGACTGAATCAGGCGGGCGTGTGTGGACGGCACGGTCCTGGCTACGTTCATTCCTTGAGAATCGCTCTGAACAGGTGTTTCTTCGCCCTTTTCTATCTTCACAGAAACCTTTGGTGTGCGGGGTGCCGCAAGGATCGGCACTGAGCCCCTTGCTTTTCAACATCTACCTCGCCACATTGGCCACTCTTATTGAATCTTGGGGTGTGAAGGTAGTCACTTATGCAGACAATACGCAGCTAGTGTTCTCTTTTAAAGAATACTCGGTGGCGGCCTTTCACAATTTCAAGGAATGTCGAAAAAACATTTCGGAATGGATGAATGAGAACTGCCTGAAATTGAATGCAGAAAAGACAGAAGTTTTGTTCTTTAGATAGGCTCATCCCCCTCCATCTAATCTTTGGTGGCCGCCAGAGATGAATCCACCTCCAATCCTGACAGACTCTGCCAGAAATTTGGGAATTAGGCAGGATAAGGACAAACCATTCAACGCTCAGGTACGACACATCTCCTCTACGTGTTTTTGGAAAATGAGATCTATTTAAAAATTCATACGCTTCTTGACAGAGGAACAACGGAAAGCAACGGTTCATGATTTGGTGATCTCAAAACTGGACTACACTAACAGCTTAAACCTGGGGTTGCCGGCATACTTGACTCGCTGGCTACAAATCATCCGGAATCCCGCTGCAAGATTGATTAGGCGGGTACCTTTCCATCACCACATCGCCCCTCATTTGAGACAGCTTCATTGGCTTCCAGTAATCAGGAGGGTAGAGTTCAAGTCATTGATTCTGACGTTTAGAGCCACCAGATATCTGGGCCCTAGGCACCTTAGGCAGGGGCTGCATCTATATCATCAAGATCGTGTCTTGTGATCAAACCACTTGCAGCTTTTACAGGTTCCAAGATTCTGCAAAGCCCGGAAAGACTGGAGGCCTTTTGCAGTAAAAACAGCAAAACTTTGGAACTCTCTGCCGGACAGAATCAGAATTACAATTCAGGGGAGCACTAAAAACCTGGCTCTTCACTCACGCATAATTGCCTGCCGACCCTTATGTGAGCCTGACGCTAGCACCGGGACACCTCCGCAGAGGTAGCTGCGCGCTTTAGAAATGGCCATTACATTACAGTGCTGGCCCTCCAAAGACCTGCCCCATCTGAAGGGCCCCACCCACTCTTAAGCCTCTCCCCTTTAGGATATTGCAGTGGAAATTATTATTCAGTTGAAAAGACTGGCTGGCTGGCAGGCGAAGAGGCACAAAACTGTTCTCAAAACATTCGTCAAATTCTCACACCGAATATAAAATAGCACGTTCAAACGAGTGCATTACTCCTTTTTAGGTCTCGCCTGGCGTTAGCAGCGCGCATGCGTTGCTCTCGCCATGGCGAGGGCCTTTTGGAATCGATACGGATTCCAAGCGTGCACGCGGTGGGACAGAAGATGTGCACGCGGGGACTGGATGCTTTACTCGCCGCGGGAGACACGGACGCACTATATTTTTGGCGAGCTGCCAAATCAAAGTTGTTTTTCAAGCCTGTTTCCCCTGCACTTGCTTTTCTTTTTGGAGATTATGTACGTACATTCTATTTGGCCAGCGTCAGTCAGGGCTTTGATGTATAGATTTTTCACCATTCGGACACCCCTGTTCATATCGTATTTTTTAATAGAATTTGTAGGTAACATTCATTCACGCAGTACGCTTCGTAGTAGTGTCCATTGTGTGAGTCTGCATTTTACAATGTTAGAGTTTACTTGTAATTACGCCATGTTAATATGGCCCTCGACGCGGGCACCCATTCGTAGTCCTCTTTCTATGTTGATTACACTTTAAATCTCCCGGCACACAAGTTTCCGTTTGTTTCAAGATCTTTCACGGTGCAAGTCGGTCGCGGGACATTGTCGAGGTTGAAGGTAAGAAGGTTGGCATTTACTTGGTTGTAGGACTTGCTAGATTCAATAAACGTACGGTTGGGCTAATAGAGGGTTTCATGTGCCGTTTTACATTCCAGATTGGTACGGAGAATACTTTGAATCAGAGATAACACGGTCCATCTCATTGTTCAAGCCACGTTGAGATGTGGTTATAAGAGGTAATTTCAAGATTTTTTGAGAGTATTCACTCTTTAGAACTGTCAGCTTCAGGGATTAACTAAAGCTTTCACTGTTTATTAACAACAGGGTGAGGCACTGTTATCGTGGCATTACACGTTGTGCTTCAACGTTGATCTCTGGGTTTGAACATCGCGCTCTACATTGTTGTTGATTGGTAAGGGAGATTGCTTTATGAGCATTTATCGACAGCACGTTTCCATGAGATTTGGACAGAATGAGACCGTGCTTTTCACGCAAATTTTCATTTTCGCAGTATTACTGAGGAAGGTCTGTGGCTGTCATAAGCTGTAATATATCGGCGTTGAGCCAGTCTGTAAGTGGCTGTTTCTCTTCTTTGATAACCAGCGGTGACGGGTTGTATTTTTCGAGTCTGACTTTTTACTGGTAGTAGATGCACCAGATTTGTATTGTGATGGACAACTGGACTTTCACCTTTTCCAGATTATTTATTTTTACAGTTAGGGGGATGGATTGAAGTAAACCCCTGATGCTAAGTGCCAAACCAGAATAGATTGCAATGTGACATGTTTATGGACGACACATATAAATGTGTATTCAAATGCATGTTTACATATGTTACAGTACTCGTGTGGCCATATGCACTGTCTTTGCACCCGTCTTGGCTTTCTGCAGTTTCTCCAAAGAGTTGTAGGCCGTGGGAAATAAGTCTCAGGCAATGTCTTGGTATAGCTGAATCCTTTTGTACATGCCCAGGCACATCACATTTAACCACTGCTCTTGTCTTGTGATGATATCTGTGAGACTGTATTAATTGCTATACAGAGTCTGTTGTGAAACCGCCAATCATCCACTGTGCTACGCTGTTACTGACTCCAACGTTTGGCAGAGCTCTCTGTGGCCCCAGTGCCGGGCTAGAAAGTAAGAAGTTGCTGCCGTCCAGGATTCAGGGGCCTTGTAGGTGGTGCTTGATGGGAGTCAGTGTGAGGAAGCGTGGGCGCAGACGTGTGTGGGTGTCAGGTCACTTGCGGTGCTTCACCCTAAATGTGTCAGCGAGGGTACTCGGTTAACAAGCATTAAAAATGCAATAGGTCTCGCCTTTCATTAAGTTAAAGCCATTTGCTTTGCTATACAATACCATTAGCAAAGCAAATGGCTTTAACTTAATCAAAGGCAAGACCTATTGCATTTTCAATGCTTGTTTCACATCTTACTGAAGACACACAGGTGTGCAAATGGATTAGCTGTAGATGTAGCTTAATCAAAGCAATCAATGCCGAGCAACGTTTGAATCTACTCTTTGTGACCGAGATAGAAAAACAAGGCTGATTGCTCAGAAATGCCTGTATCAGGAGATGCTCCTGTACACATTCTGCTTCCTCAACTGACAGGAGACGAAAAAGGCACCTTCAGGTTATTGTTCTGTAGAGGCACAGTCTTTAGATGAAACAAACGTCTTACTCCGAATTTACAAAGAGGAAAGCATATTAAAAAAACACAGAAGGTTTATGCTTCATATGATAGTGTATACGAGGGTGAAGAAACAATGAGGTTAACTCTAAAGACTGCATAAACAGATTTGAGAATAAACAAATATTCATTATGATAACACGTGGTACAAACAATGAAGGCCAAGAGTTTTATAGATATCTTGTAGGTCAATGTTGAATTTAATCATAATTTATACTCCAATATTAAAAGGCTAATAAGAAACCAATGTGTACATCCACACTGTACCGATCTTCAGCAAAAATAAACTAAATAACTGGCATCGACACTCGTTTAAAAACAAACACTTTCCTAAGTCTTATCGGGCAAGACAAACAAAACCAGGGTCGTTTCCAGATTTTCATTTAGGATAAAAACAGCTGTGCACCACACCACACGAAGTTGGTGAGATGAATGGGGCAGTCCCTAATTATTACATGTCCTTAAGTCTTCAGTAGACCGCACACCTTGACTCTAGGATTGACCTGCATAAAGAACCTACTGAACACACGTTGTTAGTCCACAGCACTGTATGATAAATGCTAAAAGATGTGCAAACCTAATCGCATAGAAATTAACAAAAGATATGAATTATCTAAAAATGCCATCTGTAAAATTAACCTGTTGGCACTTGTATTGGAGACACATCAAAGACTGCTGCAGTTTTGTGACTGTCAGAAATGCTTTATTTTAATATTGTTTGCAAATGCTGACTTTAGCACAAACAAAAAGGAGGGCGCTCATATGAAATTTCGTATTAAAGAACATGTTTAAATAAACTTACTACGTTCATATATAATTCATAGCAGCAATAAAAAGCACCATTGCTGCGATGTGTCCTTATGTTGTTTTTCTTTACCACCTATTCGAGGCTGTAATTCAGTTTAAAAACCGAGAGAACATTTTATCTCGTGCTCGTTGAAAGAGGAGGACGCTGTATTTTAGAAATGGAACTTAAAGCAGTAGCAATGGAAGGTAGGTGCATGACCAGGCTCATCCAAAAACCTGCATAGGGTCAGCTGGATGACACTAACTAGAACCGCCGGTCTTTACAATAAAGGCACACCAAAGTTCGGAGGACGGCGTGGCAACTGCATCCCACACTGAAACCCACGACATCATCTAAGGCTGAAGGGAAGAGCGGCCATTGTCGCGGAAGAGGACGTTATTGATTTTAGCACGAAGCCAGAAAAGAACTGAATGCTGGGCTATGGCGGCTGTCCGAGAAACGGCAGTGGTAATAGGGACAAGCAGTCTGACCTTAAATTGAATGCCCCCTCCCCGCCTAAATCACCTGAAACGCATATTCGGTCAGGTAAAATAGTGCCCTACAGTGTGAATAACTGGGAAATATAGCAAGCAGACAGCACGACTCACCTTGTTTGACACGGCAGAGCTGCAGGAGCCACAGTTACCTTGAATTATGAACACGCTGGCAGATGAGTAAAGGGAGGGGATGCCAATGAGGAGACAAATATATCGAAATGTTTAATGTCAGCAAAAAGGTGAAGTGAGATAAACTGCACGAACTGCCTTTCATCAATCACTACCTTTACCAGTCTACAGATTACTATGAATTCCAAAAGGTCAACAGTACATGTATAAAAGTGTATTAAAAACACAGTAATCTCCAGCAACTAATTTATTAATATTTATATACACGAGAAACGCTTTAAACATAACTATTTTAACAGTTTCTTAAATGATGTGAAATGAGTATCATGAATGTGAGGGGCAAACAACGGGTTCTCTCCTTTCAATGGCGAAATTCAATAAGCCACTTCAAGTCCTATTACCCAAGGAAACTCCTTACCGACTTTCTAATTGTACTGCACTCCCGCTAAATTAAGTCCGTCAGTCATCACATGTGAATCAAATAGAGCAAAGTCTTAGAGCACATTTATTCACTGTGCAGGTAAGCTAGCCATTTCAGACTATGTGCGTTGGCATCTGCCCAAGGCTAAGGAAGATGCCACAAGCCTTGCCTTTGTAGAAGTTTTTTCTTCTCTTGGATAGTGTGCCATTTGAGAGACCAAGTGCAAGGGGATTCAGTTGTCATTCTCGGACATTCCTGAGAGAATGCTTGCCTGCCTCTCTGGCTCCTCCCGCATCACTTGGCGACTTCAGTCACTCCTCTATTTCCAATATTTTCCCAGGCACGATGTTTGTGTATGTTACAAGGGTCAAATTAACCTAACTACTTAGAGGCTGGCTATGTTACGACAAAATAATAAACACAAATTGACAGCTGTTCAAAAGTTTTAAAAAATCTGCCTACTCAAACTGCACGTTTTTTCCTTAGACCAGTGACTGTATCACCTTATTCAATGCATGAACTTTCTCTGTGGTTGGCTAATGCAAAATTCAAAACTGGTGGGAAGACACTAGGTGATGAGTCTTTGTCTACTTGTTCAGCGACACATTCTGCTTCACCAACAAGAAATAGAAATCAACCATTTTACCTCAAGCTACTTATGTATTGCAGCAAGAATAAAGTAATGGTTCAGGACGGATGGTCATTGATAAATCCCTGTTGCTAGAAACTTCTTTGTAGTATATCACTCTTCTTTAGCAATCGTTACATGCTCTACTGGAAATCCTGGCAGAACTAAGGCATGTATGTGAACAATCCAATTTATGTCGATGGAGACCTTTATTGAACTTCATTATTAGCATTTAATTTGTCTAACTTTTGACTCTAGAGTGGTCTTATGCAGGTTGGGTACCACCGAAACGTGTCGACGCTGCTTTTAAGAGGTTACATCCACTGAACGAATAGCATTGATTATAAGAAATTAAACATTGTCAATACTGTTAACGATTCAAGCTGGAATAACCAGTCAAAGATTAATTGTTAGATCTGTTTTTATTTCTCTCTGATGTTTTTTTTAATATTGTGTAAATATTTTGTAATGATTGACTGATATATGTTTTTTAAGAAAATATGCAATGTACATTCTGATGAAGTTTTAATTTATTAAAAGAAAGATATAGATAAATACATTCTCTTGGTGTTTCCTTCTCAGTACCAGTGAAGTTTGATTGATTTTGGTTTTTAGAAAAAAGCAGTGGATATTGATTTGCCAAGAGTTGTTGTTTTTTTAAATAACTTTTGACCCTGCCAGATACCAGATTGTGTACAATTATCTCTATCATCAGATGACTAAACTCCGAACAACCTTTCCTCTTATTCTAAAAAAAAAAATGATCATACCTACTTCTAAATTTCTAATATTTTAAAAGGACAACAACCTCAATTATGAGTAAATAAAGTATCTGGTGCATGGCCTTCCTTATGCCTTCGGTCTTGCTCTGACAGATTCAGACGGGTACTCTATTCTTGGTGCAAACTATTCCGAGTCCTTGGATTTCAGCCTTTCGGGTAACTTATAAGAAGTTAATTTTCAGAGTAAACTGCCGACCAGTCCTTACATGTACATGGTGCCTTATAAAAGCAGATGTCTGCTAGTGCTGTGAGAAGTTGGTTGGTTTTCTTTGTCATATAATTTGGTATTGGGACGAGTCTCTAGAATTTCTGGAGAGAAGAATGTATACGTTTGGGCTGTTAGATTGGGAAGGATATTGAAGGATTTCTTTCTTTGGCCTTGATACACTGAGGAGACTCTTTCATATCACTACATTTATTTAAATGCAAATTTAGCTTTTGGGCATTCATAGTCGCCATAAAAGTTTAGGGGTTTGAAAGGCAAGTCCTAGCCCACAAAATTGGTTAATATAAAGTAATAAACCCTCTTTTTACAGGAAAAACTAATTGAGGGATGGACACTCTTTTTTAGAGCAGGATTGGGTTGCTCATTTCTCGAAGTTTTTTACCTCGGAAGGGAAGACTGAAACCCTTCCTGAAAGAAGAGATTTTATTTGTAATTTTGATGATTTGTTACATTTTAGCAAAACTGTGGAGGAAGTGAGGAAAGCCATATGTAGCTCAGCTTCAGGCAAGGTGGCCGGCCCTGATGGAGTCCCAGTAGAATGTTTTAAGTATAAACCTTGATTTATGGGCACCTATAATTACCAATGTTTTTAGAGCCAATGTTTTTAGAGCTATAGTCATTACAGGCCCACCACAGTCCTGGTTGAAGTCTGCGACCATACCCATAAATAAACAAGCATTGGCATAGCCAATAGGTCTCGCCTTTGGGACCTTATAAGTGTTTAGCCAGAGATATTGACTTTGCCTATGTCTTTAAGCTGTGCTGTACAGAAGTCTGCAGCATGCTAAAAAGGTATAATAAAGAAGTGTCAGAAGCATTTTTGTTACCTTATATATGACCAAGAAAGCATTATTTTTGTCGTTTCAATGCTGGCAACTTCTATCTGCCTGTCCCAATAGTTGCTTGTTATGGGTTTTTTTGTTATGGGGGGGGCATAAATAACAGGAGGGTGAAGGTTGGGAAATAGTACCTGTATAACAGTCAGTGAGAGAGTCAGTCAGTCAGTGAGAGAGTCAGTTAGTCAGTCAGTGAGAGTGAGTCAGTCAGTCAGAGTCAGTGATCGAGTCAGTCAGTTATTCAGTCAGTCAGAGAGTCAGTCTGTCAGTGAGAGTGAGAGAGTCAGTCAGTGAGAGAGTGAGAGAGTCAGTCAGTCAGTGAGAGAGTGAGAGAGTCAGTCAGTCAGTGAGAGAGTCAGTCAGAGAGAGAGAGTGAGAGTCAGTCAGTGAGAGAAAGAGTCAGTCAGTCAGTGAGAGAAAGAGTCAGTCAGTGAGAGTGAGAGAGTCAGTCAGTGAGAGAGAGAGTTAGTCAGTGAGAGAGAGTTAGTCAGTGAGAGAGAGAGAGTCAGTCAGTGAGAGAGAGAGAGAGTCAGAGTTAGTCAGTCAGTGAGAGAGTCAGTCAGTCAGTGAGAGGGAGAGTTAGTCAGTGAGAGAGTCAGTTAGTGAGAGAGAGAGAGTCTGTCAGTGAGAGTGAGAGAGTCAGTCAGTGAGAGAGAGAGTCAGTCAGTGAGAGAGAGAGTTAGTCAGTGAGAGAGAGTCAGTCAGTGAGAGAGAGAGAGAGTCAGAGTTAGTCAGTCAGTGAGAGAGTCAGTCAGTCAGTGAGAGAGTTAGTCAGTCAGTGAGAGAGTGAGAGAGTCAGTTAGTCAGTCAGTTATTGAGAGAGTGAGAGAGTCAGTCAGTCAGTCAGTGAAAGAGTCAGTTAGTGAGAGAGAGAGTCCGTCAGTGAGAGTGAGAGAGTCAGTCAGTGAGAGAGAGAGTTAGTCAGTCAGAGAGAGAGTTAGTTAGTGAGAGAGAGAGAGTCAGTCAGTGAGAGAGAGAGTTAGTCAGTGAGAGATAGTTAGTTAGTGAGAGAGAGTCAGTCAGTGAGAGAGTCAGTCAGTCAGTGAGAGAGTTAGTCAGTCAGTGAGAGAGTGAGAGAGTCAGTTAGTCAGTTAGTGAGAGAGTCAGTCAGTGAGTCAGTTAGTCAGTGAAAGAGTCAGTCAGTGAGAGAGAGAATGAGAGAGTCAGTCAGTGAGAGAATGAGAGAGTCAGTCAGTCAGTGAGATAGTCAGTCAGTCAGTGAGTCAGTCAGTCAGAGAGAGAGTGCGAGTCAGTCAGAGAGAGAGTGCGAGTCAGTCAGAGAGAGAGTGCGAGTCAGTCAGAGAGAGAGTGCGAGTCAGTCAGAGAGAGAGTGCGAGTCAGTCAGAGAGAGAGTGAGAGTCTGACAGTGAGAGAGTCAGTCAGTGAGTGAGAGTCAGTCAGTGAGAGAGTGAGAGAGTGAGTCAGTCAGTGAGAGAGAGTCAGTGAGAGAGTCAGTCAGTGAGAGAGAGAGAGAGTCAGAGAGAGAGTCAGAGAGTCAGTCAGTGAGAGTCAGACAGTCAGTCAGTCAGTCAGTGAGAGAGTCAGTTAGTCAGTCAGTGAGAGTCAGTCAGTGAGAGAGAGAGAGTCAGTCAGTCAGTGATAGTCAGTTATTCAGTCAGTCAGAGAGTCAGTCTGTCAGTGAGAGTGAGAGAGTCAGTGAGAGAGTGAGAGTCAGTCAGTGAGAGAGAGTCAGTCAGAGAGAGAGAGTGAGAGAGTCAGTCAGTGAGAGAGAGTCAGTCAGTCAGTGAGAGAGTGAGAGAGTCAGTTAGTCAGTCAGTAAGTGAGAGAGTCAGTCAGTGAGAGAGAGTCAGTCAGTGATAGAGTCAGTCAGTTATTCAGTCAGTCAGAGAGTCAGTCTGTCAGTGAGAGTGAGAGAGTCAGTGAGAGAGTGAGAGTCAGTCAGTGAGAGAGAGAGTCAGTCAGAGAGAGAGAGTGAGAGAGTCAGTCAGTGAGAGAGAGTCAGTCAGTCAGTGAGAGAGAGAGTTAGTGAGAGAGAGTCAGTCAGTGAGAGTGAGAGAGAGTCAGTCAGTGAGAGAGAGAGTTAGTCAGCGAGAGAGAGTCAGTTAGTGAGAGAGAGAGAGAGTCAGAGTCAGTCAGTGAGAGAGAGTCAGAGTCAGTCAGTGAGAGAGAGTCAGAGTCAGTCAGTGAGAGAGTCAGTCAGTCAGTGAGAGAGTCAGTCAGTCAGTCAGTGAGAGAGTCAGTCAGTCAGTGAGAGAGTCAGTCAGTGAGAGAGTCAGTCAGTCAGTGAGTCAGTGAGAGAGTCAGTCAGTCAGTGAGTCAGTGAGAGAGTGAGAGAGTCAGTCAGTGAGTCAGTTAGTCAGTGAAAGAGTCAGTCAATCAGTGAGAGAGTCAGTCAGTGAGAGAGAGAATGAGTCAGTCAGTGAGAGTCAGTCACTGAGTCAGTCAGTCAGTGAGAGAGTCAGTCAGAGAGAGAGTGCGAGTCAGTCAGATAGAGAGTGAGAGAGTCTGACAGTGAGAGAGAGAGTGAGAGTGAGTCAGTCAGTGAGAGAGTCAGTGAGAGTCAGTCAGTGAGAGAGAGAGTCAGAGAGTCAGTCAGTGAGAGAGTCAGACAGTCAGTGAGAGAGTGAGAGAGTCAGAGTCAGTCAGTGAGAGAGAGATTGAGAGTCAGTCAGTGAGAGAGTGAGAGTCAGTCAGTGAGAGAGTGAGAGAGTCAGTCAGTGAGAGAGAGAGAGAGTGAGAGAGAGAGTGAGAGAGTCAGTTAGTCAGTCAGTGAGAGAGTCAGTGAGTCAGTCAGTCAGGGAGAGTCAGTCAGTGAGAGAGTCAGTCAGTCAGTGAGTGAGTCAGTGAGAGAGTCAGACAGTCAGTGAGAGAGTGAGAGAGTCAGTCAGTCAGTGAGAGAGTCAGTTAGTCAGTCAGTGAGAGAGAGATTGAGAGTCAGTCAGTGAGAGAGTGAGAGAGTCAGTCAGTGAGAGAGAGTGAGAGAGTCAGTCAGTGAGAGAGAGTGAGAGAGTCAGTCAGTGAGAGAGAGAGAGAGAGTGAGAGAGCCAGTCAGTCAGTCAGTCAGTGAGTGAGAGAGTCAGTGAGTCAGGGAGTCAGTCAGTGAGAGAGAGTCAGTCAGTCAGTGAGAGAGCCAGTGAGAGAGCCAGTCAGTCAGTGAGAGAGCCAGTCAGTGAGAGAGAGAGAGAGAGAGAGAGAGAGAGAGAGAGAGAGAGAGAGAGAGAGAGAGAGAGAGAGAGAGAGAGAGAGAGTGTGAGAGAGTCAGTCAGTCAGAGAGTCAGTCAGTCAGTGGGCAAACGTCAGGGCAGGAGACCACGCTGATGCTCCCAGGCATCTCCTGGGATTGCGAGAGATCCCTTTGATACTTTGAGCTGGTAGTGTAGGTGATCGCCTGAGAGGTGCAGCTGCTCGCCAGCCCCAAGCTGTGAGTATCCCATGAATTCATGCCAACTGGCTTTGCACACACATTTCTCCAACTACCACCAAAAGTGAACAAGGTCACTAAAATCTGATTGTGCATGATTTCTTCAGGCCAAGCTACCGGTCACCAAGATGGCAGCTCTCTGTGGTGTTTCCCAGGGTTTTCTCATAGATTGGAGTCCGAGTTGTTCTATGGAGAAGTTTTTTTAGGCACTGTTCTGACTATGGGTTGAGTGGTGATGTACTTTTTTTAGCACTATGGGAGTACGCTCTATTGCCAGGAAGTATGGCACGCTACAGTAACAGAAGGTACTTCGGTTGTAACATCACTACACTAAACACATCAATGACAGTCACTGAATTCTCAAATAATTTCTCACTTGTCTCATTAACGCCGGTCTCTTCCTATATTTTTATTCGACTATTATTAGTAGTCCCATGAACTGCTACGTTTCTCAAATCTGCCTTTAATGGTTCTAAGATTAAGTTGATAACAAGTGCAAGGCTTAGACAAAGTCTTTTCCTTTTTATTTAAACGTTATTAGGGGCCCTTCAGCCTGGGCTTCGCTCGTTTGCACCAATAAATACAAACGGATTAGCAATTTTCCAATCAGGGAAAATATGTGGTTTCCTTTTCTTATTACTCATTTTCAATTTCTTAATATAAAAAGAGACATTAACAGTATATATTAATCCAGTAAAAAATGTAGTCACAAGTTATCCTAAAAAAATATCTGAAGCCCTGGACACCTGGTTTATCTGAGCAATAAAAGCTTGAGCGCTCCCTAACAAAGAGTGTCCATAGTGGGCCCAGGAGGGCTGGATTCATGCCAATTTCTGGGGGGAAAACACGAACTTTCAAAATGAGTTCCATTCAGTTTCAATGCCTGCGAAGGTGTCTTATGTATCCATAACTCCAGTAACATAACCCAACTCCCGGAGCCCACTCTAAATCAATCAGATCACACTACATAGTCCCATAATGGCTCCAAGAATCCCTACTCCGAAGGCCATTATCGCCCAAAGTGACCCAGACCAAAGGCAGGCCTGTTTAATAACAAGGGGATGCAGAAAGCTGGTCAGGGGCCCCATGCGAGGTCAGGGGCCCCATGAGAGGTCAGGGGCCCCATGAGAGGTCGGGGGCCCCATGCGAGGTCGGGGGCCCCATGCGAGGTCAGAGGCCTTCATCCCGCCCAGGCTTTAAACATCTGTTCTTAGCACTACCTGCCTGGAGAAGTAAACTCAAAATTAGAAAAGTGAAAGTACCTGCACCCGATTACAAACTGCTACTGTACAACACAACACTGGTGGCTTCATAGCGCCTGTGGTGTAGATGAAATGTTGGCACTTGCTAGTTCGTGCTCTTTTCACTTAGTGCTTTATGGGGGAAGAAATGGGTTTGTACTTTCGTACACCTGTTTGACGTCAGCGTATTTGCTGGCAGCACTGGACACAGGTGATGGTGAAAGCAGACCCCAGGACACGGCAGACTACTCATGGCTGCGTTACACACTACATGGGGCGAGCGTGCAGTCACATGTACAGAAACGGCACGTAGGGCGCATCAGCATTACAGCGCACGCTATAGAGATGGAAACTAAAACACGGCGTTTGATTTCAATGCAGAATCAGTGATTCCCACCACGCGGTTCCTCGTTAACAAGTGTTAGACAGACAGGCGGTCTCCGAGCTGCAAAGTGGCCCCGTGCCATGGACCACTCATTCACCCACCGCAGCCCGCCCTCTGGGACTCCTAGGCCCGTACATACCCAGGTAAATCCCAGAATGCAGTGCTGCTGGCCAGAGAGATCTGACGTACGTCACAACTATTAACTGGCCCGGGACAGGAGTTTGAACTCCTGCAAATTCAACTAGCATGTAATGTGTCCGAGGCCCAATTGAGCAATATTAAACGGTGTTATGACAACAGCTATTGCTTAGTGCTTAGAAACCGAAGTGAGGCACTATATAAAACAAGTTCTCAATACCACGAGAGGGGCAGGTGATCAGAAGGGGCCGGCGGGGCCCTTTGATGTTAAATCAACAATGGCAGCGCCTTTCTGTACCTTTCACTGAGAGTCATAAACGTTAGAATAGTTGCAGGATGAAAGCGTGGCAGTGAAAGCGACCGCGCTAATTAGAAAAACAGATGGCACCTTTTGCGCCGCTGCTCGCTCCCGACAGCGAAACGCCACGGGAGTAAACATTTTAAGAAGAGGTGGGACATGCACCCGCCTTTGGCCAATTGCGTGCTTTCATTTTTTGAAAGCCACACGCAAAGGCCAATAGAATTTGACAAGCAGACGCACAAGCTTTCAGAAAGCTTTCTGAATGTCTGCAGTGATTACAAGAGGCCCTCTCCTAGAGCAGCGCATGCGCGCTGCGCTAGGCGAGACCTAAAAATGGAACAAGAATGACCCATCAAATTACCGGCCGATCCCCGTTATTGATTGCTCCGCAAACATTTTTGGTAGGGTGATTTTAGGGAGGTTGGAAGACTAGGTGGGAGATGGAGCCTTCTTTTCAGAGGCCCAATATGGGTTCCGTCGTGGAATGGGCATGACCGAACAGGCCCTAAAGCTGTCTCTTATACTGGGCAACTATGTTCAGGCCAGTGGAGAGGCCATGCATATGGGCTTTATGGACCGCTCCTCGGTATTCGACCTCGTAGATCGAGACAATTTTTGGGATATTATGGAGCAAGCCGGCATCCATCCCCCCCTTATTATTTACTTGGAAAACGTTGCATCAAAATAGCACAATGATGGTTCGATATACCCAGGTGGGTGACCTGACGTCTCCTATTCACGTTACAAGGGGAGTCAGACAAGGCTGCATATTGGCCCCGCTTTTATTTCTATTTTATATTAATGCACTGGATGCATTCTTAAAGACACTAACCCCCAACATACCTAAAATTGGGGAGTGACCCGTCCCTCTCTTGCTGTACGCGGACGATGCAGTGGTTATCTCGCACCGCAAATGGTTTACAAACTCTACTGGATGTTTTTTATTCTTTTATGAAGGATTTGAAACAAGGTTTATTTTAAAAACTCATATGTCTTGATTAGTGCTCCCAAGAACACTCACTGAATAACCAATTAGGTATACAATTAATTTATGGGAATTTTAGTCATTGAAACGAATTATGGATTAGTGAGGATGGGGTTTTATTCCTTTTAATATCTGCATATTGTTATATGATGGTCTTTTTTAAATGTGCTTTTATGATTTTTTCACAAAATCGAATAAAGATTATATGAATGAATTAATGAATAAGCTTTTTGTGAGAAATTGGGTTGTTGGCTGATGAGGGTGTAAGCCCTGGTTAAGCAGCAACCACAGTCCTTGTCAGAGTAGGGCACAAGCAAACCTGTGCTCAACCCCCTGGTAGCTTGGCCGAGAGCAGTCAGGCTTAACTTGGGGGTAATGTGTAAAATATTTGTGCAACACTTCAAACAGTAAAACAGTGAAAACGCCGCACAAAAAGGACCCCACACCAAGTTGAAAAAATAGAGCAAAATTTAACAAATATAACAAAAGCAAAACGACAAAAATCCAACCAGTCGAACCGGAATTACAAATTTTTAAAGAATAACAGTAAAATAGTGCCTAAAGGCATAAAGCGCCAACCCCAGCTTTCTGGTCGCGCTGGATCGGGTCAAAGTCAAAAGTTCAGGCTGACTCCGATGGAGCGCAGGTCAGATACAGTCCTAGATTAGTCCAGCTGAAGGTTTACCTTCTCATGTTTTGTGCCAAGAGTCCTATTTGGATTGGAGCGGGTCATTAGGAGAAAGGAGAGCGTCGTGGGCAGTGGTCGGTGTGGTGCGAAGAGCAGGCCGGTCGTCAGGGACGTGCAGGCTGGAGCTTCCCATTGGCAGTCTCCCGTGAGCTGTCGATGCTGCTGTGCAAAGAGACGGGCTAGTGGCAGCTCACGCTGGATCTTGGAGTGAGCGGCGCGGGCTCCGTGCAAAAGGGGCCTGTTCACAGTCACGAAGTGCCCAAAAGCTTTATTTAAGAGGCCGTGAGCCACACCAAGGGTTCAGGATCTGAGAGGCACAACTTGGGGGTCAGGAATGCACTGCAGCTGGGTCCAGCAGATAGCTGGGCAGCCATGCCTTCCTGGCCCTAGCTCCAGACTAACTACAGGGCGTATGCAGGCCTTTATGTGGAGACAGGACACAGTATTTATGTGTTAAAGGGGAGACTGGGCCCAGCACCTCCCATCCATCCTGCCAGTGATGGCCCATCCAGTCACACCTAAACTCCCCATTTTGTGTGGCTGTCTAGGAGGAATACACAAAGCCCAACTGCCAACTACACCCAGTCACGTGACCAGAGACAGGCTGCAGGCACCAACTGGCTAAGGCAAGAACATTATAATATACTGCCAAAGATACTCATTCCTTGGACCCCGACAGCACTGCTGAAAAAATATATCACAAATAATACGCAAACATATTCAATGCTTTGAAAAAAATATGTATTGATCTTGCTGCACCTTTATTCGTTATACAAAGAAGCACTGGGACAAGTAAATCAATGAAGGTTCTTATTCTTATTTTAACTTTCCTTCTGCTTTAGATTCCTCTCAACTCTCTCAGTTTCAACCTTTGCTTACGAAAATTTTTCACAAATGGGCTGATTTGTTCACAGGATTTAGGTTTCGGGCTGGGGACACTTATCATTCACAGATCTCATTTATGCATGATACAACACATTTTATTTAAGGATAACAACTCATAACAGGTTTGTCAACACAGCACTGTAACAGTCGAATATTATCAAATTATTAATCAAATTGTTGCGTAGGGATTGGACATACTTGACCTTGAATATTGTTCATTTTTGTTTACATTTTAGTTACAAACAACAGCCCCTGATGAAGGGAGAGCATCCCGAAATGCATTGGGCAATCAAGTTTAGTAATGATTGTAAAGTTCTAAAATTTATGATTTACAAATAGGATCATAAAGAGTTTTTTGCATGGCAATAATGGCAAAAGAAGGTAGATTACAGGAGTGATCTATGTATTAGTTAAGGTTTGAAATTTGAAGCAACAAGATGACTACATATTTTTTCGAAAGCATTGAATATGTTTGAGTATTATTTGTGATATATTCTTTCAGCAGTGCTGTCGGGGTCCAAGGAATGAGTATTTTTGGCAGTATATTGTAGTGTAATATTGTGTATGATTGACCGCATACGCACCTGAGACAGCACGCTTTTTGTTAACATTTTGATGAACAAGGTAGAACTCAGAGTGCACAATAACTCACAAAAGTTTAAGGCAAGAACATGCAAACTTTCTAAAAGTGCCATTATCAGAATTGCAACTTAAAATCCAATTTCACCGTAAGTTAGGATTTTAAATTGTGATTCCAGGTACACCAAACATGAAGGGGTCACGTGTTCCCATTTGGAAATTACACTTACAAAATCTAATAAGGTAATTCTAATGTTATCCTAGGGGCGAGGTAGGCTGTGCAGTAGTGAAAAACGAATTTAAGAGTTTATTACTACCAGGACCCTTTAAATACATCACACCCTGCCCTCTGGGCTGTCCAAGGTCTACCCTAAGGGTGACCTATATGTATTAAAGAGGGAGGTTTGAGCTTGGCTAAAGGTTTATTTTGCCAGGTGGAAATAGCAGTTTAAAACTGCACACGCACAGGCTTCAATGGCAGGCCCGAGACATGTGTAAAGTGCTACTTAAGTGGGTGGCACAATCAGTGCAGCAGGCCCTTAGTAGCATTTAATTTACAGGCGCTTGGCACATGTAATGCACTTTACTAGGGACCTATGGGACATGTAATGCAATTTACTAGGGATTTATAAGTAAGTTAAATATGCCAATTGGGTATAAGCCAATGTTACCATAGTTTAAGGAGAGAGCACAAGCACTTTAGCACTTGTTAGCAGTGGCAACGTGCACAGAACCCTAAGGCCAACAAAAACGAATTCAGGAAAAAGTGGAGGGCAAAGGTTTGGGGATGACCCTGCAAAAAGAGCCAAGTCCAACAGCTTTTACCTTGCATAAATGCTATACGGCAAAGCATCAATATCTATTATGATTACATAATGCTCTTGTCTATATACATAGTTTATTTTGGTAGAATTGATTTAGATAAATTCAGTATGCAATCTCTAATATTTTATGTTGCTTTTTGTACATTTCTGTGCTCTCAAAATAAAATTCACAAATATTTAAACAATAATTATTAGTAATGATAAATTGTTTTGTAACATGGTGTATCATACAGCAGCTGTTAGAAATGAGGGTCTCTAGTTGGCAGTGGTAGGCACCCTGTCCAGGTAGGGACCCTTATTTTTAGTAATGGTAAAAGAGCTAAGCACCCAAGATAACCCCTGCTCACCCTTAGGTAGCTTGGCACGAGCAGTCAGGCTTACCTCAGAGGAAATGTATAAAGCATTTGTACATAAGGATAAGTTACTTACCTGTAATCCTAGTTCTCTTCCAGGGGTATACTCATCAAAGTCATAAGCACTGAATAATCTCCGCCCACGTGCGGGAACCCGGAGCATATATAAAAATACATATATATGTGTATGTAGTAGAAAAGGAGTACATAGTATGAAATAACACACACATATACATGTATTACATAAAAATATGCAGCCTCAAACATATCCAATAGGCTAAGAAGCCAGAATTACATGTATTTCTCTAGTATGAAAATGCCATATAAACATATAATGTAAGAGAAGGACATGTACAGTAAGAGCATTCCGCAAAAACCTTTTATTTTCATCAAGAAAACAGTAATGCCAGGCAATTAGCCCAAATAAGGCTGCATAAATAAATAACATCCCTGTACAGAAAAGGAAAAACTGGCACCTCGCCTTTAAGGCCTCAGAGACTCTGAGCACTATGCCTTTAAGACCTCCAGGAGCCCCTGCTCCCATCATGCACCACAGGTGACAGTTAGGTCAGTTCTTTTGTACGGTATAAGAAACCTGTAGGAACCTGCATCAAAGATGCAAGAATATCGAGTAAACTGTCAATGCTCGTCCGGGGAGGAGGGCGGGTTGCTTATGACTTTGATGAGTATACCCCTGGAAGAGAACTAGGATTACAGGTAAGTAACTTATCCTTCTCTTCCAGGGGATACTCATCAATAGTCATAAGCACTGAATAGAGTAGCAAGCCCATACCCACTTCCGTGCAGACGAGCAAAACACAGAGAACTCAATTAAGATACACATTTTAAACAGTATTTGCAAACAAGTTTCTCAGCGAGGCCTGCCCAACCTGAGCATCTGCCTGCGTGTCAGCATCTAAACAGTAGTGGCGAGTAAAGGTATGAACTGATCGCCATGTAGCTGCTTTACAAATCTCTGCCATGGGGACATTCCTCAGGAGAGCCGTGGTAGAAGCTTTCCCCCTAGTGGAATGTGCCGCCTTAGGCTTCCCCGGAAAGGATTTGTTGGCCAATTGGTATGACAGTAGAATACAAGAAACTATCCATCTAGAAATGGATCTCTTGGAAGCTGCAGAACCTGTATTAACAGGACCATAGTTAATAAACAAACGTTCCGAATTCCTCAGTGTCTTTGTTTTGTCCAAATAAAACTTCAGAACCCTCTTGAGATCTAGTGAGTGAAGAGATCTTTCCGGAGGATTCGAAGGATTCGGAAAAAAAGTAGGTAAAGTGATAGTCTGGTTAATATGGAAGTCCGAGACCACTTTAGGCAAAAAGCTAGGATGAGTTCTGAGAACTACTCTGTTAGCGTGAAACACAGTATAAGGTTCCTTACAGCAAAGAGCCTGGATCTCACTGACCCTGCGAGCAGAAGTAATGGCCACCAGGAACGCGGCTTTCCATGTTAAATGCTGTAAGGAAGCTTTATGAATAGGCTCGAAAGGAGACCCCATCAACTTTGTTAACACAATGTTAAGCTCCCAAGGAGGAGAGGGAGACCTGACTGGTGGATAAACCTTTTTAAGCCCTCAAGGAAATCCTTTACCACCGGAATTCTAAACAAAGAAGCCTGGTGGGGGACTTCCTATAGGCTGTGATTGCTGCAAGGTGGACTTTGATAGAAGAGAACTGAAGACCAGATCTAGCCAAATGCAGCAAATAGGGTAAAATCACCTGTTCCTGACCCCGGATGGGATCATGTCCATTGTCCACACACCATAGAAAGAACCGCTTCCACTTAAAGGCATATGATTTCCTCGTGGAAGGTCTTTTCGCTTCTTTGAGAATAGCCATACAGTCTGGATTCAATTGTAGGTGTCCATATTGTATGACTTCAGGAGCCATGCTGTCAACCGGAGGGAGGACAGGTTGGGATGGAATACTCTCCCTGCCTGTTTGGATAGGAGATCCGGGCGGCATGGCAACCTCTTGTGTGGTACTTCCGATAGTTGAAGGAGGTCCGGAAACCACCACTGGCGAGGCCACTCCGGGGCTATTAGGATCATCCTGGAGGTGGTCCTGTACAGCTTGTTGATTACAACTGGTATCAACGGAATCGGTGGAAAGGCGTACAGTAAGCTCTGAGACCATTCGATCAAAAGGGCATTCCCTCGAGATCCTTGTTGGGGACACCTGGATGCGAAGGAGGGGCATTTTGCGTTTACCGCGTCTGCAAACAGGTCGATGTCTGGCGTTCCCCATTCTCGAAAGATGCTTTGAGCGACTTCGTTGTTGAGAACCCAATCGTGGGCTTCGACGAAGTCTCTGCTGAGGAAGTCCGCCTGGGAGTTGAGAGAGCCCGGTAGATGAATGGCTACTATTGACAGGTCTCTCGCTAGAAGCCAGTTCCATATGGTTTGAGACTCTATGGAGAGTGTTCTTGATCGGGTACCTCCCTGTTTGTTCAAATAATACATCGTCGTTGTATTGTCCGTTTGGATCAGAATGGAGCGAGACTTGAACGACGGAACCAGGGACTTGAGTGCTAGATGTACTGCTCTCAGTTCTAGCAGGTTGATGTGGTAGCTCTTTTCGGAGTCGGACCATAGACCTTGTACTTGCAGAGGGCCCATATGAGCACCCCAACCCTGGAGAGAGGCGTCCGTGACTAAAGTCTGGGTTGGAGGGTCCTGATGGAAAGGGACTCCCTTCATCAGGTGCGATCGCTTCATCCACCACCGGATGGAGTCTTTGGCTGATTGATGGAGAATTACCTGATCCTCCCAGCGCCCTGATACTTGCATCCACTGGTCCTCCAAACATTGTTGTAGTGGACGCATGTGTAATCGTGCGTTTGGTACTATAAAGATGCACAATGCCATCGATCCCAGTAGTGATGACACCTGTCGAACTGTTGGGAGATGCGTGTGAAGAAGAGTCAGACATTTTCCTTGGATTGATGACAATCTCTCCTCCGAAGGACACACGCTTGCTTTTTGGTGTCCAGGAAGAAGCCTAGGTAATGGATCTTTTGCGTTGGATTTAGTATGGATTTCTTGAAATTGACGTGAAGGCCCAAGTTGTGGAGAAGCTGAAGGCAGCACGTGAGATGATCCTGCAGCAGAGTTGGAGATGAGCTCTTCAGGAGCCAGTCGTCCAGGTAAGGATATATGAATATTTTCTGCTTACGGAGAAAAGCGGCCACCACAGCCATACATTTGGAGAATGTTCGGGAGCTGATTTGAGCCCGAACGGGAGAACTGAGTACTGGTAATGTTGAAAAGACACTCGAAAGCGTAGAAATTTGCGATGTTTCTTTGAGATTGGTACGTGGAAGTATGCATCCTGCAAGTCGATGGAGCACATCCAATCCTCTTGATGAAGCTGTGGGAAAATTTGATGGAGTGCCAACATTCGAAATTTTTCTCTGCGAATGTGTTTGTTCAACAGTCTCAAGTCCAGAATAGGTCTGTATTCTGTGGGGGCCTCTTTTTCTTACAAGGAAGTAACGAGAGTAGACTCCTTGATTTCTTTGAGGAGCGGGGACTTTTTCTATAGCTCCTTTCTTCACTAAGGTGTTTACCTCCTTTTGTAACAATCGTTTGTTGTGGTGAGAAATGCCTCTTGGAGGTATTGATGGAGGAGGAGTTATGAATCTGAGAAGATAGCCATTCTGAACAATGTTGATGACCCATTTGTCTTTTGTTATACGTCTCCACTCCTCCAGATGTAATGAAACACTTCCTCCCACCGGAGTGGACAACAGCTTTGGAGGAAGACACATCTCATTGCTTTTGTGGCTGCTTTGGTACTGTTGACTGTTGTTTGTTTCCACCTCTGCCACGTCCAGGTTCTGCGTTGCTGGAACTGGGATCTTTGTTGCGTCTGACCTTGGTTCTGCGATGACCAGTTAGATGATTGACCTCGCTGTTGAAAAGAGCGTTTATCATAGGGGCGAAAACGACGACGAAATTCTTTCTTCTTTTCGAGGCCTACAGCCTTGAGAGTATCCAACTCAGTTTTCATTTTTGCCATTTCGTCGTCAGCATGTGAACCAAACAACGATGATCCATTAAAGGGCAGATTGGCTATCTTTCTTTGAGCATCGGGCTTGAGACCTGTTAGTCGAAGCCAGGCTGATCTTCGGGAACAAACGCCATGTGCGTACCCATGAGCTGCCAAATCTGCAGAGTCGGCCGCTGTACTAATGATCTGATTAGCAACCAGGTCCCCTTCCTGTACAATCTCTAGAAAGTCTTTTTGATCCTCTTTGGGTAATCTGTCTGTGAATCTCGTCAGAGAGTCCCATAAAGACCGGTCATATCGTCCCAGTAAAGCGGCTGCACTAGCCACTCTCATAACGGATCCTGATGTATTGCACATTCGCCGTCCCAAGGAATCCATGTTTTTGCTATCCTTCTCTGGAGGAGCAGATGACATAGAGGTATTTGCATGTGCTTTTCTGGCGGCGGCGACTATAAGAGAATCCGGTGGCGGGTCAGACCGCAGAAATAAAGGATCTTGGTCTGGGGCCTTATACTTTTTGAAATCCTTGCGGGACCCGAGCCCACTGTGGCAGGTGTCAAAAGTCTTCATCGCAGGCTCTAATAATCCTGGTACCAAAGGTAGAAGAGGCTTTGCAGAAGCTCGATGGTGCAAAGTTTCGAATATAACAGATGTAGAAACCTGAGGCACAGTCATGGTTATATTCAACTTGCTGGCACCTCTACAGAGAACCTCGTTGAATGTCCCCATATCGTCAACAGGAGAAACTCTGGATGGTGGGGTTGACGATATAGTAGGGGAATAGTCTCTATACGATGACCTTGTTGATGAGGTCGTTGTAGGAGACCTCTGTCTTCTCCTTGGCGTATGTGATCGGCGGGGTTCTGAGCGTTCTTTTGAACGTGAATGCCGTCTTAATGGAGATCTGGAACGTCTCGGGGGCCTACCAGCGGAAGATCTTGCGGATTCCGTGGGAGGAAGTCTTTCAGTAGATTTGGGTTTGTTCTTCCAGTGCCTAATGTCCTCCAACCATCTGGGTGACATATTGATGGGAGGAGATTTGTCTCTCGCCGGAGAGCCCTCCGGTGTAACCTGAATTATAGTTATACCAGGAGAGGAAGAAGCTTCCCTCGACGTCGACCGTGATTTTGAAGATGATTTTTCTAAACCTTCAGCTGGAATAACTTGCTTGTCCCTCGACGTCGAACGCCTCGACGTCGAACCAGAATGAGCCACCATCGACGACGACCGTGGAGGTGAAACTCTTGACGGTGGAGATCTATGGGACGAAGCCCTCGACGTCGGTCTCTTCGACGACGACCGCTGGTGTTCATGCGGTGTCTTCGACGTCGACCCAGCCCTCGACGTAGACCGCTGACGGGTCCGAGAGGGTGAATTGTAGAGAGTCGACGCCGACCTTCGAGAAGGTGGCGGAGATCTCGACGTCGACCTCTGAAATAATGTCGACGGACGTTTCGACATCGACCGAGGTCTATCATGCTTCGAGCCCGAAACATGTCTCGACGTCGACTTACTTTTCGACGGCGTACTCCTCGGACGGCGATTTTGCCTTCGACGTCGATCTCGATGTCGGTCTCACTCTCGACGGCGATCTTGCCTTCGACGTCGATCTCGATCTCACTTGGGTCATAGCTCTCGACGTCGACTTACTTCTCGACGGCGATCTTGTCTTCGACGCCGACCTGACTTGTTTGGTTGGTCTCGACGTCGACGACATGCTATGATGTTTTTTCTTACTTCCAGCTTTTGGTGAAGTAGATTTTCGCCGTTTCCTTGGAGAAGAGGGCCCTCCAGATGGATGATGACTTTCTGGGCCACTTTTCTTCCCTTTCACCATCAAGGCTAGAAGTCTGATCTTCTCTCTGTCTTTCAATGTTCGACTTGAAAGTTGACGACAGTGGTAGCATGTCTCTATGTTGTGAGAAGAAGGAAGACACACGACACAGACCGAATGAGGATCGGATTTGGCCATCTTCTTCCCACAGGAAGGACATTTATCGAATAAAGGTGGCATATCTGACTAAAAAGAATGTCAATTAGTCAGAAAAAGACTGATATTAAAAACAGTAAAAAGAAATATTGTTAGAATATTGTTAGAAATATAAATTCTGACTGGAAAAGTCAAAATCAGATAAGCTCAAGCTCCAGGTTCCTCACAGAAGGAGCCGGAAAAAAGAACTGACCTAACTGTCACCTGTGGTGCATGATGGGAGCAGGGGCTCCTGGAGGTCTTAAAGTCATAGTGCTCAGAGTCTCTGAAGCCTTAAAGGCGAGGTGCCAGTTTTTCCTTTTCTGTACAGGGATGTTATTTATTTATGCAGCCTTATTTGGGCTAATTGCCTGGCATTACTGTTTTCTTGATGAAAATAAAAGGTTTTTTGCGGAATGCTCTTACTGTACATGTCCTTCTCTTACATTATATGTTTATATGGCATTTTCATAATAGAGAAATACATGTAATTCTGGCTTCTTAGCCTATTGGATATGTTTGAGGCTGCATATTTTTTATGTAATACATGTATATGTGTGTGTTATTTCGTACTATGTACTCCTTTTCTACTACATACACATATATATGTATTTTTATATATGCTCCGGGTTCCCGCACGTGGGCGGAGATTATTCAGTGCTTATGACTATTGATGAGTATCCCCTGGAAGAGAACACACAGTAACACAGTGAAAACAGTACAAATGGACACCACACCAGTTTAGAAAAATAACCAATCTTTATCTAAACCAAACAAGACCAGGACGACAAAAATACAACATACAGAAGTAGAAATATCACTTTTTAAATGTTTAAGCAATTTTGTCCATAGAACTCTATAGATTCGTTGATTTTAGCAAAAAGCACCTTTGATGAGTCAAAATCTGAGACGAAAAACGGCCGCAGAGGAGGGAAGCGTCGGAAAACACAAGCAATGCGTCGATTCTTGAGTCCCCTGGGAATGGAACAATTAGTTCTGCTGCATGCAGAAGTGTTACGCCGATTCCTTACTGCGAGGAGAAGTGATGCGTCGAATTCTGAAAGCAGTCCCTTTCTGCAGGGCGATGCCCTGGAAACCTGGCGCACAGAAGCGACGCATTAAAAATCTGGACGCACTGGGGGTCGATGAGGTGGCAGCGAAACAAGCGCTGCATCGATTCTTCCAGTCGAGAACAGGCGCTGCGAGGATTTTTTGGCCTCACCATGGTGATGCGTCTGTTTTTCTACCGCACGGCAACCTTACAGCGGGAAAAATGTCGCTGAAGGGCGATGCATGGATTTTCAGCTCTTAAAGCAGCAAAACCACCTCCAAGTGCCAAGAACTGGAGTTGGCAGCACTTGGCAGGTCAGACCTCCCAGCAGAGGAGTCCTGGGATGATGCAGATTAAGTATTTGATGGCCCTGAGACATCCAACAGGAGGCAAGCAAACACAAACCCTTGGAGAACTTTGATAGACAGGATTAGAAAGTCCAGTCCAGTCCTTTCTCTGCCCAAGACAGAAGCAGCAAGCAGCAGGCCAGCACAACACCATAAGATGCAGAGCGGCAGTTCTCCTCCTACATCTTCTCCAGCTCTTCTTCTTGGCAGAATCTCCTCTTAAACTAGAAGTGTTCACTAAATGTGGGGTTACGGTCCAATACTTATACCCCATTCTGCCTTTGAAGTAGGCATACTGCAATGGATAGACTTTATAGTGCACAGATCCTGCCTTGCCCTGTCCTGGCTCCAGACACACTGCAGGGGGTGGACACAGCATTGTGAGAGTACAGGCACAGGCCTATTCAGGTGTCAGTGACAACTCCTCCCACCATTCTAGCTCAGGAAGGACCATCAGCCTGGGGATGGGCAATCAGTATATGCAGGGCACACCTCGGCCCCCTTTGTGTGACTGTCTAGAGTGATTGCACAAACAGCTCAACTGTCAGTCTAAACCAAACGCTGATTCCACAGGCAGGCAGAGGCAAAGGATGGTAAAGCAAGAAAATGCTCACTTTCTAAAAGTGCCATTTTCAAACACACAATTTAAAAGCCACCTTCACAGAAATATGTGTTTTTAAATTCTGAGTTCAGGGAACCCAAACTCCAAATCTACAGCTCTTCCCCATTGAAAGTCACACTTGTAAGAGGTTACAAGGCAGCTCCAATGATAACCTATGGGAGAGAAAGTCCTTGCAATAGTGAAAAAAGAAATTGGCAGTATTGCACTATAATGACAAGTAAAACACACCAGTACATGCCCTACCTTTCACATACACTGCACCCTGCCCTTTGGGCTACCTTGGGACTACCTTATGGGTGACTTATATGTAGAAAAAAGAAGGGTTTGGGCCTGGCAAGTGGATGCACTTGCCAGGTCGACATGGCAGTTTAAAACTGCACTCACAGACACTGCAGTGGCATGTCAGAGACATGGTTATAGGGCTACTCATGACGGTGGCACAATCAGTGCTGCAGGCCCACTAGTAACATTTGACTTAAAGGCCCTGGACACACACAGTACACTTTACTTGGGACTTACCAGTAAATCAAATATGCCAATCATTGATAACCAATCATAATCACATTTTACACAGGGAACACTTGCACTTTAGCACTGATCAAAAGTGGTAAAGTGCCAAGAGTACAAAAGCCAGCAAAAATGAAGTCCAGCATACAGTCCAAAATAGAAGAGGCAGAAGCAAAAAGACAGAGGAAACCACGCAGAGGATTCCAGGTCTGACAGAAGCTTTTACTGTTTTTTTAACTTTTATTATTATTCAGTAATTGTACATTTCAGAGTGAAACTGTCACGGCCTACTTTCAGGCCAGCTATTGCAAACTCACTGGAGACAAAGATTACTTTTGACCCGAAATGAAACGGTACTCATGTCTTAAAACCTGCCAAACTCACAATGTGTGCAGTCAAAAGGACAGACATGTTGAAAGCCTAAAAGGAAACTCTGCACGCATGGAAGGTACCCTGGTGCCTCCCTGGAATGACCGAAGTTTGCCCAATTCATTTGCTGTGTAGACCAACAAAAAAAAGGACAGGTGAAAACAAGGGAAGAATGTCAGAGTAGGCCAAACAAAAGAAGGGACAGGATGAAAGGGTTGACCAAAAGTGTGTTGCAGGAGACCCTGTCTTTAATGGTTGGGGGAGAAAGGGAGACAATTGTTTTTACTTGGGGAAAGGGAGTTACATGCTTCAAGGTGTCCATCTACCTAGACTTAGTCACTTGCTCATGGGGGAGGGCAAACAGAACCACTGAAGAGAGCCATGGTGTAGAGTAAGCACTCCCCTACAGCTACTAGTCCACCACCTGCTAGTTGCCAAACAATTCTGATCTCTACAACAAGGAAAACCTCAATCCCGCCACAGCAGAAAGAGGTTTGCATGGTCTTAGAATGGCTTCTCCACTCTACAGTCCTTTCTTGTTCCAGGTTCTGTAGAAACACAATAGCCACCTCTGCCTGTATATAGATGAAACCTTGTCTTCAACAAATACCTTCAGTCTCTGGATACTGGCTAGAGGCCCTGATATTTTCCTTAATTTCCTTAATTTTTGCATCAGTTGTCTCCTTGAAATTGTGATTTAACATACATCATCGGCCTTGAAACACGAGAACCCTATATTTTGAGCAGAACAGTTCGCCCTTAGCAGCAGCTTTCAAGACCATGTCTTGTGCTGCCACCTACCGGAAGACTGCCAGCATTGTTCCCTGATTTCTCCACTCTTTCCTGAACCATTTAAAATCGGCACACCTTCATCAGTTGGAGTAAATGTTACTCTGACCTTAGGATCACCTCCAGCAAAACAAAAACTTTTCTAATGCCGACAGTAAATTCAATTCTTCCTTAAAGGCCAACACAGGTCACTAAGAGTTCAAGAGTTTTAGCAATTGTCCTGGTCTCCTACATGCTTCTCAAGGCTTGCAACTGAGGTCAGGTGACTCTCCTGAAGCGTAGTCATCTTTCAGAACTCCTTAAGCTCCTGCTTTATGTCGCTCTCTGTGATTCCAAGTCTCTCATCAACAAAGGCATTTTTTTCTCCACCTGAGTACGTACCTGCTCTGCTTGTTTAAGTATGGACTCAGTTGTCACCATCCTGCATTCAAGGGCATCTAATCTGTCATGGACTTTCTGGATAAAGGGCATTTGCAATCTCTACTCTTTTGTTAGACTGGGGTGGTCTTCGTCCACTTCCACTCTACTTTCTCAGCTTTTTTGTAACTTGCTTCCAAAAGAAGACCTCTGCTGAGGCCACCTCTTCGACTGCTTAGAAGAGGGTCATGGGGCTCTGCCGGTGACTCCCTGTTGGCTTTACTCATGTTATCTCTGTGGATTCTGCCCAACTGTAAGAGCAGTCTCCATATGAGAACTCTACTACGAGCATCAGATTATAATAGATGCCTACACAGAGTAGAGTATCAATATTACCCTTTAATCCAACATGCAGTTAATACAACCTTAATTTCCCTCAGGTGCCCTCCACATCAAAAATACAGCATTGTTTGCTGCTGAGAGTCCCTCTTTTTGTGTCTAGGGTACAACTGTCTGGGTGGTGATGGCTGCCCCTCTGGGTTTCCACTTCACAAGAGAAGTTCTTCAGGTTTGTCAGATGACTGCAAGTGATTCTGTTGGTGGCGAGAGAAGCTCCCCACTGCTGTCCCACACCTGCTCCTCTGTACCAGAGCTTCTACAGTAGCCATCACAACTGACCCTGCACACTGCTCCGGGCATGTACATTTTTGCGTCACTCTCTCAAGTCCCCTAAAAGATCTCACCACTCCCCATCAGTAATACTATGATCCTCCTTAGATCCTGCCACAGTCACCACCAAGAGTCCACGAGCTGGGCAGCAGGAGCGGCTCCCTAAGACATTGGTTTCACTGAGCTCCGTGGGAAGGACTGCTGCTCCTCTGGTATCTTGGCCATGTCCCTGAGTCTTTGTCATTTCTAAGCACTTTAAATAACAGGTACTACTATTACCATTTCAATATTTACTGACTTCAGAATGATGAAAGGCTGATTTGGGCTTGCCAAAATTTAAAGTGTGACTTGCACATCACACCAGATTTTAGCACTGAGCCCTTAACTTGCTCAGATAGACTCAAACCATAATAAACAAGCATTTACAAAATACTTCAGGGACTACCGCTATTATGTCACTGTTAGCGGTATGGCATATATACCCATATCATGCCAAAAACTACCACCATACCTGTAGGACTGTGCCGTAAACGTGAAAAATACGTCAAGAATTCCCACCATTTTGGTCAGGGTCGGTTCTTTGCCAGAGTTAGGCACCATCATAGAATGGATGTTCGCAACATGCCAAAGAGTACCACCACTATGCCAGATCCAGCATTTTACCATGGGTGTACAACATGCTAAGAATGCCCACAAGTGGCGAAGAAGGATAAGTTACTTACCTGTAATCCTAGTTCTCTTCCAGGGGTATACTCATCAAAGTCATAAGCACGGAATAGTCCCGCCCACGTGCGGGGACCCCGGAGCAATAACAAATATGCATATACCTACATATATATATATGGCATTGGAATATTTCTAGCGCTAGGGCACACATCTTTTCCTCAGTACATTCTATGCATTTTTATGTAACTTTAATGCTCTTGAGGAGGCACGAACACCACACTTTAGTAACTTTACTTATTTTTGCACTCACGCTTTCCTCAATATGTATATACACGCTCATGAGCACAGTTCACCCTCACTAACATTTTTTAACTTTCAGTTATATTTAGTGGCAGTTTCGAGATACATTGCATTTTGCAGTTATTTCATATGTATCTTTATTTGCACCAAAGCTTTATTTGGACATTTCCACATGAGCCTTGGTTTTATGCTGCTTGTGGCGCACCATGAACATAATTCCTCTAACAAACACATTGTTTGGGGCATGACTTAACCTCGTACTACGAGTTGTTGGGAAACTTCAGCATGTTCTCTTAATAGAGACATGCTTTCCATCTCAATGTGCACCGCGTCTAGACACGTTAGTTGTTCCACAGGCGTTTTTATTTGTTTTAGAAACGCGCCGAGAGCAGTGATTTACTGACTCGCTTAGTGTGAGGATTTCAACTCGTGTTTAAGATGTATTAGCACATGGTAATTTCTTCTCATACTGCTCACTATATGGCATTCTTTCCGCTACTTTGTGTACTTACATGCTCGGGTGACTGCATCTGTGGTCGCCACTGGCACAGATTTCAGCATCCAGGACACACATGCGGGAGGACTGGGGCAATCACTGGCTTCAGCAGACAGGTAGCTATTTTATAGTCTGCTTACACTTGCGGTACTCACTGTAGTAAAACATGATGTCACACATGTGCTTTACTGCATTTTGCCCAGTCATACGCTGCAAAACTCCTCAGTCACCACCATGAACATAGTAGAAACACTGCCACTTACACATTTGTATAAATATCACCCTTTCACCAGTAGAGCACTATGTGATCAAGGCCGCATGTCTGGCGGCCGAAACGCGTCATTTGGACATTTGATGCTCAAATAAACCATCATTGACTTTCTAAACTTTGCCTTTGGAGTCTGTTTCCTGGTGTTGCGCCTTTCTTTGGATGGTGGTACCCCTGGGATCCTGCTGTGGAATGAATGAATGAATATATATATATATATTTTTTTCAACAACAGCTTAACACGGCACTCTCCTTGGTACAGATATATTTCTTTATTAAGACCTCCTTCTCCACCACCTACGCGTTTCGAACACAGAGTTCTTGTTCACAGTAGTGTTATACTACCGTGAACAAGAACTCTGTGTTCGAAACGCGTAGGTGGGGGAGAAGGAGGTCTTAATAAAGAAATATATCTGTACCAAGGAGAGTGCCGTGTTAAGCTGTTGTTGAAAAATAATTAGCGAGAGGTGGCCCTGTCTCGCCACGAGCACCAGCTGGAGGGTGCTCCCCCCGGAAAGGACCGCGTTTGCTGATATATATATATATATATATCCAGCAAATAGAAAGCCAGAGAAAGTTAGTCAACAAACTACAGAGCCAATGGTAAGCAACAAACTGAATGCATTTCCAGGGACGCTTTCTGAATGTCTCAAAGATGTCTTTGGTAGGTTTTGATCTAAAAAGGAATTCCTCCACCAGAGTGAGATGCTCTGCCAGAGTTTTTCCCACTGTTGAGGAGCATTTGAACCCCTCTGCACTGGCGCTGAAGCACAACTGATAGACTTGTGTACCACCATGCAAGTCATTCCTGCTTGCTTGTGCTCTCCCCCTCTTTCCCAGGCACATCCCTTTCCTCTCTTGCCCCACCATACCTACTTACTTCCTTTCCCAACTGCAATGCACTCCACTTTCTCCCTCCCCTCGCTTCCAGCTTACTGCCCTTTAATCTCTCCCAGGCACTTCTGCTTACTCCCACCCACACTCCCAGATGCCTTCCCCCCACTAGACCTCCCTCGGTGCTACTTTTCAGGCCCCCACTTCTTCCAGGAGCACCAGTCAGGAGATGACCCTATGAGGGAGAGGGGCATATGTCCAAAACAGCAGCAAAAGTTGGGATGGCATCTCCGAGTTGAAGGTAGGTTTAAAAATAAAATGTTGATGATGCGTGTGTCTGAGTCACAGTGCAAGTGTCAGCTTAAGGAGTGTGTAAGAGTTGTGCCCACTGCCTACCCTAGTAGTTTTTGTACATGGCACACCAATAAGAAGGGTAATTCATAGAAAGGTGCGGTCATCCATGGGATGTCTGTCTTTGCCCACACCTGGCAAAATTCAGGCCGTCACATCATGGTAATAATTTCTGGCAACTTGTAAAGATCCATTGCATGATGTGCAACCCATTTAAAATCCTCTCACTTGTTCAAAGGCTGTAATTTTTGGTACGTTGTCTGCATCTATTGCATGTTGCCCCCTTTGAACCCGGTGAAACTCCATCCCTTGCACAATGGTGGCAATTCTTTCAAATTGTTCCATTCTCGTAAAATGCTGGCCTTAGGTAAAAGTGGTATGTCTACTGATCCTTGCACAGTGGTGGTAATTCTCTTCCAGGGGATACTCATCAATAGTCATAAGCACTGAATAGTCCCGCCCACGTGCGGGGACCCCGGAGCAATAACAAATAATATGCATATACCTACATATATATATAAATACCCATATATATATAGGTAATATGCATATATATACATATGCAGCCTGAAAACATATTACTAGGCTCAAAACTGCCACAATTGCATTGTAAAACTTTTACATTTGTAATAATAAAGAAACATACACCATGATATTTTCATGATACAGATAAAGAAAACTGCTTTCAGTTTGCTTTGAAAAACACAGCCTTTATTTTCAAAGGTAAACAGGCAAGATCATAGGGGCAGATTAGCCTAGAGAGGCTGCATATAGAACAATTGGGAAAAACTGGCGCCGTGCCTTTAAGACCTCCAGGAACCCCCAGGCTCCCATCATGCACCACAGGTGACAGTTAGGTCAGTTCTTTTGGACGGCGTATAACAGTGTAATCATAGCATGGGTAACAGATACATATATAAGGCCAAGGTATTCGTCCGGGGAGGAGGGAGGGTTGCTTATGACTTTGATGAGTATACCCCTGGAAGAGAACTAGGATTACAGGTAAGTAACTTATCCTTCTCTTCCAGGGGATACTCATCAATAGTCATAAGCACTGAATAGAGTAGCAAGCCCATCCCCATACCCTGCGGACGAATACCAGCATATTATAACCTGTTAACAAAACATATTACCTAAACATGTTTCTCAAGGATGCTTGTCCAAACCTAGCATGAGCTTGAGTGTCAGAATCAAGGCAATAATGGCGTGCGAAAGTGTGCACCGAACGCCATGTGGCCGCTTTACATATTTCCTGAATAGGTACATTACTAAGCATCGCTACCGTAGCGGCTTTTCCCCTTGTAAAATGAGCTCTCGGCTTGCCCGGGAGCTGTTTGTGTGCCAGCTGAAAGGATAACATAATACAAGACACTATCCATCTAGCAATGGACCTTTTAGAGGCAGGAAAACCAGTGTTCAATGGACCATAATTAACAAACAACCTGTCCGCCTTTCGTACACTCTGTTTTATCTAGATAAAATTTTAACACTCTTTTTAGATCTAGAGAGTGCAAAGCTCTCTCAGCAGGGGTGACGGGATTCGCAAAGAAAGTAGGAAGACTGATTGACTGGTTGATGTGAAACTCCGAGACCACCTTAGGAAGGAACCTCGGGTGAGTTCTAAGCACCACTCTGTTCGCATGAAAAACGAGATAAGGCTCCGAAGAGCACAAGGCTTGTATCTCGCTCACCCTGCGAGCAGATGTGATTGCCACGAGAAATGCAGTCTTCCATGAAAGATGTTGCAGGGAGGCTTTGTGGATAGGCTCGAATGGGGGACCCATTAACTTAGAGAGGACCACATTAAGCTCCCAGGAAGGAGATGGAGACCTAACTGGTGGGTAGACCTTTTTTAGACCCTCCAGGAAGTCCTTAACAACTGGCATCTGAAAGAAAGAAGCCTGAGTGGGGGACTTTCTATATGCCGTTATCGCTGCCAGGTGAACCTTTATGGAGGAATATTGCAAACCTGCTTTGGCTAAATACAGTAAGTATGCTAACAGTACCTGTTCCTGACCTCGAATAGGGTCATGACCCTCAGCAGTATACCACATGTAAAAACGCTTCCACTTAAAAGCGTAAGACTTTCTCGTAGAAGGTCTCCGGGCCTCCTTCAAGATCTGCATGCAGTCTTGAGAGAGACCTAAATGTCCATATTGGATGAACTCAGGAGCCATGCTGCTAACCTCAGGGATGGCAGGTTGGGATGGAACACCTTGCCGCCCGCCCTGGTCAGCAGATCCGGATGACATTGTAACCTCCTATGTGGTACTTTGGACAGATGAAGAAGGTCCGGGTACCACCATTGGCGAGGCCAGTCTGGCGCAACCAGGATCATCTTTGTCTTGGATTTGTACGGTTTCCTGATCACCAGGGGAATAAGGGGAACTGGTGGAAAGGCGTAGAGTAATGTCTCTGACCAGTCTATCAACAGAGCATTCCCCATGGAGCCTGATTGTGGGTATCTGGAGGCGAAGACGAGGCATTTTGCGTTTTCTGCATCTGGGAAGAGATCTATGTCTGGTGTTCCCCAGCTGCGAAAGGTGTCTTGCGCTACTTCTTGTTTTAGCACCCAGTCGTGCGCTTCTGCGATATGCCTGCTTAGGCCGTCCGCTTGGATGTTGAGGACGCCTGGTAGGTGAACTGCGGAGATCTTCATGTCTCGTGCTAAAAGCCACTTCCAAATCGCTTGCGCTTCCAGAGACAAAGGTCTGGACTTGGTGCCCCCCTGCTTGTTCAGGTAATACATCGTTGTTGTATTGTCCGTCTGAACAAGCAGAGCAGTCGATTTGATGGAAGGAAGAAACGCCTTGAGAGCCAGATGAACTGCCCTGAGTTCCAGCATGTTTATGTGGTATAGCTGTTCTCTTTCTGACCACAGTCCTTGTATCTGCAGGGACCCCATGTGAGCGCCCCATCCCTGAAGGGACGCGTCCGTCACCAGAGTCTGTTTGGGAAGCTCCTCGTGAAAGGGAGTTCCTATCAGGAGATGAGACGGCCGCATCCACCAACTGATGGAGAGCCGGACAGATAGAGGTATGGTTACAGTGCCTTCCCAGCGATTGGAGATCTGAGACTATTGATCCTCCAGAGTTTGCTGCAGAGGTCTCATGTGAAGTCTGGCGTTTGGGACTAGAAAAATGCACGAGGCCATCGACCCCAGTAGAGATGAAACCTGTCGGGCCGTGGGATGAGGTCCCTTCAAGAGGGTCTGACACTTGAGGAGAATGGATGATAGTCTCTCCTCCGAAGGATACGCTCTTGCGTTTACCGTGTCCAGAGTCGCGCCCAGGTAATGTATCCTCTGTGTTGGATTGAGGATGGATTTTTTGAAATTGACGTGCAGACCCAGCTGATGCAGTTGCTGAATGCAGTAAGTGAGGTGTTGTTGCAGAAGAGTTGGAGACGCACTTTTGAGAAGCCAGTCGTCTAGGTAAGGGTAGACGAAGATTTGTTTCCTCCTTAAGAATGCAGCTACTACTGCCATGCACTTTGAGAAAGTGCGAGGAGCCGACTTCAGTCCGAAAGGCAGGACCGTGAACTGGAAGTGGTCTGACTGAATGTGAAATCTTAGAAATTTCCGATGCTTCCGAGCGATTGGGATGTGGAAATAGGCATCTTGAAGATCTATAGAACACATCCAGTCCCCTTGATGGAAGTGCGGGATTATTTGATGTAATGCCAGCATTCTGAACCTCTCTCTCAGAATGAATTTGTTGAGAAGCCTGAGATCTAGTATAGGCCTGAACTCCTTGTTTGAACCTTTCTTTGGGACCAAAAAATATCGGGAGTAGATCCCCTGTCGACGTTGGTGGTATGGAACCTCCTCGATGGCCTCCTTTAGGAGTAGAGCGGATACCTCTTCTCTCAGAAGATTTATGCGATGAATGACAGTTTTCGAGGAGGAATAGAAGGTGGAGGGGACTTGAACCTGATGGAGTACCCATTCTTCACAATATTGAGCACCCACTTGTCTAGTGTGATTTTGGTCCACTCTTCCGGATAGAAACGGACACTTCCCCCCCACCGGAGTGGCTAACGGAGTTAGGGGAAACAAGCCCTCACTGCTCCTGTTGTTGCTTGGCAGCAGGTGTAGACTGTCTGGAGTGACCTCCTCGTCCTCTGCCAGGACGCCGCTGGTTGGACTGTGATCTTCCCTGATGCTGCTGGGAGGACCACTGAGGGGTTTGAACCCTCTGTTGGTATTGGCGTCGATCGTAGGGGCGGTAGCGTTGCCTGAAATCCTTCCTCTTCTCGAGCCCAACCGCCTTCACCGTGTCCAGTTCGGTCTTCATCCTGGACATTTCATCATCAGCATGAGAGCCGAAGAGCGATGTCCCATTGAAAGGAAGATTGAGGATTCAATGTTGAGCCTCTGGCTTCAAACCCGTCAATCTCAGCCAGGCAGAGCGACGGGCACAAATCCCATGTGCGTATCCATGGGCAGCTAAGTCAGAGGCATCAGCTGCTGCACTGATGACCCGATTGGCCACCAGACCCCCTTCATGGAGGACCTCCAGGAAGTCCTGTCTGTCCTCCTTTGGCAGCTTCTCCGTGAAGCGTGAGAGAGAGTCCCACAGAGAGCGGTCGTACCGACCCAGCAAGGCCGAGGCGCTGGCTACCTTCATATAGGATGCTGAGGTGTTGCACATCCTCTTGCTGACGGAATACATGGCCTTACTGTCTTTATCCGGGGGTACTGCAGATGAAGCTGCCCCCGTCTGGTTCTTCCGTGCCGCTGACACAATAACCGAGTGCGGAGGAGGGTCAGCTCTCAGAAAAAGCGGGTCCTGCTCAGGGGCCTTGTATTTCTTAGTGATCCTCGACGGGGCCGCCCCCACCGACGCTGGAGTCAGGAATTTCTGTAGGCTCTAGCAGGCCAGGCACCAGGGGAAGCAAAGGTCTAGATGAAGACCTGTGATGAAGGGTTTCGAAGATGACTGACATGATGAGCGCCTTCTCAAAGACGGAGACCTTTGTGGAATGGCACGTCTCTCATGTCTCTCAGAGGAGTGCACTGATTGAATTATAGGAGATCTGCTAGGAGTTTGCGCCAGTCTTGTTATCTTTCGAATCTTCCACTCCCTTATGTCCCCCAGCCATCTCGGGGAGATGTTAGTTGCAGGAGCTGGCGCCAGAACTGGTGAGGTTTCAGGAGTGACTTGCACGATCTGAAGTCCCGGGGAGGAAGAGACACTCCTGGATGTCACGACCTGGACTTCCTTCTGCGTCGAGCGGTCTCTCGACGTCGCCCTAGGTCTCTTGGCAGGAGGAGACCTGTGACTGGAATGCGACCTCACCGTCGATCTGGACCGCGATCTTCCTGTCCTCCTAGATCCAGAGGGTGATGTGCGAGGTCTCGACGTCGATCTCCTCGCCGTCGACCTATCTGTCCCTCGACGGCGTGTGAGACCGGTGTTTTCTTATCTCTTTGCGCTCCAGCCTTGATTGAGAGGAGGGCTTCTTTAAGGGATGTTCTTCTCTGCTACTTGCTGCACCCTTTCCTCTCTCCTGCATAGAGTGCAGTTTAATCTTCTCCCTTTCTCGAAGGGTTCTTTTTGAAAACTTGCTGCAGTAGTAACACTGGTCTGGCTTGTGAGATGAAGGTAGATAAGCAATACAGAACGAGTGTGGGTCCGATTTAGCCATCTTTTTTCCACAGGCCGGGCACTTATTAAATAAAGCCGGAATTATGACAGGAAAAAATAGACAAAATTCAGAAAAACAACAGTATTTAGTAAACCAAGTACTAAAGACGTCGAGTTAAACTAAAAATTTCCACTTTAGACCAGAAATTAGTGATAAAAAACCACTAACTGGCGAGCTCAATGCTCCAGGATCCTCACAGGAGGAGCCAGAAAAAAGAACTGACCTAACTGTCACCTGTGGTGCATGATGGGAGCCTGGGGGTTCCTAGAGGTCTTAAAGGCACGGCGCCAGTTTTTCCCAATTGTTATATATGCAGCCTCTCTAGGCTAATCTGCCTCTATGATCTTGCCTTTTACCTTTGAAAATAAAGGCTGTGTTTTTCAAAGCAAACTGAAAGCAGTTTTCTTTATCTGTATCATGAAAATAACATGGTGTATGTTTCTTTATTATTACAAATGTAAAAGTTTTACAATGCAATTGTGGCAGTTTTGAGCCTAGTAATATGTTTTCAGGCTGCATAT
This sequence comes from Calotriton arnoldi, assembly GCA_963921515.1. Lineage (NCBI taxonomy): Eukaryota > Metazoa > Chordata > Amphibia > Caudata > Salamandridae > Calotriton > Calotriton arnoldi. Next base: position 1,588,043 of record CAWUFW010002142.1, on the reverse strand, counting down.
GTATATATATGCATATTACCTATATATATGGGTATTTATATATATATATATATATATGTAGGTATATGCATATTTGTTATTGCTCCGGGGTCCCCGCACGTGGGCGGGACTATTCAGTGCTTATGACTATTGATGAGTATCCCCTGGAAGAGAATTACCACCACTGTGCAAGGATCAGTAGACATACCACTTTTACCTAAGGCCAGCATTTTACGAGAATGGAACAATTTGAAAGAATTGCCACCATTGTGCAAGGGATGGAGTTTCACCGGGTTCAAAGGGGGCAACATGCAATAGATGCAGACAACTTACCAAAATTACAGCCATTGAACAAGTGAGAGGATTTTAAATGGGTTGCACATCATGCAATGGATCTTTACAAGTTGCCAGAAATTATTACCATGATGTGACGGCATGAATTTTGCCAGGTGTGGGCAAAGACAGACATCCCATGGATGCCCGCACCTTTCTATGAATTACCCTTCTTATTGGTGTGCCATGTACAAAAACTACTAGGGTAGGCAGTGGGCACAACTCTTACACACTCCTTAAGCTGACACTTGCACTGTGACTCAGACACACGCATCATCAACATTTTATTTTTAAACCTACCTTCAACTCGGAGATGCCATCCCAACTTTTGCTGCTGTTTTGGACATATGCCCCTCTCCCTCATAGGGTCATCTCCTGACTGGTGCTCCTGGAAGAAGTGGGGGCCTGAAAAGTAGCACCGAGGGAGGTCTAGTGGGGGAAGGCATCTGGGAGTGTGGGTGGGAGTAAGCAGAAGTGCCTGGGAGAGATTAAAGGGCAGTAAGCTGGAAGCATGGGGGAGGGGGAGGGAGAAAGTGGAGGGCATTGCAGTTGGGAAAGGAAGTAAGTAGGTATGGTGGGGCAAGAGAGGAAAGGGATGTGACTGGGAAAGAGGGGGAGAGCACAAGCAAGCAGGAATGACTTGCATGGTGGTACACAAGTCTATCAGTTGTGCTTCAGCGCCAGTGCAGAGGGGTTCAAATGCTCCTCAACAGTGGGAAAAACTCTGGCAGAGCATCTCACTCTGGTGGAGGAATTCCTTTTTAGATCAAAACCTACCAAAGACATCTTTGAGACATTCAGAAAGCGTCCCTGGGAATGCATTCCGTCTGTTGCTTACCATTGGCTCTGTAGTTTGTTAACTCACTTTCTCTGGCTTTCTATTTGCTGGCTTTATTTGTTTTAGGCTGTTCAGGGTGAGTTTGTCCCTCCCAAGGAGCAAAGCCTTTTCACACCAACTCCCCTTTTATTCTTTCACAAGTGCTCCTTTCTGTAAACAGGCCTGTGCATTCAAAGACAAGGGCCAAATGTCAGGTTCCGTCTGCCGAGTGAGCTTGGTGTTTACTTTTCTTTCTCTGACTTCAAAGTGAAAAGGATTTATGTGACAATCTTGCTGGATGCTCGGGGTAGGAAATGGTTTTTTTTTTACTAGCACACAACATTTAAATGAACTGTGCAAATATTTCAGAATGCATCAGAATTAGGAACGAATAAATGAAGCAATTTTTTTTGTTAATTCTGAAGTGTGTTGGAAACAAATATCTAAATACGATCAAAACAAATCAATACACTAGGTTATGATGTTTCCACATATTATCATTAGTGCGCTGTATACTTTTATCAGTAAAACTGTATGTTTTTGCAAATGTAATGACAATCTCAATTGAAAATGTGTATTCTGTAATGGCAGTAGCTACCACACCATGCATACTCCACACCACTGCACTCTACTCTGCACCACTCCATTTTACACCACTCCAGGTCACTGAAGTCTGCGCCTCTCTACTCTATGCCAATGCACTTTACACCACTCCAGTCTAGGCCACTCCAATCGACTCTGCACAACTCCACTCTGCAACACTGCATTCTACGCCAATACACTGTACGCAACTCTAACCTACTTTGCTCCACTGCACTCTACACCACTTTAATCTACACCATTACACTCTTTGCCACTCTGCTCTACTAAACTCTACCCTGCACCACTCCACTATTTGCCACTTCACTCTACTCTGAAACAATCTACTCTACACCACTGCACTCTACTCCACTCTATGCAACTGCAGCCTATGCCACTGCTCTCTACACCACTCCACACCATTGCACTCTACTCAGAAACACTGCACTCTCCACGACTGAACTCTATGCCACTCTACTCTGTCTACTGCACTTTATGCCAATGCACTCTACTCTGCATCACTGCACTCTGTAGCACTGCACTCTGAATCGCTCTACTCTAAGCTGCTGCACTCTACGCCACTCTACTCTGCACCACTGCACTCTACTATGCAGCACTGCAATCTACGCCACTGCCTTCTACATGCTGAATTCTATGCTGCTGCATTCTACTTCACTATACTCTGCAAGACTATACGCCACTGCACTCTACTGTACACCACTGTACTCAATGCCACTCTACCCTACGCTACTGCACTCAACGTCACTCTACCCCACTGCACTCTACTCTACAAAACTGTACTCCGTGCCACTGAACTCTACGCCACTCTACTCTGCACTACTGCATTATATGCCAATGCCCTCTACACCACTTTACTCTGTCACTGAATTCTATGGTACTATATTTTACTTTGCACCACTCTATGCCACTGCACTCTATGCTACTCTACACATCTGTACTGTACTCTGTGCCACTCTGCACCACTACACTCTGCACCACTGCACTCTACTATGCAACTCTCTAATATACGGCACTGGCGGTGCATTCTACGCCACTATACTCTGCAACACTCTATGCCAATGCACTCTTCTCTACCCCACTTCACTGTATGCCACTCTACACAGCACCACTGTATGCCACTCCAATAGACGACACTCTCTGCCACTCCACAACACTCTACTCTTTGCCATTCCACTCTACGCCACTGCACGCCACTCTCCACTACGCCACTAACTTTTAGCCATGCTGAACAGCAGCCACTGTAGTGTAAAACATGGCTAAAACACATTGGCAAAGCCAAGAGCTCTTGCATAAACGAGGCCTATTGGCTCTGCCAATGCTTTTGTTTCTTTTTGCTTACCAGAAAGGCTAGAAGGTAACCCGTTCTTTAACTGCCTACTATGCAAGTTGAATGTTTATTCGACTTGCATAGCAAGACAGTATTGAACTTTCCCCTTATATGTCGTAAATTATTTTCTGAGAACAACCACAATACACATTTGCTTCACGGAGCCATTAGGCGACGTTTAGTGGAATATTTAGACAAGTAACGAAAGTGTAACTCGCCAAGACATGTTTTGCTCACACTTAATGTATCAATCTGAGAAACAATTTCATTGGCAATTTCCAAAATCAATTATAATATTAACTCGGCAGGGTGGCTTAAACACCAGGTGTTTCTTATGGAAATACAGACAGGTAAATACTTCGTGACCCTTCACCATGAGCCCAGTACACTGAAAGAACAACAAAAGACACCAGGGCTGTTACGATAATTAAAGTGTGCGCTTACAACTTTAAAAAAAAAAAAATGTTTAAACCAAACTAGTCAATGAACCTCTAACTGCCGTAATGTTCGAGCATTGTACTAATCCATGAGTAATCAGCTTCCTCTCTCCTATGCACATTACAGATTAGTCTTTCAGCACAAAGGTTAGTTTCCTTGCTCGGGATGCCTTTCCCTAGCCCACATTACTTCTTTTCTTCTTCCATGAAGTGCTCTTCTGTTTCCAAGTAACGAGTCCTCCTGCGAACAGCTGTGGTCAGAACTCATGCGCCACTGCTTGCTGCATCTCCGTCACGACCTCTTTACTGCTACATACTTCACGGATCCAAAACGTGTATCCCGAGCACCCTTCGCCCACTCATCTCACCTTAACACTCAAGAAAGGTATTCATAGTACCTCTTTTGAGCTTCAGTAAAGAAAATCCTGCTTTTTAACTAATTCTGTTATGGAAAACATTAGGTCACTGTCAAAAAGGAAAAGTGGTAGCTACTTTTCTCCAACTAACAAGTTGCAAAGAATGTAAGCACACGTATTATTCAGTGTAGGATTTAATGGTAAAACGGGCCTGGTATATGCCACACGTGAACGCACGTGCCCCCCTATTTTTCCATGTTGCCCGGCATACGACGTGCTCTGCATCCGCCTGGTAATGCACCAGGCTGGGCCTTGCAGCAGCCAGAGCTCGGGGTGGGGCCGGGACAGGAGTCCAGCCGACTGCGCTTCGAACTAAGGCACACAGAAGCCTCTGCAATAACGTGTTTAGGTTATGTTCACTTTCTACTTAGTTGTACCTACTCTGGATAAAAGAAAGAGTAGCTGTTTTCACAAAACTGGCAGAACTCCCTTCGAGTCCGTTTCTTTGAATCCTGGCTCCATAAGTACTGTGTATTAGCAAAGCACCCACACAATGAAGGAGTTTAGCGTCAACTGCCGAACCCTCATAACCTCAGCAAATAACAATTAAAAACTCATGACTCGTCACATTCATGCTTCTCCACACTGAAAAATATGAGGAAACATTGACAATAAACCCCAGAACGAGAAAAAACCCGGATGACAATCCTAACCGTGTGCTACTCTCACTGCCTAATTTATACAACTAATATAATAAGTGTCAGCGCCAAACATTTTCTCATGTCATTGCTCACCCCCACTGCCAGGACTACCCACTTAAACCACTGGTGGGCAGCGCTCATTCTCAACTTGTGGCTCCAGAGGGCAAAGTGCAAAGCATACTCCATTAGAAAAATTTGGACCCGACATGTATTTTTAACAAATTAAGCACTGGCCTAACTCAAACCATTGCCTTTATTCCTAACAACAACTCTAATCCTATCCTCTATTTTACAATCTTTATTTTTTCAAATTTCAAAGGTATTCCTTCCACCATTACTGAAAATATAAAATTACCATAACTAATTTTCTTCATTAAATTGGCCTTATTCTAGTTTTATTCAATTGTTTTTGTTTGCGGGTCATGCTAAACTCTATGATAAAATGCTGCAATGGGGCTGTGTATTGTGCAGGTATTCAAGGGAAATGTATTTCCAGCTCAGTGGATGATTGGTTCCCAATAAAATGCCTAATTTACAGGAACGGACTCAGGTGAATACTGTGTTCATTACTAGAATTGTGTAATTAAGAGATGAAAGACACTTATATTAAAAAGTCTAAAGGGGTAAAAGAACAGACACTTAGTAAGTTTATATACTCTTGTTTGGCAGTCTCTGATCATGTTCTATCTACAACAGCCTTTATTTTAAAACAAAAAAATAGTACCTTAAATGTGTAAATTAGTTACATTGTAACACACGTCCATCCAAACTATCAAAATTTTTTTTTTAAAAAGCTGTGAAAACCACAGATAGTGGCTTGTAACGAAAGATCCTCATTTTATGGCAAATCGCTTTGCTAAATTCTAAGCACATTTGTATACTTCCCCCAACACAACGTGGCCAATAAAATATTCATTATATCTTCAACAACATAAAAGACATCCGAGCCTCTGAGTAGGCTGAGAATAAATTGGATCCCCAATCTCTTGGCAAGAGGAGAAGAGTACGTGGATATAAATCTAGAAATTCCCCCTAACCATGATGGGCACACAAATGGACGTCATTTAAGGGTTACCCGAGGTCGCACCTGCGACCAATGGCGTTCCCCTAATGATCCCTGGGCACTTCCTTGCTACAGCTGTCTCAGAGGCCACAGGAAAGTCCATTAACAGAAGGTAAACTGTATCTAGGGGAGAGAGTGGCTTCCTCAAGGCAAAATGTGATTTTTAATGGTGAGCCAACAGTTTTCAATGTGTGGTGTATGTACTGGTCTTAAAAAAGAAGGCACGCACCTAAAATCTTTGGCATTCGCCCACTGCCTTCCGATATATAAAACGTTCATTTCATAGCCCTCATACACACATTCAAGGCACTACACAACTTAAACCTTACTAACTTGAACAGTCCCATCTCCTTCCACCAACCATCCAGACACCACTCCACAGGACTCCTATTCACACACATCCCATGCTTGCACAGAACCAGATCAAGAGGACGCGCGTTCTTTTACATTGCTCCTAAAGTGTGGAATGACCTCCCACTCCACATCAGAGCCTGCTCCTCTCTTCTTGAAATCCGCAGGAAGATGAAGACATGGTTTTTCAATTAACCAACCTCCCCTAGGCACACAGACCTGCTCAATGCTAGGATACCTTTGCGGTTGCAAGTGCACTTTACAAACACACAAAACATTACAAAGCTTAATGTTGTGTGAGTTACCTTACACCTGTCTTACAAATGACATCCATGTTTTGTAGATCCTCCTGGCCGATGATACAGTGGAAGTCCCACCATGACCAGCTAACTTTACGCCCTAAAAGGGACTCGGGTTTAAGTGTCTATGGCCCGTGACACACTGCTTCCTTTCCCTGCTCCTTGGTAAACTGAAGAGAAAGAAAGCCAATGTCTTAAACTCAACAGGGCATTTCGCACTGCAGTAAATGTCAGGTAAGAGGAAAATTCGAAGATTTTCCTAAACAGCTATTCCCAGTAATGGAATGTTCTTAATCCCTTTAAATATTATGCTGGGGAGACTTCTGTGGACTAGATTCAGAGATACATTTAATAAATGCGACAAAGCCGGGACTGTGTTTACAGGGGGACCTCCCTTCAATGGCAGTTCCTGGCTTAATCCCTGGGTGTATAGATATTTTCAGATGTATAGTGTTTTTCAAAAGAAGACATGAAATGTTAAACATTCTCTTAACTGAAATGTCTTTCAGCGTGGCTGGAAAAGATTTCTAACGCACGTTGATGTAATTATTTGTAAAGGGTAAATACAATTACAGGACAATAACATCACAAATTGACCATCCATATGGTCTTCCTAAATTCGATTCTAGTATTTCTGCATACACCTGTGAATTTGATAACATGCGCCAGTTAAATACAATTGTCCTTTTCTGTTGCTAGATTAGCAGCCAACATTTCATCCCAAATATAGGCAGTGGTGCTACCTCGTTTTTAAATTGATTTCTCCTCGCCCTAAGCACCTTTAGCTATTGGAGGCAACACTGCAAGAATGTTGACGGCAACTGAGGCTATAGTTGTACTTTGAGGCACCAAAAGGTATTTCAGATGGTTTCAGCACATTGTGATGCTGACATCACCATCTGAGGCCATTATTAAACATTGGGACACCCCATCTGTGAATGTAAAGCTAAACCTACACATGGGGAGGTTTAGTTTAAATCTGTGCATTTTCAAAAGCACTGGCCATCTGACATCCACTGGACTCTAATAACGTTATTCCGTTGAATGAGCAGGTTGCACCTGGGTATAGAGATTTTTCCCTGAACAATTGGGATCATGCTACAGATATCAGCAGTGGCGGCCCCTCTATTAGGGAAGAGGAGCGTCGCCCTCCTGCTGCCAGCGCCGCAAAAGGTGAAAAATAAAATGAATTTATTAACATTTTATTTTTCACTTTCCCCAGCCCGAGCCATGTTTGGGGGCAAGGCCACTGCCGACTGGCAGTAGCAGGGGAGTGGTGCTCGCTTTACCAATTTACACTGCGCAGGTCACATTGGCCGGCTGTCTTGCGACAGCCAGCCTGGCATGCACAGTGTAAACCTCCACCTGGCTGTCCAAGACAGCCGGGTGAAGAACAAGCAGAGGCCCTCCAGTGCCTCAGTGAGCATGGAGCCAATCCTCTCCAGCCAATGTTGGTGCTTTACCTACTGTGGCTTCACCAAGCACTTGTCATGACAGCACCTTATCTGCTACATGGCGTATAACTAAGGATTATGTTACTTACCCTGTAAGCATCAGTTTTTGGCATGTAGATACACATACTTTGCATACTCCTGCCATCTAGTGTTGGGTCCGGATGTTTGCAAGTTGTTTTTCTTCGAAGAAGTCTTTCGAATCACGAGGTAAGGAATTAGTCGCAATTTGCGACCTACTTGATGAATATTAATGAGGTAGGTTGAATTGCGACCCACTCTAAAGCCGTCTGAGGGATGTGTGCAGTAGATACGCATGCTTGGCATAGACTGTATAGCAGTGCCCTCCAGAAAACGGTGGCTAACTAGTGGGATGTTGCAGTTGTTTGAAAACGTGTTTTTAGCACTGCACGCCCTATATTAGCTTGTTGGCATGCTAAGACATTCACACAATAGCGTTTGGTAAATTTGTGTGGTGTAGACCATGCAGCTGCTTTACAAATGTCAGCTATGGGTATATTACCTAAGAAAGCCATAGATGCTGCTACTTTACGAGTAGAATGTGCTCTAGAAGGTACAGATAAAGTCCTTTTGGCTTTAATGTAGCATTTCTGGAAACATTTAACGATCCATCTAGCAATGCCAGATTTTTAAATAGGTTTCCCTTTGTGAGGAGGAGCAAATGCAACAAAAATTTGTTTTGCGAAAATCTTTTGTTCTGTCAATGTAATACATTAAAGCTTTTAACATCCAAAGTATGAAGAGCTCTTTCTGCTACAGAATCTGGTTTGGGAAAGAAAACAGGTAGCTCAACCGACTGGTTAATATGTAAAGCAGAAACTACCTTTGGAAGGAATTTTGGGTTGGTACGAAGAACCACCATGTCCCTGTGAAGCTTAAAGAATGCTTCTTCTAAGGTTAGTGCCTGAAGCTCACTCACACGTCTTAGTGAGGTGATAGAAATTAAGAAAGTAACCTTCCTGGAAAGATATTGGAAGGAGCATTTATGGAAAGGTTCAAAAGGTGGATCCATAAGTCTAGTTAGAACAATATTGAGGTTCGATTCAGGTGCAGGTGGGGCCTTTGGTGGTATCACTGTTTTAAAGCCTTCCATGAAAGCCTTAATTACTGGTACACTGAACAAAGATGAATGTTGTCTGTTTTGAAGGTAGGCAGCCACTGCTGCAAGTTGTAGATGTATGGAGGTATATGCAAGACCTAAGCATTGTAAATGCAAGAGATAAAAAATAATGTTTTGCATAGAAACATTTAGTGAATCAATCGTTTGATTATTACAATAAATAAACCTTTTCCACTTGGCTGTCTAGCAATCTCAAGTAGTAGGTTTACGTGCTTCTTTAAGAATGTCCATGCATTCTGTTGGTAGATTTAGATAGCCAAACTCTATGACTTGAGGAGGCAAATCGCTAGGTTTAGTTCCTTTGGGTTTGGATGTCTGATTTCGCCATGGTTCTGAGTGAGAAAGTTTGACGTGAGACAAGGATTCTTGTGTGGGACTATTGAAAGTTCGAGTAGTGTGGTAAACCATGGATGACAAGCCATTGTGGGAGCTACTAGAAAGAGGGTGAGAGGCATCTGCCTGAGTTTCTGAACCCGAAATGGAAGAAGAGGGAGAGGCAGAAAAACATAGGCAAATATTCCTGACCAATTCATTTATAGATGCAAAAACAACAATTGATGGACAGAATGCAGAACAATGTCATACATTCACCCCAGTACAGAGATCTGGGCCTAAATCCATCGTTTTTTTGCTCACCGTGCCATTCCGGTTTGGACCCAGCCATATGCAAATCAGTCTTGACCCTGTGCCCAATGGGAACAGTCCAGCCCGAACTGCCAGGCCAGGTCGTCCCCGGACTGGAAAAAAGCATCCTAGGACCGGTTTCGGGCTTTCAGCCCTCATCAGCCAGGATAGCTTGATTCCAGTGGCATGGAGAGCACGGGACCCACGTCTGGGCATACCCGTCCCACTCGGGTGACAAATGCAAAAACAACGATTGATGGACAGAATGCAGAACAATGTCATACATTCACCCCAGTACAGAGATCTGGGCCTAAATCCATCGTTTTTTGCTCACCATGCCATTCCGGTTTGGACCCAGCCATATGCAAATCAGTCTTGACCCTGTGCCCAATGGGAACAGTCCAGCCCGAACTGCCAGGCCAGGTCCGCCCCGGACTCGAAACAAGCATCCTAGGACCGGTTTCGGGCTTTCAGCCCTCATCACCCAGGATAGCTTGATTCCAGTGGCATGGAGAGCACGGGACCCACGTCTAGGCATACCCGTCCCACTCGGGGTGACAAATGCAAAAACAACAATTGATGGACAGAATGCAGAACAATGTCATACATTCACCCCAGTACAGAGATCTGGGCCTAAATCCATCGTTTTTTTGCTCACCATGCCATTCCGGTTTGGACCCAGCCATATGCAAATCAGTCTTGACCCTGTGCCCAATGGTTACAGTCCAGCCCGAACTGCCAGGCCAGGTCCTCCCCGGACTGGAAACAAGCATCCTAGGACCGGTTTCGGGCTTTCAGCCCTCATCAGCCTGAGGCAAAGGGTCAGACTGATTTGCATATGGCCATGTCTGAACTGGGGTGGCGGAGTGAGCTAAAGAATGATGATGGATTAAACCCAGATCAGTTGACTGGGGGTGAGTGCTTGCAATGTTCAACACTCCGTCCGTCATCCCCTTTGGTTTTGCTATGTTCGCCCTAAGTTGGCAGGGTATGCCCAGACGTGGGTCCCTTGCTCACTTTGCCACTGGATTCAAGATAGCCTGGCTGATGACGGCTGTAAGCCAGAAACCGGTCCCAGGATGCTTGTTTCCGGTCCATGGAAAACATGGCTTGGCAGTTCGGGCTGGACTGTTCCCATGAGGCACAGGGTCAGACTGATTTGCATATGGCCATGTCTGAACTGGGGTGGCGGAGTGAGCTAAAGAATGATGATGGATTAAACCCAGATCAGTTGACTGGGGGTGAGTGCTTGCAATGTTCAACACTCCGTCCATCATCCCCTTTGGTTTTGCCAATTCATTTATAGGGCATTGTCTTTGGATAGAAGGTGTGGGAACCTGGAGGCGAAGTTTTGCGTTTTGTGCTGTCGCAAACAGGTCTATTTTTGGAAACCCCCATTTGTGGAAGTATGGGAGAAGGACATGGGGTGGAGTTCCCACTCGTGGACTTGTTGCCGCATCCTGCTGAGAAGGTTGGCAAAGTCGCTGTCTGTCCCTGTAAGGTGTTCTGCTATCAGGTGGATCTTATGATGCATCGCCCAACGCCATATGGTCTGAGAGAGGCTTGACAACTGTAGAGAGTGTGTCTCCCCCTGTTTTTGTACATTATACAAGGCTGTCATATTGTCCATCCGGAGTAGGCAACCTTGCTTACAAGGCGAGGTAGAAATGCTTTCAGCGCTAGGTGAACAGCTTGATGCTCTAGGTTCTTGATGTTGAGATTCTAATGTTTTGTGTCCTACAGACCATGAACTGGTAGATGCTGAAGATGAGCACCCCATCCTGTGAGGGATGCATTCGCTGTTAGCACGATCGGTTGGACAGGGTCGACAAATGGCTGTCCCTCGGACAGGTTTTGTGTGATCCAGCACTGCAGAGAGCGATGGCTGCGGCTGTCTGTCAACACTAGATTATGTAGTTTTACCTGTGATTGAGTCCACTGACGTAATAAACATTTCTGTAGAGGACGCATGTTTAGTCTTGCATGGGACACTATAGCAATGCAGGATGCCATCATCCCTAGAAGTCTCATAAAAGTTTTGACTGTTAGATACTGATTGCTTTGAAATTGTGGTAGCAGTGTTTGAAATTTTTTAATCCTGGTTGTATTTGGATTGGTTAGACCTATTCGAGTGCTGATTATAGCTACTAGATATCGTTGAAGCTGTGAAGGTTGAAGATGGAATTTTTGAGCACTGACTGTGAATCCCAGCTGATTGAGAAGATTTATGGTAGTTTGAGTAGTTGTTAATGTTCAAGAGAAATTCTGTGAGTGCGAGATGGAATATTGGGAGTATTGCTGGTGAGCTCTAGGCAATAATCATGTTGGATAATGTCCAACACCCACTTGTCTGATGGTATTGACTGGGAAAAAACTGTTGTAGTAAACCCCTGACAGTTGTAGGATGATCGGGGGAAAGATCATGGAGTCACTGTTTATTAGCCGATGGGGAGGTACGGGTTGGTGTGCCTTTGCCCCGACCTTTGCAGTTGTTACACCTATAACTGCCTCTGTTAAATCCTCTAGAAGGAGAGGATTGATTTTGTGGCCTATATGAAGGCATCTGTGGAAGTGGTTTTTGAACCTCCTCCTTAAAAGGAGCGTCAAAAGGAGAGGTGTTTGAAGTGCTCCCATGGATTTGGCCACTTCAGTGTCTTTCTTTATCTTTTCTAAGGCTTCATCCACTTGTGGGCGAAACAGATTTAATTTATCAAAATTAACATTTAATAATGTCTGTTGGACTTAAAAACCAGAGATACATAGCCAGGCGTGTCTCCTTAAGAGGACACTGGTATTAATCCCCCTGGCAGCGGTTTCAGCAGCATCTAATGCACACCTTATGGAGGAGTTGGAAATTAATTTACCCACCTGCACTAATTCCTGTCCTTTTTTCTTATGCTCCTCTGGGAGATATTGGAGTAATTCTTCCATCTCATCTCAGTGAGCTCTGTCGTATCTGGCAAGAAGACCTTGTGTAATAGCTATACGCCAATTATTAGCTGATTGTGCAGCAACTCTTTTACCTGAGGCATCGATCAACTTTGACGTTTTGTCAGGTGGTGGTGCGTCAGCTGAGGTTTGTGAGTTTGCTCTTTTGAGAGCATTGGACACAACCAAGGAGCCTGGTGGAAGCAGACCTCTAATAGAAATTGGGTCAGATGGTGGGGGTTTATATTTTTTGTCTATCGTAGATGTAATAATGCGTGCACTTGCAGGGTCTTTAAAAATATCCTCTGCATGGCGCATCATGCCTTTTAACATCGGTAAAGATTGAGATGTTTTGTGTGAAGTACCTAAGGTTTCACATAAAAATTCTTCTTCTAAGGCTTTTTTGTGTAAGGTGACCCCATGATCTACAGCTGCCCTGGAAATGAGCTCCTGATATGAGGTGTTATCATTAGGAGGTGAGGGTTTTGCAGAATAAAGATCAGGATCTGTGTCTCCTGGAGGGTCTCCATCATAATCCTGCCAGGGGTCTGTCTGGTGGTGCTTCATAAATATTGTCATCCCCTAAATCTGCGTCTGGGTTTGTGTGAGGAGAACCCTGAGGTGTGATGTTTAGAGGGTCTGTAGGTGAAGAAGGTACCAAAGGTACAGATGAATGTGGTGGTGGTGAAGAAGGAGAAATAGGGTGCATGGAACTGGTAGCTATATCCTTTTTTTAAAGTATCTTATATCCAGTGCCTTGAAGGAAATACGTTTTCTTTTGGAAGATGGCACTTGTGCAGGTTTTGTTATAATGCGTCCAGTCTCTGAATGAATATGTATTTTCTTTTGTTTTGGATCCAGTCTTTCCTGCATAGTGTGTAGAATCAGCCATGGACGTGTTGGAGAAGCAGATTTATGTTTCGGTGCCGGAGTTTTCGGAACCAAAGCGATCTTCTCTTTCGATACAAATGGTTTGGGAGCCGAAGAGGCACTCTCTCTGTTCGGGGTGGAGCCGGAAGGCTTTGTTTGTCCTTTGGGTGCAGAGCCAGAGGGCGGGGCGTTTGAAGCAGAGTCTTTGTGCCTACCATGGTCGGACGGCAGTGGTGGCACAGAAGCCTTTTGTTTAGTAGAAGTAGGTTTTTGTGTGGGCAAAGGGGTTTGGGTACTCTCAGCACCGTGACCAGCCGGAAGATCATGGAACTCCAGATCAACGTTGAGTTCGGAGTCGGAGTCTTGAACTCATAAGGCCTCTTCATCTTCAGCGGCCTACTCCTCTATGTCTTCTTGTTGTTGCTGAATATCTTCTTGACCAAAGATATCGGGAGTGGCTTCTCTGTTCTGCATGTCAGTATGTCGAGCCCGACGGTCCCGCAAGGTCTTTTTAGATCTAAATGACCGACAGGCATCACAGTCTTCTTGTTTGTGCTCTGGAGATAAGCATAGATTGCAGACTTTGTGGAGGTCGGTGCGCGTGTACTTAGAGTGGCACTGAGGGCCGAATTGAAAGGGAGTTTATTCAATCAGCAGCTTACGTTGATGGATTTGGTGTAGAGTAGAAGGTAACCCGGACGGGCCAGGCCCGAAGGCTGTGGTCGGGGTGTTCCAACCCGATGAGTGAAGTTTTTTTAATTTTGACATGTGAGGAATGGAAATCGTGGTCGGAACAATACCGGCAAGGGTAGAGTGGATTGCGCACCGAAAGGATCCCGAAAAGGGTTTCAAACCAGAGCGCTGCAATACACGTCGGAACCCAGTAGCGGAAAGAAAACAATCTAACAATGGAGTTGATGACCACGCACACTATAACTAAGAGGAGGAGTCACCTTACCTTGTGACTCGAAAGAAAAACAACTTGCAAACATCCAGACCCAACAATAGATGGCAGGAGTATGCCAAGCATGTGTATGTAGAACACACATGCCTCGAACATTAGGTTTTTATTAGCTTTCATTACTATTAGTTGTTGCAATTATCTTGCATGTTTAGGTTACCTACTGTGATGTCATCAATGTTATAGTTAAGTAACATCCTGTGATGTCATTGTGTTGAAGTACACATGATGTCACTTCTTTTGATGTCACCAGGGAGATCAAATGGTAAATGATGTCACTTCCGCTACCCCAGACATTTTCGTGAATAGATGTCAGTGGGTATACAGCAAGTTTTTGCAAAAAAGAAATGCACCCATCCTACCCCTCCAAATTAAGCACTTTAAATAATGCTGTCAATGGCATCTGAAAATCATTCTGAGAGATCTGTCTCAACAATCATTGCATTGCACAAATCAGAGACAGATACACAATGAGCTGTAAACCATAGTTATAGGACTGAAAAATAGGTCTATAAAGTTTGTCAGCACCTATCCAGTTATTCCAGAACTCAAGTCGAGAGTGTCCAACATCTCCAGACAGGAGTCCATCCATGAGGGGGTCCATCATTCATTGGGGTTCTGTAGAATCACGTGCTTCTCAAAATCTCTCCCTTGAGCAGGGGCTTTTAAGTGGGGTTGGAATGTTCCAGAATGTGAGCACCTCTGCCCAATCCAAAGGTGATTCATCATCACTCCACTCCTGTGCCATTCCTGCTGCACAGTATCATGGAACGTTTAAACAAGGCACTTTCAAGTGGTCATTGCTCTCTGAGAGCTCTAAGCCCCTGCCCTGTCACTGCTACAGAGTTCCTTCTTCCCAAAAATCAAAGGGGCCTCTAGAAACAGAAGTCTGGGCTCCCTCCTAGTGTGTCCCTGGGAAGGGCATGTCCAGGCTTGTCAGGCAGTGTGAAATTTAATCACCCTATGCCCCTTCCAGGAACAGGCCATATCATTTCTAGTTGGTCTAATTGTGTGGGGAAGACTTTGAAAACCTTGCTAGACAACAGAGTAATGAACTTGCTCAGCAAGGTAGCTCAACGCCCATATCTAATTAAGGGCGGAGTAGGAGAAATACGATCCAACTCACAGTACAAGAAGGAGTCAAATATGACCAAAGAACAAGTTACTAACCTTCAGCAGTGCTATTTTCTATGTGATTGCAGATTCCTCAACCCTAGAATTCCCCCAGGTGCCAGGCTGGATCCTGAGAATTTTACAGCAATGCCCTCTTCAGAAGTGACGGATTAGTGCTGCAACAAAGCACCCCATTGAGCACTGTCAGTTTCTTAATCTTTCTCCTACCGCACCCTTAGACGTGGAAATTGTTCTTCTGATGGATACTTCTAACCACAGATTCCTCATCTTTAGAATAGATATTATATCAGTAACTCCCAAAGGTGGGGGGGGGGGGCTGAGAAGTGGACTCAGTTGAGGTAATCTTGCAGCCCCAAGCAGGCAGAACGGCCCTTTTGTCAGCCCTGAAATGTGTGCACCAAAACCCACAATACAGCCTGGCAGGTGTTCAAAACCGGCAACTCCTTTGCCAATGCCGTCGTAACGGCTTTGACCCTAATGAAATGAGCCCACAGCCTTTCAGGGAGTTGCTTTCAGTTGGCCAGCTGTGAAACTATAGCTAAGGTGGAGATAGGCAAAGACTCTAAAAGCAGACAGTTTCTTTTTAAGTTTTTCTTTTATTATTTTTTTCTTTTCTTTCTCTTTCTTTTGATAGGAATTATGGAGAATGACTTTCTCTTCTTTCTTTCTTAGGGTCTTCAGAACATCCTTCTGTGGTTCTGGTCCCCGCCCTTGCCCTTCGGAAAAGAAAACAGGACTCTGGTAAGTCACTTGTTTCTTTCCTTCTTTGTTTTGTACTTTAACAATTATTAGGGTCTGGGAGTGAGGGGAAAAGTAATTTTATCAACCTAACCGTCACCAGTGCTTTCTTCTTCTATTTTTCTTTTCTAATGTGATGCCATATATCCTTTTCCCCTACCCACAGTCTCCCACCTTCCAATGAAAACATCGACCGTTGTGGACGGTATAGCAAATGCACTAAACTGCCACCGCTCAATCGTCACGCATGAAAGTGTAGGTTACGGATACTTGGGTATAGGACTGTTAGAAATTGGGTTTCTGGTTGGCATAGGTATGCACCCTGTCCAAGCAGGAACCACAATCCTAGTCATGGTAAGTCAGATACACACTAAAAGATAATCTGTGCTCACCCTCGGGTTTCTTGGCACAGAGCAGTCAAGCTTATATAAAGAGGCAATGTGTAAAGTATTTGTGCAACAAACACACACACAGTAACACAATGAAAACAACACAAAAAGACTCCACACTGGTTTGTAAAAATAGAACATTTCCTAAATAAATCAAGACCAAAACAACAAAAATCCAATAAGTAGAAGTTGAGATATGGATTTTTAAAGAATAAAAAGAGTTTTAGCACTTAGAATCAATAAGCACCAATTGGGGTTATCTGGTCACGCTGGATCGGTTGACCGCGATGGAGCGCAGGCTGAGAACAAAAGCCACGTAGGCCCGTTGAACAGAGTACTTCAATCCTGGTCACAACAGCGAGATGTGGGGTGTAGACGAGGGATGCGTTGATGTCGAGCCCGTAGTCGAGGTGATGCGTCAATTGTCTTCATGGAGTGGCAGCAATGCATTGGGTTCATAGAGTGATGCGCCGGTTCCGAGTGCAGCGGTTCCAAAGGCGATGCTCCGGGTTAATCCACACTGGAGGGGCGATGAATCGATCTTCTCCACACACTTACAGTGATGCATTGGTTCTGATGCAGTTGTTCCGGATGGGATGCAGCAGTTCTGAGTGCGATGCGCTGGTTCGACACCCGCAACAGTGTCAATGTGCCGGTTCTTCTACACGCAGACTGGAGATGCATCTATTTCTACGGTGCAAGTATCTGGGTCCACTTCCAGTGAACCAGGTACAGGAGTAGGGGTAGAGACTTTGATAGCCCTGAGCCCCAAGCAACAGGAGGCAAGACAACAAGCCCTTGAAGATCACTTCAGCTTAGCAGGGTCAAAAAGAAGCAGTGCAACACAGCATAAAAGCAGCTCTTCCAGATCTGCAGTCCAGCAGTGTCAGTCCTTGGCAGCACCACAGTTCTTCTGATAAGAGTTCAGTTACAGGTTCAGAAGTGTCTCATTTGGTGGGGTCAGAGACCCAGTACTTATACCCAGTTGTGTCTTTGAAGTGAGGGAGATTTCAAAGAGGGGTCTTTGAAGTGCACAGAGGTCCTCTCTTCCCAGCCCTGGCTCCCGACTATCAGTAGGGGTAATCAGCCTTTTGTGTGGAAATAGGGCACAGCCTATTCAGGTGCATCAGCCCTTCCCTCCCTTCCTGCCCAGGAAAAGCCATCAGAATGCATTTGAGTACTCAGACATACCTAACCTTCCTGTGCTTGTGGCTGTCTAAAGGGAATGCACAATGTGTAACTGTCACCCACCCCAGACATGCATTGGAGATAGGCTGCAGGCACACAGAGCTGTAAGAGCAGAGAAACGTCCACTTTGTAAAAGTGGCATTTCTAAAGTAGTAATGGCAAATCCAACTTTACCAGTAAAGAGGATTTATCATTACCATTCCAAAGATATGAAACATGATACACCCTCACCTTTTTAATCAGGAATTACAGCTTAAAAGTGTATTAAGGAATTCCCAATGTTGAAACTATGAGAGGAGTAGGCCTCACAGTAATAAAAAACGATT
Source organism: Calotriton arnoldi (assembly GCA_963921515.1). NCBI lineage: Eukaryota > Metazoa > Chordata > Amphibia > Caudata > Salamandridae > Calotriton > Calotriton arnoldi. The sequence goes on along the minus strand of CAWUFW010002142.1, from coordinate 1,570,030 downwards.
TTAGGTATTTTTCACTACCAGGACATGCAAAACTTAAAGGTACATGCCCTACCTTTTATTTACACAGCACCCTCTTCTATGGGCTACTTAGGGCCTCCCTTAGGGGTGACTTATGCGTAATAAAAGGGGAGTTTAAGGCTTGGTAAAGGGTTTTTAATGGCAAGTCGAAGTGGCTGTGAAATTGCACCTCAGGCTCTGCAGTGGCAGGCCTGAGACATGTTTAAAGGTTTACTTGTGTGGGTGGCACAATCAGTACTGCAGGCCCACTAATAGCATTTAATTTACAGGCCCTGTGTATATGGTCTACCACTTTACAAAGGACTTACAAGTAAATAAAATATACCAACTATGTATACACCAATGTCACCATATTTAGGGGAGAAGCACATGCACTCAAGCACTGGTCAGCAGTGGTAAAGTGCTCAGAGTCTTTGTTCCTTTGCCAGAGTCTTAAAGCCGACAAAAAGAATGAGCAAAAATATAAGTCAAAAGGTTTCCAGGAGACCACCTTAAGGCTAACAGGTCTCAGAAGGACCCTCCTGTGTTGCTGAGATAGGTGGCCCTCCTAAAGCGGTAACCGGACCAGAAGGCAAATGCTCATGCTCACAAGCCCCAGTCACCAAAATCTCCTGGCCCATAATGAGGCTATTAAGTTGACTTGAACCCGATCTGTTCAGAATTTGCTCAAAACTTGAGGCAGGAAAGGCAGTGAACACATATAGAAGACTTGTGTCCCACTGCACCAGTGAGGTCATCAAGTGACTTTCCAAAAGAAAACTCCCATGTGCAGTAGTTTTGGCACTGCATACTCTCGCCAGTGTCGAACACACCAAACCAGGATATGGCCTACTGATTCAACATGGCCCTTGCTACATCAGGGTAGAGACATCAGTTGCAATCCACCGGCAAATGTCTGCTCAATTTGCTTGCTTTAGCATTCAGAGAGCCTGCTAGATAGTTGGCTACCAGAAAGATGGCCTGCTAGTCTAGCAATCTACAGAGCTGTAGGGCCTTTTAGCACTCCATACTGCTTACTGCATTACCACATGGTCGTCGTGTTGTCCACGAGGACCTGCATGTGCATCCTGGTTGATGTGGAGGTGGCTCTCTGCAGGAGACGAGAGGCTCTTGATCTCCACCTCCCTCAGGCAATCCCCTCAGCCCAGTACTGATGCAGCTGTCACAATTGTGAAGTCTTGGCAGGGAAAGTAGCATGCCATTGGTGAGGCTGGCCCCTCTCTGCCACCACAGAAGATTTTGAGCCACCTCCACCAAGATCTGGATGGAGTAAGAGAGAAAGGCCTGACGCTGGACCCACTGAAACCTGAGGTTCTACTGCAGGGTCCACATATGTCATCTGGCGTTCTGGAAGAGGAGACTGCATGAGGCTGAGAGTCCAAGATGCCTCAGAGCAGTCCTTACCAAGTCTCAGGATTGACCCGCAACATTGAGATTTGGTCCTGAATGTCCCACACTCGCTGTAGCAGCCAAAAGGCCTTGAACACCACTATTTCTAGGTACAGCACCAAGAAAGGGAATGTCTGTAAGGGGGCTTCAGCTTGTTGATGGAAAACACCAAAGATGTTAGCAGTTCTGCAATTGTCCAATGGTGGTCTATGACTGACTGAGGCGAGCCTGCTTGAACTGCCACTAGCAGAGGTACGGACACATATGTAACCTTTACCTCCGAAGGTGGGCAGCAAGCAGCCCTATTACATTTGTGAATAGCTGGGTAGCAGAAGTGAGGCCGAAGGGGCGCATAGCAAACTGGGCTCCACCATTGACCACAGATAATGTCTGAGAGTCTGCAGGACAGTTATATAAAAATATGTATTTTGCAAGTCCGGGGATACCATCCAGTACCCCGGGTCCTGAGCAGAAAAACTCTGAGACAGCATGAGCATTTAGAATTTGTCTTTTCGCAGTAAATATTCAGTGGGTGGAGTTCCGGTATAGGCATCAGGCCTGCTGTGTCCTTTTTCGTACAAGGAAGTGGAGCACCTAGCACCTCTGTCTTGTCTCCAAAGTTTATATCCACTCAAAGGCAACCTTGGCCAGCAGAAAGTTGACTTCTTGCAGCAAGATGGAGGATTGGGGGAGGGGGGAAAAATGAAAGGCAGAGCATAACTCCTTTAAAAAATTTGTAAGACTCTTCTGTACTGGCATAAAGGCTGTTGCTGCACAGGTTGGCGATGGCTTGTGTTGTCTGTAATAACCCTTAAATGTCCTGTATTGTTGGCTGAACTGCTTGGGAGGAGACAACAGTCACAAGAACTGTGCTGTGGGTCTACGGTCCGTAAATCATTCGAGCACCTAATCAGCCTTCTCTCCAAAACATTGAGCGCATGTCCATAAGGAACGCTTGACGCATATACTAACGTTGTCAGTCTAAAGCGAAAGAACCAAGTGGGAACAGATAAACTACTGGGTCAGGACATAGGCAAAACCCACCCCACCAGTTGGGTGGCATGCTTCAACCTCTGGCCCCTCCTTGCACCGATCACTAAGATCTAAGTGTGTGCTACAACCCATCAACTAAGATTAGGGAGCTCTGAGGGGACTCCTTTATTTTGAAATGGTTTTTTCCAAGTGCGATGAATATACCAATATATATATATGGTGTGAGGGAAAGTGCGGAGGGGAAATATCTCATCTAAAACTACCGCCTGGGTGGACCCTCTGAAACTTTATTTAGTCCCCCATGGCAGCAGAATTAAAATTATTGTGGAGTATGATTTAACTCACCAGTAGAGGTTGACATGTTTCTACCAATGTACGACCCTCTAATCAGATGTGATAGGTATTCATCAGGACTGGGTCGCTCTCTCTGCTGTTTGATAAAAGAGAAATGAAATCTACTACAACCTGCTTCAAGGAGTTTAATGTTGGAAGTCAGGTGTAGTCCTGCTGTCGGAGATGACTTATCTGTAGGGAAAAGACACTGTCAATGCATTAAAAAGGCTAAGTCACACCTCATTCATTGTATACTATGGTAAGCACTCGTGAAAACACTCATAGTGAAGTGAAAATATGGTGAGCACTATGCTAGAGTGAATTAAAAATTGTGTACATATTCCAGTTCATCTTACCACTCTGTTAAGACAACTGTGTTCCACACTAAAGGCTGGAGAAATGGATATGGTCTCTGTATTGAAACGCAAGTATAAAATTATTAGTAATGAATTTTATAGACTTAAATACCCTAATCCCCTAAAAGCTCCTAATCTTAGTTGATGAGTTGTAGCTCACACTTAGATCTTAGTGATCTGTGCAAGGAGGGGCCAGTGGATGAAGCATGCCACCTAATTGTTGGATCAACCGCGGCTGGCACAGGTAAACGCGGTGAGGCGGGGCGAGGTTGGAGTGGAGGGAAGTCGACAGACAGAATAGATATAATTAAATAAATAACACCTATTCTGTCATCTGTCGGCTTCCCCCCCTACAGCGCCCTGCCCTGCCCCACCGCTCTTACCTGTGGTGGATGAGGGCCTATGTCGTAAAACAGTGGAGTATCTGTTCCCATCTGATCCTTTCCCTTTAGACAGTTTACCTTAGTGTGTGTGTGGTATCTCTATTGGGAGGATAGGATGACTTGGATTATCCTCCTGAGCCCCTTATGAGATACGTAGGGAACGGTTAAACAACCCCTGGAAGAAAAAAAAAATGGATCACATTCAGGCATCCCTTCTAAGCAGTAGACTGATACCAATAGTTCGGTCAACACAGTTTGTAGTGTCCAAGCAAGTACGTAAGGATAAGTTACTTACCTGTAAATCTAGTTCTCTTCCAGGGGTGTACTCATCAAAGTCATAAGCACTGAATTATCTCCGCCCACGTGCGGGAACCCGGAGCATATATAAAAATACATATATATGTGTATGTAGTAGAAAAAGAGTACATAGTACGAAATAAACACACACATATACATGTATAACATAAAAAATATGCAGCCCCAAACATATCCAATAGGCTAAGAAGCCAGAATTACATGTATTTCTCTAGTATGAAAATAACATATAAACATATAATGTAAGAGAAGGACATGTACAGTAAGAGCATTCCGCAAAAACCTTTTATTTTCATCAAAGAAAACAGTTAATGCCAGGCAATTAGCCCAAAGAAGGCTGCATAAATAAATAACATCCCTGTACAGAAAAGGAAACTGGCACCTCGCCTTTAAGGCCTCAGAGAACCTGAGCACTTTGCCTTTAAGGCCTCCAGGAGAACCCTGCTCCCATCATGCACCACAGGTGACAGTTAGGTCAGTTCTTTTGTACGGTATAAGAAACCTGTAGGAACCTGCATCAAAGATGCAAGAATACCGAGTAAACTGTTAATGCTCGTCCGGGGAGGCGGGAGGGTTGCTTATGACTTTGATGAGTATACCCCTGGAAGAGAACTAGGATTACAGGTAAGTAACTTATCCTTCTCTTCCAGGGGATACTCATCAATAGTCATAAGCACTGAATAGAGTAGCAAGCCCATACCCACTTCCATGCGGACGAGCAAAAAACAGAGAACTAAATTGACGTACATATATTAAACAGTATTTGCAAACAAGTTTCTCAGCGAGGCTTGCCCAACCTGGGCATCTGCCTGCGTGTCAGCATCTAAACAGTAGTGGCGAGTAAAGGTATGAACTGATCGCCATGTAGCTGCTTTACAAATCTCTGCCATGGGGACATTCCTCAGGAGAGCCGTGGTAGAAGCTTTCCCCTAGTGGAATGGGCCTTAGGCTTACCCGGAAGGGATTTGTTGGCCAATTGGTATGACAGTAGAATACAAGAAACTATCCATCTAGAAATGGATCTCTTGGAAGCTGCAGAACCTGTGTTAACAGGACCATAGTTAATAAACAAACGTTCTGAGTTCCTCAGTGTCTTTGTTCTGTCCAAATAAAACTTCAGAACCCTCTTGAGATCTAGGGAGTGAAGAGATCTTTCCGGAGGATTCGAAGGATTCGGAAAAAAGTAGGTAAAGTGATAGTCTGGTTAATATGGAAGTCCGAGACTACTTTAGGTAAAAAGCTAGGATGTGTTCTGAGAACTACTCTGTTAGCGTGAAACACAGTATAAGGTTCCTTACAGCAAAGAGCCTGGATCTCACTGACCCTGCGAGCAGATGTAATGGCCACCAGGAACGCGGCTTTCCATGTTAAATGCTGTAAGGAAGCTTTATGAATAGGCTCGAAAGGAGACCCCATCAACTTAGTTAACACAATGTTAAGCTCCCATGGAGGAGAGGGAGACCTGACTGGTGGGTAAACCTTTTTAAGCCCTCAAGAAAATCCTTTACCACCGGAATTCTAAACAAAGAAGTCTGGTGGGGGACTTCCTATAGGCTGTGATTGCTGCAAGGTGGACTTTGATAGAAGAGAACTGAAGACCAGATCTAGCCAAATGCAGCAAATAGGGTAAAATCACCTGTTCCTGACCCCGGATGGGATCATGTCCATTGTCCACACACCATAGGAAGAACCGCTTCCACTTGAAGGCATATGATTTCCTCGTGGAAGGTCTTTTCGCTTCTTTGAGAATAGCCATACAGTCTGGATTCAATTGTAGGTGTCCATATTGTATGACTTCAGGAGCCATGCTGTCAACCGGAGGGAGGACAGATTGGGGTGGAATACTCTCCCTGCCTGTTTGGATAGGAGATCCGGGCGGCATGGCAACCTCTTGTGTGGCACTTCCGATAGTTGAAGGAGGTCCGGAAACCACCACTGGCGAGGCCACTCCGGGGCTATTAGGATCATCCTGGAGGTGGTCCTGTACAGCTTGTTGATTACAACTGGTATCAACGGAATCGGTGGAAAAGCGTACAGTAAGCTCTGAGACCATTCGATCAAAAGGGCATTCCCTTGAGATCCTTGTTGGGGAAACCTGGATGCGAAGACGGGGCATTTTGCGTTTACCGCGTCTGCAAACAGGTCGATGTCTGGCGTTCCCCATTCTCGAAAGATGCTGTGAGCGACTTCGTTGTTGAGAACCCAATCGTGGGCTTCGACGAAGTCTCTGCTGAGGAAGTCCGCCTGGGAGTTGAGAGAGCCCGGTAGATGAATGGCTACTATTGACAGGTCTCTCGCTAGAAGCCAGTTCCATATGGTTTGAGACTCTATGGAGAGTGTTCTTGATCGGGTACCTCCCTGTTTGTTCAAATAATACATCGTCGTTGTATTGTCTGTTTGGATCAGAATGGAGCGAGACTTGAACGACGGAACCAGGGACTTGAGAGCTAGATGTACGGCTCTCAGCTCTAGCAGGTTGATGTGGTAGCTCTTTTCGGAGTCGGACCATAGACCTTGTACTTGCAGAGGGCCCATATGAGCACCCCAACCCTGGAGAGAAGCGTCCGTGACTAAAGTCTGGGTTGGAGGGTCCTGGTGGAAAGGGATTCCCTTCATCAGGTGCGATCGCTTCATCCACCACCGGATGGAGTCTTTGGCTGATTGATGGAGAATTACATGATCCTCCCAGCGCCCTGATACTTGCATCCACTGGTCCTCCAAACATTGTTGTAGTGGACGCATGTGTAATCGTGCGTTTGGTACTATAAAGATGCACGACGCCATCGATCCCAGTAGTGATGACACCTGTCGAACTGTCGGTAGATGCGTGTGAAGAAGGGTCAGGCATTTTCCTTGGATTGATGACAACCTCTCCTCCGAAAGACACACGCTTGCTTTTTCGGTGTCCAGGAAGGAGCCTAGGTAATGGATCTTTTGCGTTGGATTTAGTATGGATTTCTTGAAATTGACGTGAAGGCCCAAGTTGTGGAGAAGCTGAAGGCAGCACGTGAGATGATCCTGCAGCAGAGTTGGAGATGAGCTCTTCAGGAGCCAGTCGTCCAGGTAAGGATATATGAATATTTTCTGCTTGCGGAGAAAAGCGGCCACCACAGCCATACATTTGGAGAATGTTCGGGAGCTGATTTGAGCCCGAACGGGAGAACTGAGTACTGGTAATGTTGAAAAGACACTCGAAAGCGTAGAAATTTGCGATGTTTCTTTGAGATTGGTACGTGGAAGTATGCGTCCTGTAAGTCGATGGAGCACATCCAATCCCCTTGGTGAAGCTGTGGGAAAATTTGATGGAGTGCCAACATTCGAAATTTCTCTCTGCGAATGTATTTGTTCAACAGTCTCAAGTCCAGAATAGGTCTGTATTCTGTGGTGGGGCCTCTTTTTGCACAAGGAAATAACGAGAGTAGACTCCTTGATTTCTTTGAGGAGCGGGGACTTTTTCTATAGCTCCTTTCTTCAATAAGGTATTTACCTCCCTTTGTAACAATCGTTGGTCGCGGTGAGAAATGCCTCTCGGAGGTATAGATGGAGGAGGAGTTATGAACCTGAGAAGATAGCCATTCTGAACAATGTTGATGACCCATTTGTCTTTTGTTATACGTTTCCACTCCTCCAGATGTAATGAAACACTTCCTCCCACCGGAGTGGACAACAGCTTTGGAGGAAGACACACCTCATTGTTTTTGTGGCTGCTTTGGTGCTGTTGACTGCTGTTTGTTTCCACCTCTGCCACGTCCCGGTCTACGTTGTTGGAACTGGGACCTTTGTTGCGTCTGACCTTGGTTCTGCGATGACCAGTTAGATGATTGACCTCGCTGTTGAAAAGAGCGTTTGTCATAGGGACGAAAGCGACGACGAAATTCCTTCTTCTTTTCGAGGCCTACAGCCTTGAGAGTATCCAACTCAGTTTTCATTTTTGCCATTTCGTCGTCCGCATGTGAACCAAACAACGATGATCCGTTAAAGGGCAGATTGACTATCTTTCTTTGAGCATCGGGCTTGAGACCCGTGAGTCGAAGCCAGGCTGATCTTCGCGAACAAATGCCATGTGCGTATCCGTGAGCTGCCAAATCTGCAGAGTCGGCCGCTGTACTAATGATCTGGTTAGCAACCAGACCACCTTCCTGCACAATCTCTAGAAAATCCTTTTGATCTTCTTTGGGTAATTTGTCTGTGAATCTTGTTAGAGAGTCCCATAAAGACCGGTCATATCGTCCCAGTAGAGCGGCTGCACTAGCCACTCTCATAACGGATCCTGACGTATTGCACATTCGCCGTCCCAAAGAATCCATGTTTTTGCTGTCCTTCTCTGGAGGAGCAGATGACAGAGGTATTGGAATGTGCTTTCCTGGCAGCGGCGACTATAAGAGAATCCGGTGGGGGTCAGACCGCAGAAACAAAGGATCCTGGTCTGGGGCCTTATACTTTTTTGAAATTCTTGCGGGACCCGAGCCCACTGTGGCAGGTGTCAAAAAGTCTTCATCGCAGGCTCTAACAATCCTGGCACCAAAGGTAGAAGGGGCTTTGCCGAAGCTCGATGGTGCAAAGTTTCAAATATAACGGATGTAGTCACCTGAGGCACAGTCATGGTTATGTTCAACTTGCTGGCACCTCTACAGAGCACCTCGTTGAATGTCCCCATATCATCAACCGGGGAAACCCTGGATGGCGGAGTTGAAGATATAGTAGGGGAATAGTCTCTATACGATGACCTTGTTGAGGAGGTCGTTGTAGGAGACCTCTGTCTTCTCCTTGGCGTATGCGATCGGCGGGACCTTGAGCGCTCTTTTGAGCGTGTGCGCCGTCTTAATGGAGATCTGGAACGCCTCGGGGACCTACCAGCGGAAGGCCCTGCGGATTCCGTGGGAGGAGGTCTCTCAGTAGGTCTGGGTTGGATCTTCCAGTGCCTAATGTCCTCCAACCATCTGGGTGACATGTTGATGGGAGGAGATTTGTTTCCACTCGCCGGAGAGCCCTCCGGTGTAACTTGGATAATAGTTATACCAGGCGAGGAAGAAGCTTCCCTCGACGTCGAGCACCGTGATCTCGACGATGGTCTTTCTGACTGTCAGCAGGAATAACTTGCTTGTCCCTCGACGTCGAACGCCTCGACGTCGAACCAGAATGAGCCACCATCGACGACGACCGTGGAGGTGACACTCTTGATGGCGGAGATCTATGGGACGAAGCCCTCGACGTCGGTCTCTTCGACGTCGACCGCTGGTGTTCATGCGGTATCTTCGACGTCGACCCTGCCCTCGACGTAGACCGCTGACGGGTCCGAGAGGGTGAATCGGAGTGTCTCGACGCCGACCTTCGAGAAGGGGGCGGAGATCTCGACGTCGACCTCTGTATTGATGTCGACGGGCGTTTCGACGTCGACTGAGGTCTATCATGCTTCGAGCCCGAAGCATGTCTCGACGTCGACTTACTTTTCGACGGCGATCTTGTCCTCGACGTCGATCTTACTTGCTTAGTAGGTCTTGACGTCGATCTCGCTTGCGTCATAGGTCTCGACGTCGACTTACTTCTCGACGGCGATCTTGTCTTCGACGACGACCTTACTTGTTTGGTTGGTCTCGACGTCGACGACATGCTAAGATGTTTTTTCTTACTTCTAGCTTCTGGTGATGTAGATCTTCGCCGTTTTCTCGGAGAGGAGGGCCCTGCAGATGGATGATGACTTTCTGGGCCACTTTTCTTTCCTCTCACCAGCAAGCCTAGAAGTTTGATCTTCTCTCTGTCTTTCAATGTTCTACTTGAAAGTTGACGACAGTGGTAGCATGTCTCTGTGTCGTGAGAAGAAGGTAGACACACGACGCAGACCGAATGAGGATCGGATTTGGCCATCTTCTTCCCACAGGAAGGACATTTATCAAATAAAGGTGGCATATCTGACTAAAAAGAATGACCAATTAGTCAGAAAAAGACTGGTAATTACAACCAGTAAAAAGAAATATTGAAAAAAATAGTTAGAATATAAATTCTGACTGGAAAAAGTCAAAATCAGTTAAGCTCAAGCTCCAGGTTCCTCACAGAAGGAGCCGGAAAAAAGAACTGACCTAACTGTCACCTGTGGTGCATGATGGGAGCAGGGTTCTCCTGGAGGCCTTAAAGGCAAAGTGCTCAGGTTCTCTGAGGCCTTAAAGGCGAGGTGCCAGTTTCCTTTTCTGTACAGGGATGTTATTTATTTATGCAGCCTTCTTTGGGCTAATTGCCTGGCATTAACTGTTTTCTTTGATGAAAATAAAAGGTTTTTTGCGGAATGCTCTTACTGTACATGTCCTTCTCTTACATTATATGTTTATATGTTATTTTCATACTAGAGAAATACATGTAATTCTGGCTTTTTAGCCTATTGGATATGTTTGGGGCTGCATATTTTTTATGTTATACATGTATATGTGTGTGTTTATTTCGTATTATGTACTCTTTTTCTACTACATACACATATATATGTATTTTTATATATGCTCCGGGTTCCCGCACGTGGGCGGAGATAATTCAGTGCTTATGACTATTGATGAGTATCCCCTGGAAGAGAACACATACTTCACTGTGTCCTAATCATCATATACAGTTGGAGAAGGTCAGGTACTGTGGTTTTCTAGAACAGCCAGAAAGATCTTGCTGGCCATGTCACGTCAGCATTGTATGGAGGATATTATCCAGTGGCTTAACTTTAATTCCCTGAAGTTCAACTGGGATAAGGCTGAGCTTCCATGCTGTTCATCTAATAAAGCTCACGTCATACTACCAACCAATTTTTGGCCAGTGCCAGTCGACGGGACTATGGTCCCTACCGGTTCAGTCTGGAATCTGAGAGTTACCTTTGATAATAAACTTAGCATGGAGAGACACATGAATAAAACAGCAGGTACCGTTTTTTTGCTTCTGAGAGCCCTACGGAGAATACTACTGGTGTTGCCCCCTTCTGCTAGAGCCTTGGTAGTTCGTAGTGTTATCCTCAGTCGCTTGTATGATTCTAATGGTCTTCTGTTGGGTGCTCCTGAATATCTACTACGCCATCTGTCAAGGGTGCAGATGGCGGAGGCCAGACATGCCTTGAATAGACCTAGAAGAGCTTCTGACTCCTTAGCACTGAAGGATCGCCAATGGCTGCCGCTAAAACAAAGAATTCTGTTTAAATCGCTTTGTATTGTTTTCAAAGCTCTTCAGGGACTGGGACCAGCTCCCTTACAAGAGACTAAGAAGATATATTCACAGTAGATCTCTCTGCTCTTCTACAGCCAACCTGGTGTGTGTGACTACTTTAGGAAATCCAGTCAAGGTGGACGGACCTTCACGGCTGGGGTAGCCAGACTTTAGAATCAGCTCCCAGTTCACTGAGGTCCTTAACGGATTTGTTGCAGTTTAGGAAGGACATTAAGACCTGGTTTTTTCCTAAGTAATTTGAGTCTTTATCTTGATTATGTGACCTACTAACCTTCCTGTTCTGCGGCTTTTTCAAACTTCTAGCTCTTATATTTCTCCGTTTTAGTGGCTAGCGCCAGCATATCAATCGGTGACAGAGCGCTTTATAACTTCTATAAATAAAGAAATAAATAATAAAGCATTGATGTACATGCCCAGAAGGCACATGTTTAAGGTTAAATTACCATTCTCTTTCTGGAGGCTTCAATATGTTTCAACTCTCTGATTATTGCTTGGAAGGTATTAGGAGTGACTTTACCAGTCAACGCTTGTACCACCAGGCTTTTAAGCATAGGATGCTGTGCCAGATAATTGGGATCACTGGGGGCCACAGGTCAACTGACAAGAGGGCCCAGCATGGCTTGGACTAAGTGGTCATGAAAGAGTATGCAAGAGTCTTGTTGAATAGCAAAATTGGCTCAGAGGAGTTTGGACCTGGCTGAAGGATCTCAGTTAATAAATTTGCCTTAGCTTCAATGGTAGGCAACTGTAAGTCCAACACGTCTGGCGCCCTTTGCACCATTACTGCAAGAGAGGCACTTTATTCTATTGGTGGCCCAAGTCTAGCTCAATCTCTGAAGATGTATCTAGCACACTGGCAATCTGCAAATCTAGGTATAGCCCACTATCAGTATACTAAGTGAGGAACATGTTGTCCACCTCCTCATCATCATTGGTGTCATAGGGAAACCTTTGCATAACCTCAACTGAATCAGAGTCTGATCCAAAAAAATTGTCTACCCTCTGATAGTACGGGCATCAAGGCAGAGTCTGAGACCGAGGACTAGAGTCTGGTTGCAAACTGACTGGGTGTGCATTTGTAATCTTGTAGTGAAAAATAGTCCATGAGCAAGCCGACGGGTTAGGAGGCTGGCATCGGAGGTTAGTCCAGTGCTTGCAACACTTGAGTCAGCATCTGTGCTGTGCTGGTGCAGAAGGGACTGGTATGGACTCAGCAAAACTCATGAAGAAAACACTGCAAATAAAGCAGACATTGTTAGCCTACAGGCTGCATTGTAAACCAATAGAATAGAAAATGAAAGCATTTTCTTGCAAAAACTGGCACCGTGCCTTTAAGGCAGCCATGACCCCTAGCTTCCCATCATGCCTCAGGGGTGAGAGTTAGGTCAGTTGTTCTTTGCGTAACCCTGAAGAACAGGGCCCAAAGATACTCTTTAACATTGAAGAAAAATCTAATTTGCCTGGGGAGGAGGGTGGGTTGCTTGATGACTTTGATGAGGATACCCTGGAAGAGAACTAGGATTACAGGTAAGTAACTTATCCTTCTCTTCCAGGGGATCCTCATCAATAGTCATAAGCACTGAATAGAATAGCAAGCCCAATCCTCACCCTGCAGGCAAATGAGAGAGAGAGAGAGAGAGAGAGAGAGAGAATGACACAACATACATTACCAGTTGGAATCAGCTGTTAAACAGATTCCTCAAGGAGGCCTGGCCTACTTGGGTGTCTGTTCTGGTGTCTGAATCTAGACAATAGTGCCTCGTAAATGTATGGACGGACCTCCAAGTCGCCGCCTTACAGATCTCAGAAATAGGCACGTTATGAAGAAAAGCAGTCGTAGCCGCTTTTCCTCTGGTAGAATGCGCCTTGGGAGTAAACCCAAGGGGCCTCTGCGCTAACTGATAAGCTAGCTTGATACATGAAACTATCCATCTGGAGATGGACCGCTTTGAAGCTGGAAAACCCATTCTGATCGACCCATAGTTAACAAAAAGTTGATCAGAATTTCTCGTGGACTTGGACCTATCCAGATAGAATTTTAAAACTTTTTTCAGGTCCAGAAGCCCTCTCAGCTGGAGTGGAGGGATTAGGGAAAAAAGTGGGCAGAGAGATGGTCTGATTTACATGAAAATCTGATACCACCTTGGGGATGAAAGAGGGATGAGTCCTCAATACGACCCTATTAAGATGGAAGATGGTATAAGGTTCTTTAGAGCAGAGGGCCTGTATTTCGCTCACTGTGCGAGCTGACGTGATCGCTACCAAAAAAGCTGCCTTCCAAGAAAGATGTTGTAAGGTTGCTTTGTGTATAGGTTCGAAAGGCGGACCCATCAATTTTGATAGCACCAGGTTTAGCTCCCAGGGTGGTGAAGGAGGCCGGACTGGAGGGTAGACCTTCATTAGGCCCTGTAAAAAATCTTTAACAACCTGTAACTGAAAGAAAGAAGGTTGAGAAGGTAATCGCCTATATGCAGTGATAGCTGCTAAGTGCACCTTAATGGAAGGAAACTTCAAGCCTGCTTTCGCCAGATAAAGCAGGTATGGAAGGATGACCTCTTCCTGCCCTTTGGTTGGGTTACAATTGTTTTGAACACACCACATATAAAAGTGCTTCCACTTGCACGCATATGAGTGTCTAGTGGATGGCCTTCTTGCTTCTTTTAAGATGGACATGCAGTCCTGTGGCAGTCCTATATGGCCATACTGGAGGACCTCAGGAGCCATGCTGCCAAGTTCAGTGAGGGAAGGTTGGGGTGATGAATCCTCCCGTTCATCTTGGACAGCAGGTCCGGTCTGCAAGGCAGCCTCCTGTGAGGGCATTCCGACAGGTGCAGAAGATCCGGGTACCACCATTGCCTCGGCCAGTCCGGGGCAATTAGTATCATCCTCGTGTGGGAATGAGACAGCTTGGTCACCACCTTCGGGATTAGAGGAAGGGGTGGAAAGGCGTACACAAATGCCCCTGACCAGTCTATCAAAAGGGCATTCCCTTTCGACCCTGGTCGGTAGAACCTTGAGGCAAAGTCTCGGCATTTTGTATTTTCGTCGTCCGCGAAGAGGTCGATGGTGGGACGACCCCAAGACTGGAATATGTCTTCTACGACCTCGTCGTTGAGAACCCAGTCTTGTCTGTCCTCGAAGTGACGGCTGAGAGCATCCGCTCTCGCGTTCTGTTCTCCCGGCAGGTGGACTGCTGTGATCGATAGGTTCTGTGCCAGGAGCCAATGCCAGAGAGTTTGAGCTTCCAGTGACAAAATGTGTGAACGAGTTCCCCCCTGCTTGTTCAGGTAGTACATGGTGGTGGTATTGTCCGTTTGTACTAAGATTGAACTTGCCTGAATCGAAGGGAGGATAGCTTTGAGGGCCAGGTGAACTGCCCTCAGCTCCAGCATGTTGATGTGATAGGATCGCTCTCTTGGTGCCCATAGACCTTGTGTCTGGAGGGATCCCATGTGTGCTCCCCAGCCCTGGAGGGAATTGTCCGTGATCAGTGTTTGAGAGGGAGGTGCTTGATGAAAAGGTATCCCGACTTGCATATTCTCCTTCCTCATCCACCATGGTATGGAAGCTCTTGCTGCATTTGAGAGATTTATTTTGTCGTCCCAGCGAGCTGTTTGCTGGTCCCACTTGTCCTCCAGATCCTGCTGAAGAGGACGCATTTGTAGTCTGGCATTGGGAACCAGGAAGATGCAGGATGCCATCGACCCTAACAGGGAGGCAATCCGACGAACCGACAGCCTTCTGTTGTCCAGAACAAGCTTGCATTTCTGTATGATGGAACACTGTCTCTCCTCCGAAGGAAACACTTTTCCCAACTCGGAGTCTACCAGAGCGCCTCGATAATGGATTCTCTGCGTTGGTTGTGGAGTCGATTTGTCGAAGTTCACGTGAAGGCCCAGCCGGTGACAAAGCTCTATGCATTGCAGGAAATGACTCCTCACGCTGTGTGGGGAGGGACCCTTCAACAGCCAGTCGTCTAAGTACAGGTACACGAAGATGCCTTTGCGGCGTAGTGCGGCTGCCACTACTGCCATGCACTTCGTGAACACTCTGGGAGCGGACTTCAACCCGAAGGGTAGTACCTTGAACTGGTAGTGAGAAGATCCCACCAGGAATCTCAGGTATTGTCTGTGATGCTGATTGACAGGGACGTGAAAGTATGCATCTTGCAGATCCAGCGAACACATCCAATCTCCCTGCCTGAGATGTGGATATATTTGATGCGAAACCTCTCCTTTCTGATTGATTTGTTGAGTGTTCGCAGATCCAGAATGGGTCTGTATTCTGCTTTTCGACCCTTCTTCTTGACCAAGAAGTATCTTGAGTAGACCCCTCTCCCTCTGAGATATTGGAACCTTCTCGATGGCTGACTTTTGGAGAAGGGTGGCCACTTCGCTCTGTAATATTTTCATCTGGTGACACGAGGATGGAACCGGAGGGATTGAAGGAGGGTGGCGTCGCAAACGTAGAGAGTACCCATTCTACAGCATAGCTAACACCCACTGGTCCTTTGTGATAGCTCGCCACTCTTCTAGATGATTTGCAATACTTCCCCCCACTGGAGTGGTGAACGGCGACGGGGGAAGTGAGCACTCATTGTCTGGCCTGCGTCTTGGCGGAGGAGTTAGCCTGACGCTGGTTTCCTCTTCCTCTGGAGGACCGCCTGCCCTGATATTGAGATCTTTGTTGACCTTGCTGATCCTGATTTTTCTGCCAATGAGGGGTTTGAACCCTCTATTGGGAGGATCGTCGATTGTAAGGCCTGAATCGTTTGCGGAATTCCTTCTTCTTTTCCAGACCCACGGCCTTTAGTGTGTCCAGTTCTGTTTTCATCCGGGACATTTCTTCATCCGTGTGAGCCCCGAACAGAGATGATCCGGAGAAGGGAAGATTCAGGATGCGCGACTGCGCTTCTGGCTTGAGCGCTGTGAGTCGGAGCCAAGATGTTCTTCTAGCGCATATTCCATGCGCATAGGCATGCGCCGAAAGAGTAGCTCCATCAGCTGCAGCGCTGATAACTTGGTTAGCCACCAAGCTGCCCTCATGCAAGATCTCCTCAAAGTTCTTGCGGTCTTCCTGTGGCAACTTCTCTGTGAATCTTTGTAGGGAGTCCCAGAGAGACCTGTCATACCGGCCCAAGAGAGCCGATGCACTTGAGACCTTCAACATAGAGGCTGATGTGCCACAAACCTTCCTTCCCCACGAATCCTGTGTTTTACTCTCCTTGTCTGGTGGAACAGTAGAGGAGGAAGCAATAGCATGAGTCTTTTTTGCTGCAGCAATTATCACAGAATCCGGAGGGGGATCAGATCTAAGGAAGAGTGGATCGTCTTCTGGTGAGCGGTACTTCTTCAAAATTCTAGCTGGCGCGGTTTTAACTGCCGCCGGCGTGAGGAAAATGTCCCTCACTGGCTCTATGAGGCCCGGTACCAATGGTAGCAGAGGTCTAGATGCTGCCCTTTGGTGTAAAGTCTCAAAAATCACAGAGGACTTACTCTGACGAGTCGGCATAGGAATGCCTAGCTTCGTTGCCCCTCTTCCAAGAATGTCCAGAAAAGTGGCAACATCATCCACCGGAGAGACCCTCGACGGCGGACTGTCAGTGAGGGTAGGCGAGTAGTCTCTGTGGGACGTGCGAGTGGAAGAGGATGTAGAAGTTGGGGATCTGCGTCTTCTCCTCCTGCTTCTAGATCGAGATCTCCTTCTGTGCGAGTGCACAGGAGTGCGGCTGCGAGCTCTGGCTCTTGCAGGGGTACGATCCCTATCCACGGCCTGAACCAGACGAGCCAACGGAGATCTGTGAAGAGGGCTCGAGTAATGCTGCGCCCCTGTGTCTGGAGCTGTGGACCAGTGATGTAAGGGTCTGTTCCATCGTGGCGAAAGATGGATGGAAGGTGACCTTTGTCTCTCTTGCCCTTCAGGAGACTGTGTAGGGGAAGGAGAGTTCACCCCTTCCGGTGCATGCCTGGTCGGAGAATCTTGGTGTCCTCTGGACACTGGACTGCCGGACGTCGAGATCACCACCTCCGGAGACCTTGACGTGGAGCCTCTGTGAGAACTGGGAGAACCTGTTCTCGACGTCGGTGTTGGTGACGAGGAGAGACTCACCGGACGTGAGATCTCTTTGGACTGGTGCCTCAACATTGATCTGGACCGCCTCTGCACAGACTGTCTCAACGTCGATTTTCTCCTCTTGGATGGAGGACTTAATCTTGTAGTCGACCGGCCTCTCGACGTCGAACGTCTACCTGACGCCGACGGAGTACCGTGTTTCGACGTCAGCCGTTTTTGCTTTGAAGACCGGTGTCTCGACGTCGACCGGCGGTGTGCTGCCGTCGACGGAGATCTCTGCTTCGACGTCAAAGATCTTTGCTGTGACCTCGACTGAGGTTTTTGTTTCGACGTCGACGATGGAGTATGGTGTATCGACATCGAAGATCTTTGGGCTGACTTCGACGGAGACTTCTGCCTCGACGTCGTAGATGGTGTCCTGTGTCTCGACGTTGAAGATCTCTGGACTGATCTCGGCGGAGACCTGTGTCTCGACGTCGATCGCCGTTGACGAGGCGACGACGGAGCGATGTGTCTCGACGTCGAACGCCTAGCCCGCGTCGACGGAGACTTGTCCCTCGACGTTGATAGTCGCCTGGTTGACGTCAACGGGGGACCTGTTACCTTCGTCGACGTTGTCTTCGACGTCGATTTCTTCGTCGTCGGCAGCTTCGACGTCGATCCCGCCGCCGATAGAGAACAGGTCGGGACCTTCTTTTTCTGCTGCCTCACTGGTCTGGCCTTCTTCTTGCCACAGGCGGGGCAAGGATCAAATAAAGGCATTTTCTGAGAATCAGGGAGGCAGAGAATACACACAGGATGTGTGTCTGAAGAAAATAAACCTTTTCTGGAACTCAAAAAAGGTATCACTCTCACTCTAAGGCAAAAAAACGTCGAGTGAAAGTACAAAAACTAGAAAATTATCAGATATTTTTGACAGAAAGTCAAAAAAAGGAAGAGCTGTGAATCCAGGGTCCTGACTGAAGGAGCCGGAAAGAACAACTGACCTAACTGTCACCCCTGAGGCATGATGGGAAGCTAGGGGTCATGGCTGCCTTAAAGGCACAGTGCCAGTTTTTGTAAGAAAATGCTTTCATTTTCTATGCTATTGGTTTACAATGCAGCCTGTAGGCTAACAATGTCTGCTTTATTTGCAGTGTTTTCTTCATGAGTTTTGCTCATTAAAAACAGAGTTCAAGTGCTACTTGCACTCTTGTGTGTTTATATATTTGCAAATGCAGCTTTATATGTGTTATTACATTGTTTAGCCTCCTAGATGGGAGCTGCATTGGTATGAGAAAAAATGATATATGTGTATATATATATAGAGCTGTATATATATGTTTTCCATATATAATTTTTATATTTTCCGGGGTCCCCGCACATGAGCGGGAATATTCAGTGCTTATGACTATTGATGAGGATCCCCTGGAAGAGAACTGACATACTATCTCAGGTAAATGTGAAGAAATCGGAAGATCAATAAAGTTGGGAGCGGGGATCTGGATCCATTGGGGGGCGGTGGTAAGAAAGCAACTGACTTTAGCACCCTGTGATGGCATTTATATGTGACTCTGCTCTGTTTCTTATGGGAGATACGGAGTATCTGCAGTACCACACTCCACCCCCAATTGGCACGCTGAAGTATTGCTGTAAACTTTTCTGGATCTAGTCTGGCGCCACAGGATATTCTAAATGTGAGGAATCTGCATTTAGGGGTATTCATAAGAAATAATTTCATATTTGGACTCAACCTTTGCTTATTAAAGAAAGAGACATTAAATCCTTCTCTAGGTCCAGCCAATGTGAAATTATACTTTGGTGCAGTTCTCGCTTCACAGTGTAAATACTGTTAAGCACTAGTAAAGTACTACAGACTTACACTATACTCTAAAAGACATACCAACATTTCTTTTTGAATATACAATTAAATTACAAGGTCTGCATAGACCTTAAACTACTTAAAGGTAGATCCCATCTGTAACAGGCTACCTGTACACAGATGCCAGGCTCAGTTAGACAGTAGTCCCACTTTCTCAGCACATAAACGTGTGCACAAGTGATCACACGCAACCAGCCAAGAGCCTCTTACACCCTTGCACAGCAGTGGCCCTTACTTTAAAAGGCAGTCACTGGTTCTTAACACTCAAAACCATTTTACCAGAGTATAGAGTGGGTGAGACTCGCTCACAGCAGAGATCCAAAAACAGAGTCACCCAAAAAAGGAGAAAAAAAATGTAGGGAAGCTAAATGGCTCACAACCTATTGCTTACACATGAACCTGGACAAAATGAGAATGTGCTAACTACACTACCCGACACTGGTCACAGTGCACACTTTTTAACCATTATACATAGAATAACATGTTCGTGTTGGCTGACAACAAATCTCATTCATTCATTAGGTAAATGGTAAATAAAACAGTCCAGCTACTCTGAGTGACCCAACATATACGTAAAAAGCATAAGGAATTTCCATGAATGTCCATTATAAGGGCATTGCCCCGAAATGTAAAGGATATTGGTCGCCCATGCTTCTCTACAGGCCTATGATAAGAGGGATGCAGACGACTTCGAGACACTCTCTCCACTAGTCCATGATGGCGCATTCCTCGAATGTTATCTGTGGGGTTAACTGAAGGCTGCAAAAACAGAAAAGGAAAGAAGGAAGTCATTAATAACTGTGTTTTTAAACACAATGTGAATAGCTACTTCACAGAACTAAATGAGCATTATGCAGGACTACCATCCTTTGCCAGCAACAGCCCTACATCTGTTAAAAAGATACATGGTTTAATATTTAAAGCAGATGATACCGAGCTTAGACTTGGCACAGCCAGGTTCCAATGTATAATGAATGCACTCCAAGTATATTTTCAATACAATACGTCTCGCATTTGCGATAGTTTAAGCTATTAGCATTGTAAATGACAATGCCTTTTAGTTATGTTCTAAAAACCATAACATATATAAAAGGCATTGTCATTTACAATGCCAATAGATCAAACTCGGGTAAATGCGAGACCTATTGCATTGCAAATGCTTGTTTTGACCTTTTTGTCAGGTCAAGCGCCTTCCGGTGAGGGAGGTGGGCTGTGTGGCTGGCAGAGTGCCTGTTCTCTTTGCCTAGGTCTTCTGGGCTCTTCCTTGTCGGGCCAGCTCCACCCTGTGGGCAGAAAGCTTTGTGTGATACTGGGAATCGCCCTTCTCTCGTCTCTCTTGCCAACACAGTGGTCTCGCTCCCTCTCTCCTTCTCCATCTGTTCCTTTACCCCTGAAGAGGTTTGATGCCCATTGGTGGGCAGGGACAACACTGCAAGCCTCAGTACTTTCGACCCTTCACCAGTACCGAATGCCCACATTGTCCGTGAAGCACGCAGTGGAGGTCCAGGTCCCCTTCGTTGAGGAGAAAATCGAGCTTCCTTGTAATTGTTGGCACACGTCAAAGATCACACATTGTAAGGTATCACACATCTGTTCATGCTTAATCTGTGGCACAGTGTTGGCGTTAAGTACACTTGGTTTAAAAGCAGAACGTCTGGAAAACATTTCAAATTGTGTTTTTCCCTAAATAAACACAAATCGAACTCACATGATCACTATTAGCATTCATACATTATACCTCTACAAAGATCCTGGCCAGTTTGGGCGATCTGTGCTTGAAACTGGTTACCACCTTTAATCTGTGTGATCCTGGGCAAATCTCTTTACAGCTTTGTCTGTGCCTCGTTTATTTTCTGTCAAAACTTTGAGTGCTAAGAAACAGACTACCTCCAAGAAACAAATGCAATGACTGTTGCATTAGGAATTACACGTGTTGAAAATGTCTCACCTTTCCATACATAGCGTCATAAAAACATCCCCAAATATAAACCTTTACATACTCGTTGGCGTGATCGGCTAATGCTCAATGAATTAAAAGCATTTGCTATGCAATCGGTCTCACATTGGCTGCTTGGAAAGTGAAAACGCGCCTGGCACGCTGAATGTAAGGAAAGCATGTCGTGCCTGCAGTAGGAGAAACTCATTAAAGAAAATAGTGCTTGCAGACTAAATAAGACATACCGTGTAACAACCGAAGTAAAAGGGCCAGTCCTCATGGGAGGTTACAAATGAAGACAAGGTGGTACTGAGGAGGGACTAACAAGCCTTTTAACAGATCAGAAGCCAGCATTTACGAATGGCAATGACACAAGTCAATGACAAATATGGGCGGAGAGTGGGCGGGGCTTCTATTCCATACTCCAGTACAGCATGCCGCAGAGCAGCGCATGCGCTGCCCAGGCCCGACCTAAAAACTAGTTCCACTTCAGGTGAAACTTATTAGATGAATTTGCCGACAGTGGATGCATTGTGCTAATCATGACTTTATTCATATTATTATCCTTAGGTTTTGTATTTGTGTGGTCATATTGAGAAGTAGGCTATGAAGCAAGTCTTCAACCTCCTGAGCTGGGTGAAAGCAATTAGGTTAGGGCAGATTTGTAAAACATACAGTGCAAATTGAACTTGATTAGTGCTGGAGACGCCAGTTAAGGTTCTTAAATATAGAGATCACGTGGTCATATTTTTACTGCCCATTGATAAGTTAAACAGTACAAAAAAGAGCGGTCACAGTGGAAATCAATATTACAAGATGCGAGATTGAGTTATTCAAATGACACCATTATGAATTCAGTGTAATGTGATTTTAATTATAACACATAATTATGGAAGACAGCATGATTGTCTGTACATTTAATTAAAATGGTGCTCGGAGAAGAGGATAGAGTGCTCGGGAAAGAATCTGTGCTAGTGAGGGTTGTAGGAAGGAAAGGCAATGTGCAATATATACATCAGATACAGCTGAAACCTATCCAGCCTAATGATGGCAAATTAATACAACAAACATAGCAAACTGTAGCCGCAGATAATTAATCTCTGTCGACTATGTTTGCCAAGTAACATAAGACTGTAGACGTTTCGACCACTATATACAATCAAGGTAATTTAATCCTTTTCCTAGGGTCTTCATCAGGACCAAAGGGGGTGAAAGAAGAGCACGGATTAGAGGCAGCAAGAAAACTCAGGCCGCAGGCTAAGAAACATTGGGCCCTAAGGCTCTTGAAGATATGCAGTTTGATTGCGGCAAACTTGGAATATTGATGGGCTCCGTGGCCTCATACCGTGGGGAAAAGTGGATCTGGACTTCCACACATCCGAGTGAGGTTGGTCAGTAACCTCCTAGGAAATGCGTCCGATGTATCAGGATTTCCTTAGTTAAACGATTGAATCTGTTCATCCCATTGTCTAGGGAGAATGAATGCCAGCCGGGCCCGCGTCGCTGCAGGTGACATAAGACGCACTAAGCTACGTGCACGCGACGTAACTTAGTGCGTCTTTATATCTACTGCGGCAACGGGCCCGGCTGGCATTCATTCTCCCCTAGACAGATGGGATGAACAGATTCAATCGTTTAACTTACAAGGAAATCCTGATACATCGGACACATTTCTCTAGGAGGTTACTGACCAACCTCACTCGGATGTGTGGAAGTCCAGATCCACTTTTCCCCACGGTATGAGGCCACGGAGCCCATCAATATTCCAAGTTTGCCGCAATCAAACTGCATATCTTCAAGAGCCTTAGGGTCCATCGTTTCTTAGCCGGCGGCCTGATTTTTCTTCCTGCCTCTAATCGGTGCTCTTCTTTCACCCCCTTTTGGTCCTGATGAAGACCCCAGGATAAGGATTAAATTACCTTGATTGTATATAGGGGTCAAAACGTCGACAGTCATATGTTACTTGGCAAGCATAGTCGACAGAGATTAATTATCTGCGGCTACAATTTGCTATGTTTGTTGCATTAATTTGCCATCATTAGGCTGGATAGGTTTCAGCTGTATCTGATGTATATATTGCACATTGCCTTTCCTTTCCTACAACCCTCACTAGCACAGATTCTTTCCCGAGCACTCTATCCCCTTCTCCGAGCACCATTTTAATTAAATGTACAGACAATCATGATGTCTTCGATAATCATGTGTTATAATTAAAATCACATTCGCTTGAATTCATCATGGTGTCATTTGAATAACTCAATCTCGCATCTTGTAAAATTGATTTCCGCTGTGACCGCTCTTTTTTGTACTGTCTGCTACCCGGGTCCAGTGGTGCTTCGGGTTACCCCATTATTACATAACTCATTGATAAGTTAAAGGCCTGCAAGGAAGAAAGACGAGTGGGTGAGGATGGAATATGGGAGGCTGGAATACAGATCATTTACTCCATCATTTCTAGAGAAGACAACATTTTGTAGAGTGGAAAGTGTTGGCTTGGCATTGGTGTTTAAGCCATTAAAGGAAAGGGAGAAGTCAAGAGCTGTGTGAAGTTGAGACCTGACATAATTGGAGACCGAATCTTGTCCCCAAATGATAAGCATGAACTCAAGCCATGGTCAGATTTAACTTAGGAAATACCTGGAACATCCAACTTGATCTTTTTTTGGGGTTGAAGCCTAAACATGGTAGCATTAAATATTTTGAAAATACAACAAAACAAAGTTAAAAATACCTACTTAAATTTATCCATAAAACATTTCATTTGAATTAGGCATTTTCATTTACTATGATAAAAGATCTTGTTTTTTTTAAACATCTGTTCATTCAAACATCTGCTCAGATACATTACACTTATTCAATACCGTCAGTTAAGGAAATAAGTAACTTATCTGTAAACTGTGGTTCTCCAGTATTGGTATCTTTCATAGAATCACATGCTTGAATCATTCCCCGTCGTCGAATTGGGAGTCCCACAGTACATAAAAAGCAGTAAGTAATTACTCTAACATTAAAGTTCATAGAGAAAAACCATTCACTTTAATATCTCGTCCAAGTCATTATATATGGTCCAAACTCCAGCCAATCAGGCGACAGCACCCTCTAGAACCCTCTCCACAGAGGCTCCAGGCTCTCAGATTTTCGAGCACAAGTGTAGTATAAACGTACAATAAATAGGGGAGCCTCTATGAGGAGGAGGGTGGGTCGCATGTGAATCTATGAAAGATACCAATACTGGAGAACCACAGTTTACAGGTAAGTAACTTATTTTCTTCTCCAGTATTGGGGTATCTTTCATAGATTCACATGCTTGAATCAGAGTAGATAGCAGTTATCACATAGGTATGAATGTTCATACAGAAAGAATATAGTACACAGAGTACGAAGGAACACTGTACATCACCCAGTGTATATCGCACCTATGAACTACCTATTTATATACGAATAGCAATTTTAAAACTTAAAGGGAGGTGGAAATAATAGAGGCTCACCTTACAGAAAAAGATTACGTAGCACTGCCTGTCCCACCGCTGTATCAGCATTACTAGCAGCTTCCAGACAGTAATGCTTAGTAAAAGTGTGCCAGCTGGACCAAGTTGCTGCTCTGCAAATTTGCTGAATAGGCACACCGCCAAAGACAGCTGTAGATGAGGAGACTGCTCTCGTAGAATGCGCTTTTACTGTTGAATGCAGAGGTTTGCCAGCCTGTTGATGGCAAAATTGGATTGCACAGAAAATCCAACGTGCTATAGTTTGTTTAGTCACTGGATACCCTTTCCTGATCTTTCCATAGGCCCCAAAAAGCTGATCAGCCTTACGGATACAGGCTGTTTTTTGTAAATATAATCTTATACATCTCTTAACATCTAGAGAATGTAAGGCTCTCTCCGCTGGTGTCTGTGGAGTAGGGAAGAAAGTCTTTAAGATGACTGGTTCGTTTAAGTGGAAATCCGATGGAACCTTAGGAATAAAAGGTAGGATTTGTTCGAAGTATAACAGAGTCCTTAGTAAACTGGAGGAAAGGATGTCGAGTAGTGAAAGCGTGTATGTCGCTTACTCGTCTAGCCGAAGTAAGAGCCAGTAGAAGTGATGTTTTCCATGAAATTAATTTAAGATCAGCCCTATGAATAGGCTCAAACGGAGCTTTCATGAGTTGAGCTAATACAATATTAAGATGCCAAGGCGGAGGAGGGCGCCTAATTGGAGGGAACATTCTAAATAATCCCTTGAGAAATTGTTTTATTATTCTTGATGACCAAAGAGACTGATCCATTTTGCCGTTGAAACCTGGAAATCGCGGCAAGGAATACCTTAATAGTAGAATGAGAAAGGCCAGA
Organism: Calotriton arnoldi; assembly: GCA_963921515.1. Classification (NCBI taxonomy): domain Eukaryota; kingdom Metazoa; phylum Chordata; class Amphibia; order Caudata; family Salamandridae; genus Calotriton; species Calotriton arnoldi. Next base: position 1,544,849 of record CAWUFW010002142.1, on the reverse strand, counting down.
TTTTGCCAATTGGAGGAAAAAAGGCAGCAATTGTTCTGGTGAGGACTGAATAGGGTGCACTTCAGAAGTTGCACACCAATGACAGAATCTCTTCCACTTCAGTGTATAAGTCTTGATAGTGGAGGGCGCTCTGGCATTAGCTAGAACCTCTCAACAGTCAGTAGGTATAACTAAGTCAGCAAACTCATAGTATTCAGGAGCCAAGCTGCTAATCGCAGAGATGTTGGATCCGGATGACAGACCTTGCCGCAGTTCGTTGTCAGTAAATTCTGTAATGGGCGCAACAGTCTGGGTTTGCACTCTGATAGAAGCAGAAGTTCTGTGAACCAGAATTGGCGAGGCCACCTGAGAGCTGTGAGAAGTAGTCGGGAGGGTTCTTTCCTCATCTTCCGAAGCACCCTTGGGACTAAAGGAATCGGAGGGAAAGCGTAGGCATAAATCTTTAACCAATTTATCGAAAACGCATTCCCGCACGATCCCTGTTGGGGTAGCCAGCTGGCGAAGAATTGGCATTTGCGGTTCTGACTGGTTGCAAATAGGTCCAAACTCGGTTTGACCTACAACCGAAAGATGTGATCCAACGTTGATTGGTGAAGTTCCCATTCGTGGTTGGATGTAATTGACCTGCTCAGAGAGTCCGCTAGGATGTTTGCCACTCCTGGAACATGCACTGCCGTCAATGTTATCTGATGTTGTATAGCCCAATCCCAGATTTGCTGTGCCTGAAGGGATAGCATAGTTGATCTTGTTCCTCCCTGCTTGTTTAAATAATGCATGCTTGTTGTGTTGTCTGTTCCAATTACAACTGAAGCTCCAGATATTATAGAGAGAAAGGATTTCAGAGCCAGGAATATTGCCTTCAACTCTAGGAGGTTTATGTGCAATGTTCGTTGTTGACTGTCCCATTTTCCCTTCACTGTCAGTCCTTGTAGATGTGCTCCCCACCCTTCGAGGGATGCATCGGTTGTTATTGTGAAACCTGGTGAGTCCACTATGAACGATAGGCCTGCCGCTATGTTTGGGATGTGAGTCCACCATAGGAGCGCTTCTTTCATTTGAGGTGTTATTCTGATAACATCGTCGAAGAACCCTGAGATCTGCAGCCACTGCTTGTCCAGCTCCTCTTGCAAGGGTCTCATTCGCAGACGACAGTTGGGAATTAGGGGAATGCAAGAGGACAACATTCCCAGAAGCGATTTTAACTTGCGGACTGAAATGAACTTTTTTGTGCGCAGTAAAGTTGCTAACTTGTAAATCTTTTGTTGTCTTTCTTGTGAAGGCCTTTGCCTGATGAGTGTCCAAGGTTGCCCCTAAGAAAGGTTTTACCTTTGAGGGGGTTAACTGAGACTTTGGTAGATTTATCGAGAGACCCAAGGACTGGAAGAGAGAGAGACACCTTTGAGTGTGACTGCTTGTCACGGAAAAAGATTTTGCCTTTATGAGGCAGTCTTCCAGATAAGGGAAGATTTTGACTCCATCTTGACGAAGATGGGCTAGAACCGGAGCTAGAACCTTGGTGAACACTCGGGCGCTGAACGAAGGCCAAAAGGTAGGACTTTGAATTGGAAATATCTGCCAGCCACTCTGAAGCGCAAGAATTTCCTGTGTCTGGGGAGGATAGGGATACGAAAATAGGCATCGTGAAGGTCTAGGGTCGCCTAGAAATCTTCCTGATTTATCAATTGAAGCACTTCCTGAAGAGACAACATCCGGAAGGATTGCTTTTTTAAATATGTGTTGAAACAACGAAGGTCTAGAATGGGACGCCACTCTCCCGATATCTTTTTTTATGAGGAAAAACCTCGAATAGAATCCTGTTCCCTTCTGTAAATTTGGTACCACTTCGATCGCTCCTTTCTTTAACATTATTTTTATTTGGGACAAAAGCTCCTTTAGATGAGCAGGAGGAGGACCTCTGGGAGAGTAAATTGGAGGGATATTTACAAATTCCAAAGTGTGACCCTTGGAAACTATGTCTAAAACCCATTTGTCCGTTGTTATTGAAGACCATTCGGAGAAGAAATAGGAGATTCTTCCTCCAACCTTGACTGGATTGGTAGGAAAAGTGGTTGGCAGTGGGCGGTTGTCACTGTTTCTTGGAGTTATCCCTGCCTCTGTAGGCAGTCTTTCCTCTGTAATGTTTGTAGGAAGTGGCAGGAGGTTGCTTAAATGACTGTTGCTGTTGTGCAGATGTGTACCTTGATTGACCTTGGTACGGTTGATATTGCTTATATTGGTTGTAACCTCCTCGAAAGGATGACGAGCCATGACCTCTTGCTCCCCGAAAGGGCTGTTTTCTAAATTGAAGAGTGCCGAGAGCCTTTGCAGTATCAGTATCCTTTTTCATGGTCTGAAGGGCTTTGTCTATATGTTGGCCAAATAGGGATTCGTCATCATAAGGCATGTCGATCACTTTTGTTTGAACTTCTTGTCTAACAGAAGTAGCCTTCAACCAGCCCTGACGCCTCAGGACCACACCCCCAGCCAGTTGGCGGAATCCTGTGGAAGAAACATCCACTGCGCAGTCAATGATCTCAGCCGAGATTCTTTCTCCCTCCTGCAAAATCTTTAATGCTTCAGCTTTGGATTCATCCGGCAACATCTCTATAAAAAGCGAAATGTCTGACCACATTTGCTGGTCGTATCTGCCTAAGATAGCGAGAGAATTGGCCGCTCTGACAGTTGTTGCCGCCATGGTGGAAATTTTTTTGCCGATGGAATCGAGACGTCTTCCATCTCTACCGGGAGGGGCCGATGATGGAGATGCAGGATTTCTGGCACGGCTTTGTGCCGCCTGTGATATCACGGAGTCAGGTTTAGGTTGCCCGATAAGGCAGGAGAATTATCCGGAGCCTTGCATTTCTTTTCCAATTTAGGCAAGACTGCTGGAATTGAAGCTGGTGTCTTCATGACCTTTAAGCCCTCCTGCCAAATGAAGTCTACAATAGGGATAGACCGGACTTGTCTTTTAGTTTGTTCCTTAAAATCATATAAGAAACAATCAGATTGCTTAGTGACCATAGGGAGCTGAAACCTCTTCGCCGCTCTCTCCATAAGGGTATGGAAGCCCCCAATATCCTCAGGTGGTGAATCTATAGGAGGTGGAGTGGAAGGTGATGGTGTCTGGATCTGGTAATCATCCCATTTGTTAGGAAGGGATATCTCGTCCAACTCTCCCTCTTCTCTTTCTCCGTCAGTAGTATGAACCTCTTGGTCCTGATGCTGCGTTACTGCAGGTACTGGAGAAACCGGAGGGGGGGCGGGGTGGATCTGATGAGTAGAGAAGGCTGCGGAATAGGTGTTTGAGGAACGGAAGATGCCGGCACCGAGGGAGGAAATCTGGGGTAGTAATCCTCTACCATATGTTGTAAGTTCGAGACAAGAGACATTGGCATCTGGATTGTCTGTTCCGCTCGTCTTTCTTGATTAGTAACCTCAAGGTAAAAGACATAGTCTTCATCTTCATTGTCCTGGCACTTTATAAGGAGTTCGGACGGACTGTGAGCTGCCCAAAACCTATCATCATCATCGGACTCCTCTTCATCTGCTCCATAGTCAAAAATTTCTTCTGTAGGACAAGGAGACACCTTCTTGAAGAGGTGTGTACAGGCAATAATACCTCCTGAGAAGTCTTTCTTTTAGGCAGTCCTAAATTGTCCCTAGAATCAGCTAGAACCGACGATGGAACAAGCATCGACGAGGATGTCAGGCCTACCACAGATAGAGGTTTCATCAACAGTTCTTCTGTCGACGGTCTGGACGTCGACGAACTTCGTCGACGAGGATCTGGATCCGAAGTCTTCGGCTACGTTGGCGAGGCTACCGTCGACAAGGCTACCGTCGACGAGGCCACCGTCGACGTGGCTACCGTCGACGAGGCAACTGCCGACGAAGGTAGTGTCATCAACGAGGAAGATCTATTTTTGAGAGCTGTCGACAGCCTCAGCGGCGACGATACTTCCGTCGACGAAGTACCTGACAAGGCCCGCTTCTTTTTCATCGACGATGACGATAAAGACGAAGTTGTCATCACAGACGGTCTCACCTTCACAGATACCAACGTCGACGGAGAAGATGCCGACGACAATCATCTTGGTCTGAGGAGAAGAGAAAGTTGATGTCGTCGTCGTAGTAGTAGTCGTGGCGACGGAAGTTCTCGTCGACGAAGTTCTCGTCGACGGATCGTCTTTTTTGTGAGGAAAAATTGTCTCAGGAAGAGACCTTGATGCCTGCTTCATTTTTTAAGAGGATTTTGAAGATGTAGAGGGCACAGAATGACCCTTAAGAGAGGCGGTTTCCTTTTTTGAAGATGAAGGCTGATCTTCCAGTTTTGAAGTGTGATGATGTTTTTTCAACACCTTAGCAGCCTTAGGAGGGACCAGCTCCGCCTCACCAGCTCTCTTTTTTGACGCTGTTGTCTTTAAAGAGGAGTTACTCTCCTCATCAGATAAAGGATTGTCCTTTGTCTTGAGCTTCTGAAGCCACAGAAGAAGACGTCCTTCTCGATCTCTCAATGTCTTTTGAGAAAATGTTCTACAGATTTTGCAGTCTCTCACCTGGTGGTCTGGGTGAAGGCAGTAGATACATTTCTTGTGGGGATCATCTGAGTGAAGTCTTAATTTCCCACAAGACTCACAATGCCTGAAGAGAGATCTCTTTGAAGAAGGAAGACATGTTCAGAAGTAATATCTGAAGAAATCAGAAGGTGAAGTAGAAGTACTGAGCAGAGCTCAGGGAGACTCCCTTCACACGACGTGCGGTAGAAAATCTGAGAGCCTGGAGCCTCTGTGGAGAGGGTTCTAGAGGGTGCTGTCGCCTAATTGGCTGGAGTTTGGACCATATCTAATGACTTGGACGAGATATTAAAGTGAATGGTTTTTCTCTATTAACTTTAATGTTAAAGTAATTACTTACTGCTTTTTATGTACCGTGGGACTCCCACTTCGACGACGGGGAATGATTCAAGCATGTGAATCTATGAAAGATACCCCAATACTGGAGAAACACAGGTATTACACCCCCATTATTTCACCCTCCCCCTGTTCGTGGAATAGCGAATGACCGCTGGTATCTCATATCGCCCCTTGTAGTCTGCCTGATCGAGCCCTACATCATCTCACGCATCATGCTCAGGATACTGGAGAGTCCCTACTGCGTCCCCTGTAGAAAAAAGATGTTGTTAACCCAGAAAAGAAAATCAAAGTGACAGTATCTCATGAGGTTGTGGTCCCTCTCAAACAACAAAATCTAAATAGTAATAGTACCAGTAGCCGCAGGGAACCTTCTGATTACTGTCAGGAGTTTTCTAACATAAAATCCACCAACAGCTTCATTCGCTCCTATTCTGTACAGCTGACAGGCCTTTCAACAGACACTAAATGATGGTAATCACCACCAGCTGCAAAAATGCATACCTAAAATGTTTATTGTCAATGTTTTTCGTATGGACTTATTTAGAGCACTGCCTCTAAATGAATAAAAGTCACTTTACTGTGCACAAGAGTTTTCTAGCCTTATGACCATATCGCACAGTACCGGCACACATTTTTTTGAAATCACAGTTTCCGTATTAGAACGTACTCCACGAGCTCATCGATCAGATTTTAAAAGGCGACTCCAGAAGTCAGCCAAAACTGGGCAGGACAATGTGGGCCAGGCATTCCTTGTCTAAGCCAAAAAGCCTAGTTTACTGTCCTTAAACTCAGCTTGTTTCCAAGACCCTGTGTATTCATTTATCGAAATACGTATAAATCAAAATAGGATAAAGCCCGACTAAACACACAGACTGAGGTGAACCATTAGACTTTTCTGAGGGCCTGGAACCGTACACCTCTGACAAATCTCTTTGAACATTTCAATTATGCTGTGCTACGGCCTCAGAGTCTAACAGTCTGTGAGTTACCGTTTTATCTTGGTCCACAGTAAGATCATCACAGAGCAGTCTAAAAAACATGTCTGAATCGATAAGCCTTGCCCACCAATGCAACTTCTGCCACCAGGAGCGGCTCCTCTTTAGGGGCTTCAGGCAGTAGCCCTGCAACATGTGAGCCCGAGCCTCTGCTCACACTTGTAATAATTTTAAATTTTGCAGTGTTGCTGCAAGCATGGCTTTCCAGTTTTGAGTTTACATGAACTCTGCAGTGAGCAGGCCTTTTGACCTCTCCAGGACAGGAGGATGGGACTGAAGGGGCTAAGCGATGATCCATGCATGTTTTAAGGGATTTTCACTACCTCTTGTCTAATCTTTTTCCATACTGATATAGGTTGGAGATTTACTCCTGACAAGGGCAGAAATAAAACTTCTTCCAGGGTTGGGAAAAGAGGGGCTGGAGGAAAAGGGAACGTGTAAACACTCAGTAGATTTCCGCATGAGCAAATCTACACATGCATATTTGCTTGTGCTAAAATGCATTTCACAAATATTTTGTAGGAGTAACATTTCCTAGCTTCCTTCTGCAAATTCTTATAAATTCATGAAAGCCGTAAATCTGCACTAATGCTAGGGCATTTACCATTGGGTGTACTTTTGTGATTATCTTAAAGAGTTAGGCCTCTAATTAGGTCTGGCATTAAAGAAGACCTTTTGTTTTTATTAAAAATTCTATCTCTATCTACGAGACTGACTTCACTGTGAGTGGCAGCACTCTGCTCTTTCACAAGGAGCATATCGGCACACAAAGTAGTTTTGTTCAGTGCAAGGGACTACTGTGACAATGTGTGCTTTTGAAGAAAATATCTGTGCAATGTTTGTTATAATGGCGAGGGCCCACCAGATCCTACAAACAAAATTTTACAAAAACCATGTCAAACCAAGAAACTTATTGACAAAACCAAAACACGGACCAACAATTGCAGAACTATTTGCTTTGCCAATGCTTGTTTACTTTCATGTTTTCCATTATCTTGCTGAAACTGGGTACACTGATTTTCCATTATGAATATTTTTGGAAATACTAGCATGCATCAACACATTTTACTTAATGATGCTTCAAAGAAATAGTGCCTAAAATTTCACAGTATTTTAGCATAACGTTTTTTTCCCTAGTTGCATTTTTTTTTGCGAACATTTATTTTGAAAGCAGAGTCCTCAATTTTGCTTTTAAGCCTCTTCAAATACCTGCATCCTAATTAGAAAGCAAGTAGTCCGAACTTACAACACTTCCTTAGAGCGCTCACCCTAATAATAAAGGCTGTGCCTTAATGAGCCATAAATACAAGGTTGAACAGCATTAACATATGAACATAAATATTACCTTAACTGCAGACAATGCCCTTCTCAGATCCATTATGTGGTACTGTGAACTGACAGCCAAAGGGTTTGTGCTTCTGAGGGTTGGGCCTACTCATCCCAAGGACAAATTAAACATGAAAACCTGTTGTCCTTGACCCAAAACAATATGCCCTGGGCGTCTGGCTATAGGAATTCCTCACCCCTGTATTTAGCAGACATGCTGCTCCTGCCTCAGGCAGCACATCATATCTGCTAAAATGGGGCTGACAGGGTGCACATCAGTACATCCTTGAGGACAGTGAGGAGCCACACACGGCAGCAGGGGCATTGTCCCAGCTTCTTATAGGGCTGAGCTTATAGTTTTATCAAGAAGCTGGAAGAGTGCTTGAAGTGGGTCTTCCTCTGAAATTTGGCCTTGCTGTTCTGTCTGGCTCCTCGTTAGTAATAATGGCTTGCTGGTGTCCAGTGCCATATTCCTGCTCTGCTGCTGCCATGGAGCCTCTGAGGTGCCAGCAAATGAAGCAAGGTAAGTAAAGAAAAATATTTCAGTGTTGTGTCTTTGTGCAGGTGTGAGTGAAAGTGCGTTTGTGAGTGAATTAGAGAGAATGGCATTCAGAGAGCGATCTTATGTTAGTTTAGTGTGTTTGAGTGTGTCAATGAGAGTGAGAGAGTGGGAATCAATGAGCATGTGAGAGTGAGCATAAATAAGCAAATGTGAGGGCAAGGGAGTGAGTAAAGCATTGTGAGTTAGAATGAGTGAGTGAGGGTGAAATTGGGAGTGAGTGTGAGTCAGGGGTGCCTCTATCAAAGGTGCTTCAGGTTCAGCTGCTTCAGGGCCAACTGAGCCTGCTGCACCACTAAAGCACAACATCTGTACTCTAGGAGGACAAATCAGATCACCTGTACACCAGTAGTTAATAGTAAGGGAGAGTGATTGTGAAAGTGTGAGTGTGAGCAAGTGTGTTTGTGATTCAGAAACAGTGAGAGTGAGTGTATGGGTACATTTGTGTGTGAGGATACCCAAGGCAAATTTTGAAAACAATGAGGTGAACCTGTGGTAAGTATTATACCCCGCCACTTTCAGGGATCATCAGCAGGCCCTGCAGCAATTCCAACTGCAGTCTCATCCGGTTCTGAGAAATTGCCTCTCGAAACTAAACAAACGTCTTATCTAACTTTCAGTTAGAATAAGATTGTAATTAGCCATAAACAGCTGCCTCCTATGATATCATGAAAGCAATTTCTCCACTGTAAACCCGCATCAGAGGCTCAATCGAAAGGCCACAGAAACATCTGTTAAAGGCCTTGAACCTATTGGAAAGTATGGACACTTTGGATTATCTGCTAGAGAACTGTAAACACTAACTCAAAGTTAAAGTGAAAATATTACCCATGAATGAATACTTTTCAATATGACTTTTTTCTGACCAAACTAAGATTTTATTCTCACTCAAATTAATCACTACAAAAATGTCACTGGTACAGGTTCCAGACAAGTATACATCCTGGATTGTTATGTTATAATATTGGTGTTTTTATAGCATGTTAATCACCCGTGAGGGTATCCAGGCACTCTGCAGCAGGTGTAAGAGGTCAGCCCTGAAGGGCTTATTTGAAAAGCCAGTTCTTCAGCTTCTTGCAAAAGTCAAGAAAAGAGGAGGAGGCTCAGATGTGTTTGCCGTGCAAGCAACGTCTTAGAAGCAAGATGACGTTGTGTCATCATCATTATGGTGGGGCATGGGGCGAGTGTTTGGCTATAGGGCCCCTACTATAGGGGCAAGAAATGACCCATGTGGTCTCCATAATCCAGCAATTAGTCCTGCGCCCCAGCGGGTGGTGCAGACTCGACTACAACCTCGCACCGCACTAGGAGGGACAGTGCTGAGGCACATATAGGTGCCACCCCTTGGCGCTGCCATCGGCTTTCTCTTAATTTTGCTGCTCCCTTAGACAATGATTAACAAAAACAAATTAGAGGTGACATTGTGCTTAATCTAACTGTGGACCTTTTGACAGTCCCAGGAGTCCACTCCAAAGAACGGTGAAAAGGTGCGGGAGTTAGGAATTTGCAGTTTGATAAAGTATTTACAAGAAAGAGTGTTCCTTAAAGTAAGTTACTTGTTCTTTTAATGGATACTTCTAACCACAGATTCCTTGCCTTTGGATAGATACCCAACCAGCACCTCCCAAATCGTGGAGGGTTTGAGGAGTGTGTTCACACCAAAATGTCCTGCAGGACGGAGCGGGCAAAATGTCCCCCTCTGCAGACCTGGCTGTTGAGGCAGTATTACTTGATGAACACCCATGTTGCAGCTTTACAGATGTCTAGAACAGGAACATCCTTCACCAATGCTTTTGCTACAAAACACAAAACAGTGTATTTTAAGTCTGTAAATGCATAATATCAGAAGAAAATGTATCTTCATGTCTTAGCCGTGTGTTGTGGGAAAATTGGCCTCACCTTAACCTGACATGCAGCTCAGGGAGGGGGCACCGCTCTGTAAAAACATATGTGAGATTCCATATTTCAGAGCCAGATGGACAGCCCGAAGCTCTAAAAAACTGATGTCGAGCTTTCATTCTTCAGGGGACCAGAGACTCCCGATTTCCACCTCTTCCAGGTGACCCCCCTACCCAGAAACATTGCTTCTCTCACTACTGTGAGATCTGGATTAGGTACACAGAACGGACTGCTGTTCGAGAAGGTCCCAGGTTGTCTTCTTAGAGATCCAGCTGTTGTTCAAAAAATCCTAGTGCTGCACCCATTGTAAGCAGTGGTTCCACTGCAAGGCTCGAATGAGCCAGCAGGTACAAGGGACAGGGGGATGCATGAGGTCAGGAAACGAAGAAACTTCAGAACTGACCTCAAAGAAATCCAGGACAGAGTCAAAAACGCTGCAATGGTGGAAAGGCTCTGAACGCCACTGTGGCCAGGATGTACCCAAAGAAAGTAACCCTCTGCTAAGGCATGAGATGGGACTTCACTGCACTGGTGGAAAATCCCAGAGTGGTGAGAAAGGAGACAGTCATCCGAAGCCTGCCACGAACAGCCAGTCATAGAGGTACAGGAATACATGTATCCCTAAACTGCAAAAGTGGGCCACAACCACCACTGTGGCCAAAGGTGAAGCGTACCGGAAGAATAGCAAATTAGAATTACTCCAACCCCATTACAAACTGAAGGTAGCACCTGTGGGACAGAAGGAGGGGCACATGAAAGTATGCCTACTCAAGTCCCAGGATACTATCCACCCCCACTGGAGTTAGGACAGAAAGAACCAGCACCAGAGTGCTAATCTTGAATTTGACCTTTGGTAGGAAGGTGTCCAGGGAGCCAAAATCTAAAACAAGCATTGGGATAGCCAATAGGTCTCGCCTATGCAAGAGCTATTGGCTTTACAATAACATGTTGTACACCAGAGTGGCTGCTGTTAAGCATTGCTAAATGTTAGTGGTGTAAAGGACAGTGTTGTAAAGTGGAGTAGAGTGGAGTGCTTTGGAGTGGTGTAGAATGACGTAGAGTGGCGTAGAGTAGAGGTGAGTGGTGGTATGTTGTGCAGTGTCATGGAGGGAGTGGAGTGGAAGAGTGGAAGGGTGTAGAGTGGAGTAGAGTGTTGCAGAGTTGAGTGGCGTGGAATAGTGTGTCAGAGTGGAGTAGAGTATCAAAGAATGGAGAGGCATAGAGTGTCATGGAATGGAGTGTCAGAGTGGAGAGGCACAGAGGGTGTTGCGTAGAGTGAAGTGGCATAGAGTGTCAAAGTGGTGCGGAGAAGCGTATAGTGGAGTAGTGTAGTAGAGTGGAATGGCACAGTGGAATAAAGTGTTGTAGAGAGGAGTGGCATAGAGTAGAAGACTGGAGTGGAGTGGCGTAGACCGTAGTAGTGTGTCACAGAATAGAGTGGAGAAAAGCGGCATAGGGTGGCATATAAGGAGTTTGGTAGAGTGGAGTAGTATCATAGAGTGGCAGTGACTGGAGCCGAGTGTTGTGGAGTGTCACAGAGTGGAGTAGCGTGGCCTTGAGTGAAGTAGCGTACAGTATAGAGTAGACTGGCATAGAGTGCAGTGGCATAGAGTGCACGGTTTTGAGTAAAGTGGCGTAGAGAGCATTAGCGTAGAGTGCAGTGATGTAGAGTGGCAGAGTGCAGTGGCGCAGAGTGGCGTACAGTAGAGTGGTGCAGAGTAGAGTGAAGTGGCATACAGTGGAGTGGTGCAGGGTAGAGTGCAGGGGTGTAGAGTAGAGTGGCGTAGAGTGCAGTGGTGCAGAGTAGATTAGAGTGAGTGGAGTGATGTGGAATAGAGTGGCGCAGATTAGAGTTGTGTAGAGTGTAGCGGCACAGAGTGCATTAGTGTAGAGTGCATTAGAGTGACAGTTCAGTGGTGGAGAGTGCAGTCTTGCAGAGTAGAGTGCAGTGGTGTGGTGTGGTGTGGTGTAGAGTGCAGTGCTGTACAGGGGTGATGGAGAGTGGTGTAGATTGGTGTAAAGAGCAATGTCAGTGAATACAGTGGTGCAGAGTAGAATGTGGCCTAGAGAGTAATTGTGTAGAGTGGCGTCGCGCATAGTGGCGAGTGTAGTCGAGTAGAGTATTGTAGAACAGAGGACAGTTGCGTGGAGTGCAGTTGTTCAGAGTAGTTGCACAGAGTGCAGTTGTTCAGAGTAGTTGCACAGAGTGCAGTGGTGTAGGGTGCACTGGTTTTGAATAAAATGGTGTAGAGTGCACTGGCGGAGAGCGCAGTGGTTTAGAGTGGAGTGGTGTAGAGTAGAATGGTGCAAAGTAGAGCAGAGTGGAGCAGGGTAGAATGCAGTGGCGTAGAGTGGAATGGTGCAGAGTGGGTAGAGTGGTGCAGATTGCAGTGTGGTACAGTGCAGGGGCATAAAGTAGAGTAAAGTGGCGTGATGTGGAGTGGTGCAGAATAGATTGCAGTGGCATAGAGTAGTGTAGTAGAGTGCACTGGCATGGAGTGGTAGAGAGTAGAGTGCATTGGCATAGAGTGCAGTGTTGCAGAGTAGAGTGGCATAGAGTGAAGGAGCAATATAAGGACAAACAGTTCATGGAAGACAAGAAATCAAAGAAAAATAAGAAAAGGAAAGACACTGCTCAGAAGGTGTGCCACTTGGATTCCCTTTAAGTTATTCAAAATCTAAAGTAGGGCCTTATATCCAGGAATTGCAAATTGCAAAGCTATGTCCCCACTGCATGGGAGGTTTATAAACTATACTTTGGCATTGTGCAGCGTACAGACCCTGTATCAAGGTTAACATGCTCCAGGCTATGTTTAAAAGGGCTGTCCTAGGGTGGCACACATCAATCTAGACTCTTTATGTTTAAGTGACGTGTACATTTGAACTTGCATGTTTAAGCGGTCAACCCCAAATATGGAGCTCTATGTATAATTTTTTTTTTTTTTTTTTACAACTTACATCTTCAGATAGCTTTCTACAGCTTACATTCTTAGATTGCTTGCTATCTCAGAAAGCGGCCTACTTCTAAAATCCTGCATGAAAAAACTGAACTGGACTTAATTCCACCCAATTCCTTTAGGTTTGATTTCTCTCCTTTCTTTCTTCAGAGTGAACCTCTTCTTACCTTCCATCCTCTGCATGCCTTCTATTTCTGAGTATAGCCTCCTCTCGGTCTCATGCCTGTCTTCCTTATTCTGCAAAAGGCTGACATCTCATTTCATAGATCACAACCTCCGCTGCTTAAAAATCCTACCCCTGCAACCTAACATTACCTAATCTCCCTCAGCCAACCTCACCAACCATTCACCTGAAACCACATGGGCCCCATTAATGATCACACCTAACTGGTATTAATATAATCTATTACAAAATAACTGGAGTAAATACATGCAATGTGTTTTATTGAAAGCACATGACTAATTGCAATTACCAACATGTAACCACTAATCTTGGTTTCTAGAGCACTGTGCTACTCACTGTAAAGTTGCGCAGAGTAGAGTTCAGTGGCAGAAAGTGTGGTGTTGCAGAGCAGAGTGTCGTAGAGTGCAGTGGTGCAGAGAACAGTGGAATAGAGAACAGAGGCATAGAGTACGGTGGTGCAGAGTAGAATAGAGTGCAGTGACGTAGAGTACAATGGTGTAGAGTGGCATAGAATGCAGTGGCACAGAGTGTTGCAGAGTAGGGTATAGTGGCCTAGAGTGGCTTACAGTAGAGTCGAGTGGCTTAGAGTCGAGTGGCTTAGAGTCGAGTGGCTTAGAGTCGAGTGGCTTAGAGTCGAGTGGCTTAGAGTCGAGTGGTGCAGAGTCGAGTGGTGCAGAGTCGAGTGGTGCAGAGTCGAGTGGTGCAGAGTCGAGTGGTGCAGAGTCGAGTGGTGCAGAGTCGAGTGGTGCAGAGTCGAGTGGTGCAGAGTCGAGTGGTGCAGAGTCGAGTGGTGCAGAGTCGAGTGGTGCAGAGTCGAGTCGAGTGGTGCAGAGTCGAGTCGAGTGGTGCAGAGTCGAGTCGAGTGGTGCAGAGTCGAGTCGAGTGGTGCAGAGTCGAGTCGAGTGGTGCAGAGTCGAGTCGAGTGGTGCAGAGTCGAGTCGAGTGGTGCAGAGTCGAGTCGAGTGGTGCAGAGTCGAGTCGAGTGGTGCAGAGTCGAGTCGAGTGGTGCAGAGTCGAGTCGAGTGGTGCAGAGTCGAGTCGAGTGGTGCAGAGTCGAGTCGAGTGGTGCAGAGTCGAGTCGAGTGGTGCAGAGTCGAGTCGAGTGGTGCAGAGTCGAGTCGAGTGGTGCAGAGTCGAGTCGAGTGGTGCAGAGTCGAGTCGAGTGGTGCAGAGTCGAGTCGAGTGGTGCAGAGTCGAGTCAAGTGCTGCAGAGTCGAGTCAAGTGCTGCAGAGTAAAGTCAAGTGCTGCAGAGTAAAGTCAAGTGCTGCAGAGTAAAGTCAAGTGCTGCAGATTGCAGTGATGTAGAGTGGAGCAGCGCAAAGTGGAGCGGTGCAGAGTGGATTGTTTCAGAGCAGAGTGAAGTGGCATAGAGTAGATTGTTTCAGAGTAGAATGAAGTGGTGCTGGGTAGAGTGCAGTGGCTTAGAGTGGTGGCGTAAAGTGCACTGGTGTAGAGCTGTACAGAGTAGAGTGCACTGGATTTGAGTGGATTGTTTCAGAGCAGAGACCAGTGGCACAGAGTAGGCTGTTTGAGAGTAGAGTGAGGTGGTGTGGCGTGGAGTGGTGCAGAGTAGAGTGGAGTGGTGTAGAGTGGAGTGGTGCAGGGTAGAGTGCAGTGGTGTAAAGTGGTATGGAGGGCAGTGGTGTTAAGTTCAGTGGTGCAGAGTAAATTAGAGTGGGGTAAAGTAGATTGGCATAGAGTGCCCTGGCGTAGAGTGGAGTGGTACAGAGAAGAGTACATTGGCGAAGAGTGCAGTGCCAATGCAGAGTGCACTGGCGTAGACTGCATTGCTGTGACACAGAGTGCAGTGTTGCAGAGAAGAGTGCAAAGAGTGGAGTGGTGCAGAGTGGAGTGGTCTAGACTGGAGTGGTGTAGAGTGCAGTGGTGAAGAGTACAGTAGTGCATAGTAGAGTACAGTTGGGTAGGGTGGACTGGCAGAGTAGAGTGGTGCAGAGTAGAGGAGCGTAGAGTGAAGTGGCGTGGAGTGGTGAAGAGTAGAATGCAGTCATGCAGTTTGGAGTGGCATAGAGTGAAGTGGAGTGGTGCAGAGTAGAGTGGAGTGGTGCAGAGTAGAGTGGAGTGGTGCAGAGTAGAGTGGAGTGGTGCAGAGTAGAGTACAGTGGCGTAGAGTGGAGTGGCGTAGAGCAGAGTGGTGCACAGTAGAGTTAAGTGGCATGGTGTGGTGCGGAGTGGGGTGGGGTAAAGTGGAGTATGCATGGTGTGGTAGCGCACTGCCATTACAGACAACACATCTTCAATTGAAATGACCATAACATTTACACAGACATACAGTTTCAATGATAAAAGTACACAGCACACAAACAATGTGTGGCAATGCCATCACACGGTGTATAGATTCTTTATCTTATTAAAATATTTGTTTCCACCACACTTCGGAATTACCAAAAAATGTGCATCATTTGTGCTTCACTAATACGGATATATTCTGCAATATCTGCACAGTTCATTTACAAACATTAAAATTTTGTTCTGTGCAAACAAATAAATAACAACGTACAGCCTCCTATCTAGCACACCCCCAGTAGCCTGTATGATTGTCACATAAATCCTCTAACTTTAAAGTTAGAGAAAGAAGAGTAAACATCAAGTTCCCTCAGAAGACAGAGTCTGATCTTTGACTACTGTCTTTGAATGCCCAGCAAATGTGACAAGATAAGAACAAGATTTAAAGGCCTGTTCACAGAACTCACTGCACTGGTGGAAGGATACCGTAAATAGGATACGGACCACGGAAGGGACGAATTCAAGCTGGACAGCCTAAAACAAATAACGCCAGCAAACAGAAAGCAAGCAAATGTGAGTTACAAACCACAAAACCAATGGTGAGCAAAGGGCAGAATGCATTGCCAGGGAAGCTTTCCGAATGTCCCCAAGATGTCGTTAGCAAACCAGACAACTGTGCTGTCTGGTGGTTTCAACCTGATCAGCCGGAGTCCTCCAGATTTTTTGAAGACAAAGAACACGATTAACACCCTGTGCCACTCTCTTCTTCCGGCACCCATCCTAAGGTCTCTCAGGCCAAAAGCGATTGGAGATCCTGCAGAAGCATGGCAGCATGATCCACCGAAATTTGAGTAGAAACGGCTGGGATGTGAGGGGCAGTGTGTATACCCGCAGAACAGATATGCAGCAGTCAATGATCCAAAAGTATATCTTTCCAGCTATGTAGGTAAAAACTACTCCTGCATCCCCCGCCCCCCTTTCCCCCCCACTTCAGCATGCCCCTGACATCATTTATCACTATGTCCTTGAGCCAGTAAAAGCTTTGAATGGCTGCAGCACAGGTAGTGAGGGTTCCCATTGTCGATACGAAGGGGACAGGAATACCCTTTACATTTCCTATTTTATTGGTGGAACTGACGAGGCAGTAGATATAGGCCTAAAGAGTGGGCTGTAGAATGACTGTCATTAAAACATTCTAGAGCTGAATCAGATTTTTCTCCAAAGAGTCTGCAGCCACCAAACGGTAAGTCTATTACTGAGAAACCCATTGCACGCATCCAAGCATGACACCTACTTCTAACACTGCTATCCATGGCACAGCCCACTCTATCTGATTTGTCATGTTTGGGTAACAGGTTGGTCAGCAAGATCTCACTGGCCATGTTCCAAAGGGCATATGTATCAGCCCAGTAGACAGACAACATTCAAAGATCAAATAGGGGGCGTCTAGCACAGCATGGTACGGTGCCATCAAGGTGCCTGTTAGTGTCTCATTAAATGGTACAAGAGCTCCGACATGGCAGGCCCACGCTGCAAGATTTCAGAACATAAGCTGGCTTCTGTCTCAATGGCTGGAAGTTGTAAGTCAATTACTTCTAGCAGTCTGCTGGTAACAAATGCGAGAGGTAATATTAGCACTGGGTAAAACAGGAAAATGTATGTATTTGAATGTAACTATCTGGATTTTGTATAGTGCAAACCAAGCCAAAAGGCAGCAGAGCATTGCACAGGGTCAAAGGCAGAGATAATGCCAATGTGCTATTTGAGAGGAAGCTGATTAGACAGTTACCCAGTCATCATTGTCAGTTTCTTAAAAATGTGTGTCCTCAGCTCTTATCTCAAATGTAGTAGGGTTGAGGATCCAGATGGCTACATGGTTGTCACTCCAGATCATGTGTGCAAACATGTTGCCTTATTTACCACCACTAGGCTACCTTGGAACCCAGAGCAAATCTTTTCCTTACAATCCTGCTTCATGCATCCTGCATTCACTTAACTTTAGATCTCTATATAAAATAGATCTTAAGTATATGCAAAGATATTTTTGAACTGCTAAACAACACATTTATTCAACAATCTTGGATTACCCAGCGTCTCCCTCATATAAGAGATGTAATTACTAGCTTCACAGAAACAGAAGAATGTGAGTTCTTGCAACAAAATTAAATGGAATTGAATTTAAAATGGGAAGCATTATTTGATGAAGGTAAATTAACTGTCTATACTTTTCCCAATACGGTGTGAAATTATCAGGCTGTAGTGCTTAACCCTAGGACAAAAGGATGTGTAGATGTTATATGTATCGTGGAATAAGTGAATGACTGCTATATCACTGGAGCAGACGGAATTCATGTTAGCAGTAGGAAGCCATGAGAATTAAAATATGAGAGATTACAGATTCTCCACCCTACGTCAGTGGTTAAAGACTGAATCTAAGGAACCCTAGTTAAAGTTTTGTATGTTTATCATTAAATAAAACAAACAAGTTTATGATGCCTTTAAATATAGCATATAAATATAGTGGTTTTAAATATTACATCATATAACATTCTAATGATGCTACCACTTAAAAAGTAGGGAATCATTTAGAGTATGGCTTCGTGGGACGTCTACTGTAGATACGCAGGGCTCTGTCCAGCCAAATCTTGCTGTTTCCCACGCATTTAAAGGTGGGGAAAGGCATATTGTGGATGAGTGGGGCCTCAGCCTGCTTTCTAATGCAGAATCTCACTGCCCTGTCCGCTATGCAAGGCATGGTTGACCAAGCAGGCAAAATTACAATGGACCCCATTCGCAGGGACAAGAAATCCCTGTATGTCAGAGTCAGTGAGCTTTTCTCAATCAGAAAAAAAATCATAATTTTGGAGTATCTTTTCTAAATAGCAAAATAGTGGTGAGCTGGCCACATCAAGATGGCTAACTGCCTGGCATTCAGTTTAAGATCAAAGTGCTTCTGCCACATCTGCAGAGATACCCGCAGAAACATTTTGGTCAAAATTATCCTTGCCAGCCAAGCATGAGCTCTCGATAGAGCAAGCAGCCTTGTGAGTCTAAATGACCCTCTATGGTCTTAACAAATATTAACTTCTATAATAAGTATGATGTAAGCCTCAGGTCTCACCCTGAATATGTCCTCAGCCCTCATGAATGAATGGGGACTTGCAGGGCAAAAAGTACGCAAGTGAGGTAGGTTACATGAAGGAAAGAACTTGAAATCTCTGAAGACCACTGGCAGAATAAAGAATAGGCCGGTGCGGTCTATGATGCTGTACTCACTGTGAGCCTCCTTGGCTGTCTTTTTCAGCACAGTTTACCATGAAAGGCCATGAGCTCTCCCATTGATGTTAATTTTTCAACAACCACCTTTTGTAAGAATGTTTGATAATTTGCCGTCACTCCTTTCTGGATGCCTTATGATACTTTGTTTACAATACCACTTACATTGCTCGGTTTCTCCTACTGCTATGATCCTCAAATGCTATCTACAGTCCACTGTAGACTTCGTCTGTACACACGTTGTCGGTCTAGAGTCTCCTTCAGCCAGCAGCGGGTAGGACATGTTTGTACAGAATCTGTTTTTAGTTCATATAAGCTTGCATATATATTATCCAATGTATTCATGTTTTATAAAGATAGCATTGGTGGTAGAAAGGCCACTGGGATTTTGCAATATTCTAAGGACCAGTTTTTCTCCATTTCTTACCCTTTTAGTCCTTGATCCGCGACTCAAGTACATAGTTGCTCCCAAAGTACTGGTGTTACAGGCTCTGGAAGGCATAGATGGATGAGTTACTTACCTTCGGTAACCCCTTATCTGGTAGAGACAGTATCTAGCAGCAGATTCCTTACCTTTGAATTTCACAGGTGACAGACTGGATCTGAAAGATTTTTCTTCGAACAATACCCCTGCGCGCCGGTAGGTGGCGTTGGTTGGCTCAGTGTGACGTCTGCGCAGGAAGTGACGTCCACGTCATCTATGTGGGTGCCACCTTGGTGGGCTAACGTCAGTCACTTTTCACGACTTTCCACCCCAGAAACGCAGAGCCATGAAGAGTACGGATATTGGTGTGTTTAAAAACTGAGGCCCTGAAAGGGAACAACTTGACCCTAGAACCTTGTCTGCAGTGCAGGGAGGATGGGTGGGTTGATAAGGAATCTGCGGAAAGATACTGTCTCTACCAGATAAGGTGTTATCAAGATAACTAACTTGTCCATCTGACAGACATCTAGCCACAGATTCCTTACCTTTTAATAGATACCCAAGCGATACCATCCCCAGAGGGTCTGCAGACATGTTTCAGACTAGAAAGTCCTTCAGGATCAAATGGGCAAAATGACTGTCCCTGCGTACCTGACTGTCCAGGCAGTAATGCTTGATAAAAGTGTGCAGAGATGCCCATGTTGCTGTCTGACAGATTTCCAGGACTAGGACTTCATGTGCTAACGCAGTGGTAGCAGCTTCAGTCTCCAGGAGACTGCTTCTTTGCCAAAGCGTAGCAGCTCTTGATGCAGAGAACAACTCATCTTGAGATGGTCCTTTTCTGCACTGCCTGGCCTTTCTTCGCAGCAACATTCCCCACGAAGAGTTGGTCATCCATCCGGAACTCTTTTGTGCGGTCAAGGTAGAACAACTACGCACTTTTTGTGTCCAGACGGTGGAGTCGCTCCTCTTCCTTAGAGGGATGTGGAGGAACGTAGAAAGTGGACAAAGTGACAGTTTGTCCCACATGGAAAGGTGTTACCACTTTCAAGAGGAAAGAGGCTCTAGTACGAAGCACCTACTTGTCAGGGAATAGCGTCAAAAAGGAGGCTTGGAAGATAGAGCCTGCAGCTTGCTTACCCTCCTGGCAGATGTGATTGGCACTAAAAACACAGTTTTTTTTATGAGCAGCCTGGGAGGGCGATTGTGCAGAGGCTCTAAAGGAGCACCCATGAGAAGGTGAGAATAAAATGAAGGTCCCACTGAGGCATAATGAAGGGGGAAGGTGCAAACATATGTACAAGGCCTTTTAGGAATCTATGTACAGTGGGCGACTTATGTAAAGAGGGTTGGCCTGGCAGCCTCAGGAAAGCAGACAAATACCCTTTCAGGGTGCCCAGAGCAGAGCCCTGCTGGGCAAGGGTCAAAATAAAAAGTAAAACATCAAAAAGGGAAGCAGAAAGAGGGTCGATAGACTTCTCTGTACAATATATAACACATTTCTTCCACTGGCAGGCGTACACTGTCTTAGTGGAGGAACGTCAGGCTGCCAGAATAACATTACAAACTTCGGGAGGAAGGTCAAAAGTTATCAACTGGCGCCACTCAATTTCCATGCAAGAAGGCGTAAGAGTTGACAGGTTTGGGTGGAGAACCCTACCCTACTGCTGCGACAGAAGATCCTCCCGAAGGGGCAGCCTGACCGGAGGATTGATGCTCATTTGCAGAAGCTCGGGACGCCAGACTCTACATGCCCAGTCCAGAGCCAAAAGGATGACTAGGACCCGGTTGTGCCGGATCTTCTTGAGAACTCTTGGCAGGTGTGGTATGGGCGGAATGGCGTACAGGAGCCTGAGCTCTACTCGAGATGAAAAGTGTGCAAAACTGCCAACATAGCACGTTCTCTGCGGAGACGAACAGCTCTAAACAAGGCTCGCCCCACTGCTGAAAGTGGCCTTGCGCCACATCCGGATGGAGATGCCACTCGCGGTCCGCGAGGCATCAACAGCTAAGTTTGTCTGCCCTGGCGTTCAGGGAATCTGCCAGGTGTTGCCTTGATGTTCCAGCCACATCCAAAGACGCAGGGCCTCTTGACAGAGTCCACGACCTCACTCTGCCCTGTTTGTTGCAGTACCACATGGCGGTGGTGTTGTCTGTGAACACTTGAACTAGCCTTCCTTTGATGGAGGGCAGAAAGGTTTTCAATGCCAATCGGATCTTTCGGAACTACAGCATGTTGATGCGGAGTCTGGATTCTGCCAGAGACCAGAGTCCTCTGATCTCCACCTCTCCCAGATGGTCATCACATCCCAGAAGAGACCCCATCCGTCACTACTGTGAGATCTGGTTGGGGAAGGGAGAGGGGTCTGCCTCTGACCAAATCGTGGTTCGTCAGCCACTACTGCAGGTCTTGTGCAGTTTTCTCTGAGATCTGGACCATGTCGGAGACATTCCCCTGATATAGCGCCCACTGAAAATTCAGGTCCCATTGCAGAGTCTGTATATGCCAACTGGCATGTGTCACTGGAAGGATGCAGGAGGCCATTAAGCCCAGCAGCCTCAGAGTCATTCTCACCGTAATCCAGGATAGAGGCTGAAATATCGGTTTCATAGCTTGAATATCCTGGAATCTACGCTTGGGAGGATATGCCTGAAACTGCACTGTGTTCAGAACCGCTCTGATGAAAAGGAGCATCTGAGAGAAAGTCAGGTGTGACTTTGGCACGTTGATACTGAACCCCAGCAAATGCAGGAGGTGGGAGGTGGGAGACCGCCTTCAACAGCCAGTCATCGAGATATGGGAAGACTGGCACCCGTGATCTCTGCAGATGAGCTGCGGCCACCACCATCACCTTGGTGAACACCCAACGGGCGCTGCTAAAGCCAAAAGGGAGCACTGTTAACTGAAAGTGCTCGTGGCCCACCGTGAATCGCAGCTAATGCCTGTGGGCAGGCAGGACAGGGATGTGAAAATATGCGTCCTGCAAGTCCAATGCTACCATCCAGTCTCCTGGGTAGACAAGTCCTGAGCCAATGTGAGCATCTTGAGTTCCTCCTTTCTTAGAAAGTAGTTGAGGGTCCTTAGGTCTACGATAGGACAACGGTGCTTGTCCTTTTCCGGGTTTATAACAGGAATAGCAAGCACAGCCAACTTCTGGCGCCAGAACCCTCTCTATGGCTCTCTTCTCCAAGACAGCCATGTGTGGCATTTTCATAATGTCAGTGTAATTATTAGTGACATTTTAATGACTGAGTGACACTTTCTAGCAAGCAAAGTCAAGCAATGAAGACGAGGGAAATCGATAAATATTAGCTATTACACCCATTTGAGCAAAAAGAAACTCTAAGAAGATCTTAAAACTGCAGCAAAGCACCAGAAATGGAAGGGCACTAACCGGAGACAGATCGCACGACTGCAGTTCTCAGTGACATAGATAGTCTTGTCCCCCGAATAAAACCAAGCACTTAAGTCCATGTCCATAGAAAAAGCTAAGTGTCAGAAACTATGCCCTTTAAAACTATAATAACTAGCTTTGGAAAGACTTTCAAGCTCCTGCACAACCCCTGAATTGCAAAGTCATTAACCTACTGCCCCTTTCTAAGATGATGGTTACAGGAAGGGGATCCGAGAGGAGCCATTTCATATTTCAGGCTAGTAACATGCTTGTCTTTTAAAACTACATGGAGACAGAAATTACACAAAGATGATCAATCATGGTAATTAAGAAATAATTTTTAGAACCATTAATTGTGAACTGCAACAAGTTTTTTAAGGATCCATTTCTCCCGTTTTCGTTTTTATACCGCTTTTCAAAAAAGATTTTTGGCATTCATAAAAACAGAAGCGTTCAGGTCTTACAAGCAATATGCTGCTTAGGCAGCATGTTAAGAGCAGGGCACGTTCACCCTCTCGTACGGATGGCAGCACTGGGTGTAACATGATAACTAACTCCGGAACTACCAGCGCTATTAGGTGACCTCAAGGCGCCATAATGCGCTAAAGAAACCGCCAGTGCAAAATAACATAACATTATTGTTTGTTACTCTTTAGTATGACAGTGCAGCGTTAGATATGAAATTGTAATCCTCCACCTCACCCTTTGAGAAGCTTGGAATCATAGAAAGAAACTGTCAGTTTGCAGGTATAGGATCAGCAAATGGAAGGGGTTCGGGTTTAAATCCACTAGTGTCAATACTAAACAATTCCCAAGGAGGCCTCTGCAACAAGTTATGGAATAACTTGCATAATGCAACGAAAAGTGAATGCAGAGCCCGCAAACTACCCATATGAACAGAGAGACCCCTGCAGTGCACACATTTGTTTTCAGAAGTTATGGGCTGTCACAGAGCTACTACACGGACACTGGCAGGCACTGACCATGTGAGCTGGTATGGGCTGAATTAACGTTCCTGGTGGTGAAAGTAATTGGACTGGCAGCACTGTAGGCCTGTCAACCTTAACATCATTTTAACTCCATCATACGATATAACTTTGGCCTCGTCTGACATCATCTGCACAAAATTTGGCTCAAGCTTGGTTCATCCAGCTACATTTACATGTAAAGTTATAAACCGATCTAATTGGGTGGAAGTGGGTACGAGGGGGGGAGCAAAAAAGTTGCATTTACCATTCAAACTCCTTTTGGAATGTTTATTCCCGCTAGAGTGACAAGTATAGGCAAGGCCAATAGACCATGCCTTTGCAACCTATTGGCTGTTCCAATACCTTTTTGCAGTGCGCAACTGCGTAAGGCTGAGGTTGTGCATCATCATCAAAAATAAATAAATAAATAAAAGCCACAATGATGCGACCGTTGCTGGCAATTGCATCCTTCCACTGGTGCATGCATGCATGATGTTGTGAGTGCCATTTGTTTTACTTTCTTACTTACCAATCCAAGATGTCGGTTGGCCGATTAAGAAAAAATAAAATTGTTGCCACAAAAGTGCATTTTTTAAACAAAGGACTGCTGGAATGACTGGGTACTGGGTACTGAGGAGAGAATGAGAGGAGAGGAAAAGAATCACACAATGGATAGAGCAACATAGGAGTGCGGAGAAGCACACATGAAGAGATGAACACAGGGTGGGGAGAGAAGAACACAAAGCTAATTCTTTGCCTGGACAACAGAATGGACTTTCAAGAGCGTTTCAGATCTTCTAGGATTCTGAATGTCGAATGGATGAACTCCAACTCTCTTCCTCTTAATTCTAAAAAGAAAGAGGTCCTGGTATTCGGAAACGCGACAAGCTGGTCAAGCTGGTGGCCCCATCCTTTTTGTCCTTGCCCCATTCCAGCAATATTCGCAATTTGGGAGTCATTTTTATTGGAAACCTGTTGCTTGATGCCCACATTCAGAAACTGAATTTTATCTGTTTCCTCATTAGGAAGATGAAAAAAACAAATCCTACTACTGATAGCTACTGTTTTCAAGCAACAGTTACCCAGTCGCCTGATACAAGTAGAGTGGACTACAGCAATGCACTATATGTGGCTCTTTTTTATCTTTCATGCAGGTTGCAAATTATCCAAAATGCTGCAGCTTGTCTACTTTTAGAGGTTCCCAAACATTTCAGCATTTCACATAATCTTAGGATACTGCACTGGCTACCTATTAAAAAGGAAGTATATTCAAGACACTTTTTTTCCACCACAAGCCATTACACACAGACACTACATCTCTTGCCTTTTCCTGAGATCTTAACCCATTTCCCTTCTAGAGCCCTGGAATTCTTTTCTTTGTCTCAGTCTTGAGCCCTTCTAGAGCTCTGCAATTCTTTTCTTTGTCTCAGTCTCAAGGAAATCGCAGTGGTGGGAGTTCTTTTTCTGTGATAACTGCTAAAGCCTGGAACAACCTTCCCTTCACCATACGATCTGAACCTCATTTACTTAAGTGTAGTTCCAATAACTCCTGTGCTTCTTGATTAACTTCCTACAGTCTGAGCGCCAAGACACCCCTGGGTAGTTGTGCTATACAAAGTCCAAATCAAATCAATGTAGGGAAGCACAGGTAGGGGGTGGGGCTCCTTTTCCCCTCATCCCACCACCACACCAGTCGGAGGATGGCCAGGAGCATGTGACTCCTTGTTGGAGAAGGTCAAATAGGGAGGAATCAAGGGGCAGCTCTCAGATTTTCAAATTTAAGCAGTCTCCCTTTGGCAGTTGGAGAGAAGGAGCTGGTCAGGTAGAGCAGAGGCTGGCATACCCATAAGCCTTCCCCACATATGGTTTGCAACCCCAAATCAGATTGAAAACTGATCTATGAATAACCAATTCATGGGCAATAAACTGAAAGGAAAAAGACTTGAAGGAAAAGGTATTATAAGATACAGAAGCTATACCTGTCAAACGGGAAGATGAAGCAATGTTTTGGAAATTACGTATCTTGAGGAAATAAAAAAATTGTGTCACCTTTTAACTATGGGCGTTAGTCAGTATACGCTAACACTTCATTACAGAAAGGGTAAATTTAGATCGTCTGATTTATGCATAAAGTTGAGGAAATTTGGAGTGAAATTAAAATAAGCTTATAGAGATTAACATACATCATAAATTTGAGAAACACAATCCACTTGCAGGCCATAAAAGAAAATGTTGCAATGGGTAGGTAACAGCAGGGAAGGTAGGGGTGGGGAGTGTTGAAGGAAGGGAGACTGCCGAGCGACCCAAGGGTGAAGAAAAAGCAAGTGAGAGCAGCCTACCCAAATACATGTTGATTTATTACTGTTTGAAAGAAACAGTCTTGAAAGGAGTTCTGAAATTGGAAATTAATGCGGTCTGACAATTTTCGACCAGTATGGTTTATCACACTCTTGAGGTGCAAAAGAACAAGGACTGCTATCTTGTTAGTTCTTCCTTAAAACTCCTGTTTCGAGTCATCACAGTCGGGCCAGGCTATATTTTTATTTGCCCCACCTAAAATAGCTGGCTTCACATTTGAACATTTGTGTATTGTATGTTCTCTTTTAAAATCATAACATACTACTACAGCTCCTCGAGCAGCTTGGAGGACCGTGTCAAGCATAGACGAGTGGGAGGAAATATAATTTAGTGCACAAACCTTAAATGAAAAGTAAATGCAAGTTAAATTAATGTGTATGACATGCATTGATCTGATAGGAAAACCCAGGTACTTAATGCAATCACTTTTGGTGTCTAATTGGAGGGTCACTAATCTGAATCTTGGTTGGTGCGCTGAGGAATAGTGACATGTATACTTACAATGTTATGATTTCGCTGCCTTTGATAGAAAGCGCAGGGAATATGCAAGTCAATAGTTTAAAACAGAATTACACAGTATAATATACGTTGCTCCAGTTTACGCAATTGTTTACACTCAATAGGGTAGGCTGTACATAATATAAGATAGGGTTGAGCAAATTAAGTAACAAATTTCAGGGCCAAGTTTTCATGCTGCGCCATTGCATGAAAGGGAAAGAGCTGAACAGCTTCATACATACTCAGATATTGTACTGTTTCTCTCTCTCTCCCTGCAGTGGGGCACGTAAGACTGCCTTGTGCCAAAGCAGGCATCCATACACCATAGTGTAAGAGTGTGTGTGCGCAATGTCAAGCTTAGTTTTAGTACTGGAAACGTTTCCACTGAGTACAAAATACTTGACAGTTGAACACTTTCCCCACTTTATATGTATGCTGTACAGGGCAGCACATACGCAAAGTGAAAACATTTTGAGAAAAGAACCTTCCTCAAATTTTACACCCGAGGAGGTGTGCATTTTTTGGCACCAATCCTGTCTACTAATGTTAGTTGATTGGGAATTGCATCAAAACCCATTGGTGGTTGCATGAGAACGTCCATGTACCAACCATGCAACACCTCTGTGCCACAAAGTAATCCAAATCAGAAATGTGTTAGAACTTAAACCCCAATACAACAATCTGCACCAAGTTTAGGTCATTTTTTCCCTTCGAGTGTTTAAGTGCCTACAGTGCTTTCAAAAGTTATATTGTTAGAAACAGCAATCAGATTGAACCCATTGAAAATGTTTATAGGTTTCCATTATAAGGACGAATTGTATAACTGCACACCCATACACTACCTCTCAATAGAATACCCCTTTGTCTCCATGAAGCTTCACAGGCATCAATAAAGGCATAAAGGCCACCAAGCAGACTTTACGTTTGCTGATTAACCAATTGCACTCATTTCCAGCTTTATCAGATACCAGGCACTCTGGAGAGAATGATAGTTTCTTCTTTAACTGCCTGTTACCTCTCCTCTCTTACTGAACAATAGAGGTTAAACCTTGCCTCTCCTACCCCCTTTCATCCATTAACCCTCCAAGAAAGCTTTTTTTTTTTCTTTGTTAAACAAAAAAAAATTGGGAACTGTTTTGTTAAAATTAAAAATAGCAATTGATCCAGCCCACTTCAACCTCTGGACTTTTGCTGTACGGCCAAGCGTTTAACAATCACATGGAAGTTTCATTTCTTGCAACAGTGCTGACTGGACTGATGTTGCAAGGGTCACTTGTTCCAGCCTCGTCCAATGCACATGCTGGGCAACTGCAGCACGTGCCACCTGCTATGCCTGTACAGGCCCATGTTAGAACATCTCACAGATCCTTGGCAGGGGAGACATGAAAGAAAGGCAGAACACTCAGAAGCATGGACATTACATCATAACCCTGTACCTGCCTTTTGAGCACCACTGTGCAGAGGCTACAGCTGCCAGGAATGCTGCAGCCCACTCCACCTGACACTCCCGCTTCTTCTTCGGGCGGCTTGCCTCTGGACATTTAGGTAACAGACAGGTGAGCTTGGTATCAGTGTGGCTGCCCTGATCTGGTCAGGGCTGGACTGTTCAGGTGTTACAGCGGATAGTGACTGGCCAACCACACACTGCTCTAAAACAGTGATGGCAGCAAAGAGCTGACAAGAAACCAAATGCTCAATATAAACCGAATAATTTGCCTTGTCCTGGTGTTATTTCTGTGCACGCAATAAAATTTAGAACAACTGCCATAAACATGTACGTTCATGGACTTTGAGAAAGAAATTAACTTAAGACAACTGTGAAGTCATAGGGCCAGATGTATTAAGAAACCTTTTTGCGATTCCCTAATTGCGAATTCACAATTAGGAAATCACAAAACGGTATGTATGAAAGTGTGTTTAACACTTTCTGCGATTCCTAGAGGTTCGCAAATGACCTACCTCATTAATATTAATGAGGTAGGTCGCAATGTGCGACCTCCTAGGAATCGCTAAAATCACGGGGATGGTGGCCTGCTGTAAATACAGCCCGTTTTCCTTAAAGGAAAACAGGTTGCATTTAGAAAAGAAAAATGAATAGTTTTCTTTTCATTTTTTAAGAGCAAGCAGTGGTCCGTGGGACCACTTCCTGCTCTGAAAAAAACGTTTTCGCTGCCATTCCTAAAGGGAAAGGGGTTCTGACCCCTTCCCGTTTGCGAACGGGTTACCACCTACTTGAAGTAGGAGGTAAAATGCGAATGTTATGCGACCGCATTCACGGTCACAAAACACTCATACATACCGTTACAATTGGGTATTTGGAAGGGATGCCCTAAACACGCCCGTTCCAAATACCGAATCGCAAACCCATTTTGCGATTTAGAAACAGGCTACCAAATTGCAAATTAGGATTGGTAATTTAAAAAGGCCTGTTTCCGGTCGCAAACGGCCTGCAACCTTAAAGAAGGTAAATACACGTGACCCTTGGTCTCTAAATGAATCAAAAATACAAAATATCACAGGTCAGCACAAGGTTATAACACTGTGGGCAGTAACACCAAAGAAAGATATTGTATTTATGTTCTGAATAATTAATCTGTCTGTACATAGAAAATCTGCTTTCTGGATCTTCTGGGGCCAGCATCGGACAGGACACGCTGCCTCCTTGTTCCATATACAGAAGAATGAAAAATTTCCTAGCTATCGTAACGGAAAGTTTAAATTCTATTAAGGACTCGGAGGCGAGGATTATGCTATTCTTTCTCCACTTTATTGAATAGCAGCCATTTGAAGTAAATACAATATAAACTACTATTCCCATGAACCTTGGGAATATCATAAAAAAAACATTGACAATAGAGTCCAACACGTAGATTGTCCATCCACCAATCAGCAGGCTCCAGCCGGGTGATAGTCCCTTGTCACTGGCCCTTCCTCCTCTTTCGACGCGCGAGCCCAGTCGACATTGGCAATTCATGAGTCTTGTTTGCTTGCGTCCATTCCTACGATCAAAATGATGGATATTAGGATACAACCATGGCTAAGGATTAGCCCTAAATGGAAAAATGAGCGAAAATTCATCTATAGAACATATCGCTAGAACAACACAGATCAGAGAAATACTCAATAAATGTACTTACTCCACAACGAGGGTGGGAGAGTTCCAGACGTATGCGAACCCTGGGTGGGATAATCCTCTCCTCCGAGTCCTTAATAGAATTGAAACTTTCCGTTACGATAGCTAGGACATTTTTCATTCTATGTCAGGACCGGAGGCGAGGATTATGCTAGTTTAAAGCTTACTTACCACCAAGTGTGCCATTTGCAGCACAGGCTTGAAATAAAACAGTTTGAATGTAGAGTCCGAAGACCAATCTGCAGCGTTGAGGATGTCTTCCAAACGAGCTCCCAATGAGAACACTTTAGAAGCCATCGCCCCTCTGGTAGAGTGGGCTCCAAACTTGCGTAGATCAATACCTGCTTCTTGCATCACCCAGCGCACCCACCTGGCAATCGTGGGGGAGGAAACAGCTCTGTGTGGTTTCCGCAGAGCAATAAGGAGTTGTCGTTCGCCCAGGGGGCGGAATTCTTCCGACATCTCCTCATATGCCTTGAGACAGGCTACCACACATAACTTAGGGGAATCTGGGAAGGCCGGATAAGAAATAGATTTTGTGCCACTTTTGGTCCGCCTATGGATGTTGAACATAACTCCTGAGGGGGAAAAAATCCGATCGGAGCTATCCAGAGCCCGGACATCCGACACCCGCCTACAGGAAATCAGGCAAAGGAGCATAGCTAACTTGGCTGACAACTCCTTTCTGGAGAGGAATCTGTTCGGCTGCCACGAGAGGAAAAGATTGAGCACCTGGTTGACATCCCAGAGCGCTGAATATCTTGGTTCTGGGGGAAGAGACAGCCTTATACCCCGTAAGAGGCGACAGACCAACAGATGTTCCCCCACGGGGAACCATCCACCACAACATGACCAGCTGAGATAGCGGACCTGAACGTATTGATGGATCTGTAGGCCAATCTGCCCTCTGCCAGAGAAGCCAAGAAATTCAGCATGTGGGTCACATCCGCTGCCACAGGATTGAGACCCCGTCGCAGACACCAACGGGACCACCTCCTCCAGGTGGATTTGCAGCGTTTAACTGTGCTGTCTGCACAGGCCTTGGACATGAACTTTTGAGCAGCTCCCGAAAGGCCTGGGACCGCCCATCATCCCCGGTAATCCGCCACGCCATGAGCGCCAGAGACCCTTGTACAATGAGAGGATGCGGCTGATGAGCCGGGTTGAGAAGGAGAGATGGAAATCGGGGGAGTAGGATTGGAAAATCCCAAGAAAGTTCCAGAAGAACCGGAAACCAAACTTGCGATCTCCAAATCGGGGTGACCATCACCACGTCCGCTATCTGTCTCCGAGCCTGGGCCGAGGCCCTGGTGATCATCGCGAACGGGGGAAAAGCGTAACCCCGTCCTGGGTGCCAGTTCTGTAGGAAGGCATCCGTGCTCTCCGCCAGCGGATCCGGCCTCCAACCGGAGAACCGGGGATACTGGTGGTCCAAGCGGGAAGCAAAGAGGTCCACCGAAAGGTGCCCCCAAATGCTCTAAAGATCCGCAAACACTCCTGAATGCAGCTTCCACAGGCTCACGTCGCGGAAGTGTCGCGATTGGAAATCGGCCTCTTGATTGTCCTGCCCGGGCAAGTACTCTGCCGTGACAGAGATCTGGCGATTCAGGCAGTATTGCCAAAAGTTGGCTGCAAGGTCCGATATGGCTTTGGAGCTGGTACCTCCCAAGTGGTTTATGTACCTTACTACGGACACAATGTCCATCTTGAGGAGGACAGAGGATTGAATTGAGTCCTTGGTCCAACATTGGATCGCAAAGGATCCTGCCAGGCGCTCCAAGCAGTTTATATGTAAACGTTGTTCTAGAGGAGACCACACACCTCCCGTAGTGAAATCGCCACACCTTGCTCCCCAACCTAATCTGCTGGCGTCGGACTCTATGACGATATTCGGAGCGGAACCGAAAATTGCACGTCCGTTCCAGGCCTCCATATTGGCGAGCCACCAAGCGAGTTCCTCCCTGGGCTCTGGTGTGAGGGCCACTTTCTGAGAATAGGCGAGGCCTCTGCGCAAGTGAGCGGCCTTCATCTGTTGAAGAGCCCGATAATGTAATGGCCCCGGGAAAATGGCCTGGATTGACGAAGACAGGAGCCCCACAATGCGGGCCACCTGCCTGAGGGAGATGCGCGGTTTTGCTAGTGCTCGCCGAATTTCGTGGCGAATCTTCGCCAGCTTCCTGGAAGGGAGGCTGAGAGTAGTCTCGACGGAGTCGATTGAGAAACCGAGAAAAATCACCTTCTGGGAGGAAACCAGAGAGGATTTTGTCTCGTTGATCACGAAACCCAAGCTCTGCAGGAGGTCGACCGCCGTCTGAAGCTGTTGTGCGAGTGTCCGCGGGCACTGTGCCATCATCAGGATGTCGTCGAGATAGACTATGAGACGCATCCCACGTGCTCTGAGACATTCGATCACCGGTCTGAGGCCCTTGGTGAAGGACACCAAGGGGCCGAGGCAGGCCGAAGGGAAGAGTGGTGAACTCGTAGGTTCTGCCCTCCCAAGAAAATTGTAGGAACCTCCGGTGGGGTGGAAACAGGAATCGAGAGGTAGGCGTCCTTGAGGTCCAGACGCACCATCCAATCCTGAGGTCTCAAGATATCTCTGAGGAGGTGAATACCCTCCATCTTGAAGTGGCGGTAGACCAGCCACTCGTTGAATTCGCACAGATTGATGACTGGGCGTTTGTCTCCATCCACCTTGTCCACCAGAAAAAGGTTGCTGAGAAACCCCCTGGGATGGGGAAGGGTTTGGGAAATTGCCCCTTTGGCCAGAAGAGACTGTACCTCCTGTGTTACCAAGGCAGAGTCCGCCGCAGAAAAACATATAGGACGCGGAGCCACGGCTGGAAGGGATACCCGTAAAACTCTATTCGGAAGCCCTGAATCGTCTGGAGCACCCAGGCGTCTCCCGTGATGGAAGTCCAGGCCTGGAAAAAATTCGCCAGACGGCCCCCTACCTTTAGAAGGGCGTTATTGGAAGCGTTGGCGCCTCTGACTCCTCTGTTCCTGCCCCGTCGACCTTGCGTGAGGTAGAAGTTGCCGAATCTTGTCTGGTCCTGATAATGGCCTTGGTTGGAGCCTTGCCCTCTGGGAGCGTATTGGATAGGGCGGCCGGTCGAGCGGCCCCTTCCTCGACCGGCCCCACGGAATACCCGAGGGTGAAAAACCTTCTTGATAGAAGATTGGGCTTTGTCTAATGAGGTGAAAGTACTGACAAATTTTCCCAACTCCTTAATGAAGGGCTCGCCAAAAAGGCCACCCTGTGCTACGGGGCCCGCTTCCGAGTCCGCCAGATTCCCAAGCTTGGGGTCCACCTTGATTAACAAGGATCTGCGCCGCTCGGTGGATAAGGCGCAGTTGGCATTGCCCAGGAAGACAATGGCGCTTTGCGCCCAAGAGGATAGATTATCGGGCGAGATAAGGGAACCAGAAACCTTAGCCTCCTCCGCCATATCCAGGATCTTCGTGAGCGGACCAAGCGTGTCTAAAAGCTTGTCTTAGCAAGCACGCCAAGATCTGACAATCCCTTTTTTGGGGTCTTTGACAAACTTCTGCAAAAAGGTTGCCATGCGTGGGTCGATGTCCGGGGTCATAGCGACCCTGCCCTCCAAGGACGGGCGGGGACATTCCGCCCTGAGGCAGTTGCGGGCTTCCTTCTCGAGCGGCTTCCGAATGCGGCTCGCCACATACGCTGCAACCTTGTCCGACGGAGCCCATCGAGAAGACCGCGGTGAAGGATCTCGTCTGGATCCAGCATGTCCCCAGAGGCCCTGGTCATTTTGGGCTGCCGGGGGGCGAGAGGGGAGCCAGGGCTGCGAGGGGCCTGCGTCCTCATCTGTGTCCCCATGACCGCCATCAGCGGTGTCTGAGGGAAGTGCAGGTGGGACTGGGGGAACAGTGCTGGCCAGGAACGCCTGCTTAAGTCTAGCGAAGGTGTCAAGATCAACCCCCGCCTCACGGGGACGCTTGGATGGCGGTTGAGAGTCAGGGGTGGAAAGGCCATCAGCTTGAGGCAGGTTGGCGGAAGCCGAGACAGCCCCTGACAGTTTGTCGCAGGCTTGCGCAATTTGGCGCGAAAGGCGCTCTTCCAGGGGGGCCATCGCCTCAGAGACAGCTCTATATATAGATGCGTCAACCGCATCATAGAAATCATCGTCATATGGAAGAGAGCTGAGGGGGTCCTCCTCCTCCCCTTGATCCGCCATGTATGGGTCCATGACACGGTTGTGTGTCTAATTCCTGTCACCCACAAGTAGCTGCGAGAGCGGGAGTTTAATTGGCAGGGTATGCCTGGTATTAGGGGGGCTGGGTGTCAGCCTACACGTTTATACGTAGTAAACCGCTTTTATAATGGGGCTTGAGTCCGGGACCCTTTATGTCAGCCCTGGTGCAAAGTTTAATGGGCACAAAACCAGTCTGGGAGCACGGTCCCCTTGAAGGCAATAAGCCTAATTACAGACTCCTGCGGGAGGGTAAAAACAGTCGGGTGATTATTAGCACATACGGACCCTTCTGACAGGGCGTAGGGGCTAAATACCGCATACAGACCCGCAGCGCGGGCGTCTCTCTCCAGAGAGCAAGGCTCAACTCAAAGGCGCCGTCGCTCTGACTCCAAGAATGTGGTGAATGCGCGGAATCTGGAGCGCGCGGGACGAGACGAGAGACGCGCGTTATGCGCCCTCAGGCGGCGGGAGGACCGCCCGCAAGCCTGCACCAATTAATAACAGCCGCGAAAGGAGCGGAAAAGGAAACGGGCTACCGCAAAGCAGAGAAGCCCACCAGTGCTAATCAACTCAGGAAACAGCAGAAAACCGGGCGCCACCCCTCACCGCAATAGCCGGTGCGGAGGCGCGCGCATAGAGAAATTAACACTGCGCCTGAGAGAAAAACGACATTAATGAAGTGAATAACAAGGCAATTACTTGACAGCCTTACTAGCACAAGGCAATCACAAGGCAATCACAAACAACATACCGTACATGAGAAATATGAAAAACAC
Source organism: Calotriton arnoldi (assembly GCA_963921515.1). Lineage (NCBI taxonomy): Eukaryota > Metazoa > Chordata > Amphibia > Caudata > Salamandridae > Calotriton > Calotriton arnoldi. The sequence goes on along the minus strand of CAWUFW010002142.1, from coordinate 1,510,723 downwards.
CATAAAAGATTACAAGTCAGTGAAACAAAACCCAGTCAAAACGAGAGGGAATGAATGACACTCATCTTTGGCTGCGAGCAGCGAAGAAAGAGGAGGAAGGGCCAGTGACAAGGGACTATCACCCGGCTGGAGCCTGCTGATTGGTGGATGGACAATCTACGTGTTGGACTCTATTGTCAATGTTTTTTTTTATGATATTCCCAAGGTTCATGGGAATAGTAGTTTATATTGTGTTTACTTCAAATGGCTGCTATTCAATAAAGTGGAGAAAGAATAGCATAATCCTCGCTTCCGGTCCTGACATAGAATCAAGGTTTCTACAAAGAACTATGTTTTTGTGGTATCACTGAACACAATATTCCACCAATTATTCATTTAGAATCGAACTAACAGACTCACAAGTCCACTGCACAAATTAACTCAAGTTTCACTATACTATTCCACCACTAATCCTTTTTGTGTTCTGGAGTAGCGTGCTATTCACCGAAAAGCGGTTCAACACCTCGTCAGGGGTTGTAAGCGCTCTATAAATAGAATTACAATGTAACAAAATTGTAGTAGGAAGATTAAGCTTTTCAGTAAAGAAATCATGCCTGATTTTTACCTTACCTCAGGGAGGTGGGTTGAAACTTGCATGCTTTACTCCACCTGCAGGAGGCAAAAGTAACCTTTGTTGTGATGTCTACAAACACAGGCCCTTATTCACAAACAGCCTCGGGGCGGAGGCTCCCATGGCCATAGTGAATGTAGCCATATAGTTAAGTGGCTTGTGTTTGTGCTGGCAGAAAGAATTCAAATAGAACGTCAGAAAATATGAGGATCACTTTTCTTAAAAACAATGTGATCTGTCGGATTCAAATAACCTAGATCAGACACAGAGTTGAGGATCATAGAGATTTTGATCTGTCCCATGTTGATATACAAACAGTATGTGACATCTGCGGTCAGTCCTCCTATTAATGCAGACATTAATGAAGCACCCATCGTTCTCTATAATTCATCATCAAAGTTGATTTGTAGTGCAGCTGTAGGTGTAAAATAGGACCAGCAAAAAGGCAATGCCATAAACCATTTTAAACCTGTTCCTTAGGGATATCACTTAGTTGAAGATGATTGTGTATTGTGTCTTCTTCAAAAGGGTTTATGTAAAATCAAAGCTCTATCTAGGTCTACCTCTACCAGTGACTGGACAGGACAGAATTTAAGGCCCTTTTAGCCTTGTCCAGTTCTTAGTATTGTTAGGTTTGACGGTTGAGAGAACCAGATGCAGTAAAGAGTGCAGATGCGAGAGTGTGGTACAAAAGTAGGAGTCAACATTAACAACTATAATGTATACCTCCCTAAAGTGACCATCAGCCAATGACCGACACTGTGAGGCTTTGAAAAGATCCCCTAGAGCAAGAACCAAAGGCTTCCTTTTCTTTTTTTCCCCTAAAGGTGGGGGCCAAAGCGGAAACGTTTCCGCTTAAGCCCTCACCCCTTTTCCCACCCATTTGTGAAACCTGTGCATCATAGGGCGCGCAGATGTAAAGTGAAACCAGTGAATGCAGTTAGTACCTACTGGTTTCACTTCCTGATCAGTGCCGAGGGGGGAGAGTAGCTTAACTCTGCCTCCCCTGAACTAATCAGTGAAAAAGAGAATGTACCCTTTCCATTGCTCTTTCACTAGTGTATCCCTGCTTGGGATCACCTGAGAGGGTGGTTCCCAAGAATGGACCAACTCCACTAGGAAACAGGGTTGGTTTGGGATGGGGGAGTAGCCCATTGGCATTAACAGTTTTCCTGCCCCCTGGAGGCGGATGCGGATACATACAATCTGACCCATATGGGGACAGAAAGCCTACTAGATAGCAGGGATTTTAAGGGCAAATTATTTGGAAGGCGTGGGGGGCAGCCCATCCAGGCATAGGGCCATGCCCCCACTCCAAAAGAGGCAATACAATTATTCTGTCAACCCCTCTCCTCCCCGAGTGCAGATTGGGGGATTTACCCCAAATCTACCCCCCTTCATGGCCAGGCCGGAATGGTCGTACCGGGCATCAGTCGTTTCCCCGGGAGACTGGAAAGGTGGGGGGCATTGGTGTAGCAGTGCAGCAGTTCTGAAATTTCTGACACTGCCATGCATTACCATGGATCAACGAACGGAGCTTGATGGTCCTATTACACTGATTGAAATAAAAGATGCAATCAAGTCGTTGGCCACCGGCAGGTCCCTGGGGCCTGATGGGCTATGGGCAGAGCTCTACAAAGCATACACACTTCAATTAGCCCCACACTTGCTGACAATGCATGGATAGGCCCTCACTAACAGCAGTCTCTCTGCCTCCCAGACAGAAGCAACCGTTATCTCTCTGCCCAAACCAAAGACCCCTTACTCGTTAGCCCTGCTTAATACTGATTATAAGGTCCTAGCCAAAATACTTGCGGACCGCCTAGCACCTCTGGTCCTGAACTTGGTCCACTGAGGCCAAAATGGTTTTGTCCCCGCCCGTAACACTTCCCTGAACCTACACCGCTTCTTTCGAGTTCTGACTTACTACCGTCAAAACTGGCCTTGTGCTAGATGCCTGGTCTTAGATCTCGAAAAGGCCTTCTACTCCTCAGAATGAGATTACCTTTTTAATACGCTGCCCCGATATGGTATTGCCTGCTGCTTTTTCACCTTTTTAATAGATTGTTTCGATATGGCATTGCCCACCGCTTTTTCCGATTAGTAAAATTACTATATTCTAACCCCCTTATCAGGGTCAAGATGGGACCCCTTATTTCAGGATCCATTCCCATACATCAGGGAACGAAGCTGGGCTGCCCGCTCTCACCTCAGTTGTTTTCTCTGGCGATTGAACCATTAGCGCTGGCAGTGCAGAATCTAGGTACCCCTTGGGGCATCCACCTAGGCGATGGGAAACATGTAAGATCTCTATATACAGATGATAAGCTGCTCTACCTCAGGGACATGCACAACATCCACGCCACAAATGCTTTGACTCTGACCCAATTTGCAACCATCTCCGGGCTGAGAGTAAACTGGACAAAATCTTGCCTATTCCACTTTCTCCTCGATGTCCCCAATCGGCGAGACACAATCAGAGTGGTAGCAACATACATTTTGATACCTGGGAGTGCAGATTTACTATTCTACGGATCTGTTTGATGGCAAATGTACTCGCGCAGTGACAACATTATGTGCCCAGATGGCCTTCTGGTGTACACTGCCACTGGCGCTTGCTGGGAGGGTGGCGTTATTAAAAATGGTTGTTTTGCCCCGCCTCATATATTTCTTTACTAACCTTTCTCTTTATATCATACCTGCAATCTTTTGAATGCTTTATCCACAGATTCGGGAATTTATCTGGAACAAGTCATGGTGCAGGGTAGCTCTAACAAACCTTTGCTGACCCCACGGATAGGGGAGGTCTAGCTGCACCGTACTTCGAGCAGTACTACCTCGCTTCCAAAATCCAATATATTGCTAAATGGCTGGTGGGACTGCACCTGTCGGACACGGCCACATCCTCCCCTGGTTGGCACTTGCCTGCTATTCTACATCTGTTCCACCCTTGTACACAAATGTGTGCGCCGGACTCACTGCTGCCAAGGGTTGCATATTGCTGCTATTGCAGGTTCCTCCGCATTATTAAAACACATGATCCCCTTTGCGTCGGAGTCTGCACTGCTTGGTAAACCTAGGAACGGTGGGTCCACATCGGCAGCCGAACTGACAACAAGGCATGCTGCGGGCATGACACGCTGGGGGACTTATACAGGGAAGGCACCTTGGCAATCTATGCGATGCTGATGGAGGAGGATGGTCTACCTTCGGGACAATTTCTACTCCACAACTCACTGATCACCACACTGGGAAATCATTGGAGGGACATGACCGCCGAACTGCCCATGCATCTCACGATCCAGTAACTGCACGTGATGGGCAGGAGTAGACACCTATTACGATGGTTCACTAATTCTCTCTGCTCCCACTCTACTCCACAGCTTCTAATTCTGCGACAATGCTGGGAAGCAGACTTAGCACGCCCTTGCACTGATGAGGAATGGGCCGCCTTGCTGGAGGGCCCAAGACATGCCGCGTAATGCCCGGTTTAAGCTTATTCAGCTTTATTTTGTACACAGGGCATATCTCACACATGCCAATGTGAATCGGTATGATCACAGAGAGGGCGCAGCATACCCGCATTGTGCCCATCAAGGCTGACTTGCTGCACATGCTATGGACCTGCCCACATTTACACAACTATCGGTCCCGCATCACATCAAGTTTATCTGCATGCACTGGGCGCCCGAACCTGCACAAATTGGAAGTATGCCTCTTGGGTTTGTATTGCAGAGACAAGAAACATAGGGTTACATCCCGCTTTCTAGACTTGGGAGTCATAGTGGCTAAGCGCCTTATTACCCGTAGATAGAAATTCTCTAAACCCCCACCATTTGCGGCTTGGAAGCGTTCAATGCTTAATTGGGCACAAGCCAAAAGTGTAGTCCTGCACACAGAAGACACATTTGGACTGCGGAATTATCCTATTACCACTTACTGGGATACTATCTTATCTGAATTGCAGACTAATCATTCACACAGGTCAGACGATAGCGTTGACCCCTTGTCTGGACCCTCGAACACGTAGACTGACGCTAATTGCTTTTGTTTACAATGCAGTCCCTCACAGGCGCACACTCTGTGCCTCTTAGCAGTGGGTAATTACCAAAGTATCTGTTAGCGATGATGAGTGAGTGAAGCAGTGGAGGGTCGCCGAGTCGTGAGGTCTTCTAGGTTTTCATGTTATTGTTATATTTCTATTAGAATTTATGAATCTGCTCTTACCGTCATCAATGGTTCACCTAGCATTCCACCTCTATCGCTTTCTTATGGCAGGGGTTGCCATACAGTTGTCTCATTATACACACAGAGATGTACCGTTTAGACATGTGGCCTGATTCACAAAACTAAAATTATCTATTTTTCGGAGAAAATAGAAGGCGCAAAGAATAATTCTAAAGAACTATTTGCAATGGTACAGAAACTTAGCCATTCACAGGAGACTCAACAAAATTCAATAGATCAAGCCTTCTGCAATAGTTTAGCATCCTCTTTTGGCAAAAAGTATCTACCATTTATGATACTTTTGCTTCACGCTCTGCAAATAATCCGAGTATCCAGGCCACAGTGTCTGATGTTGCAAGCACACTTTCAACAGCCCCCAACCCTCACCTGGATCCTGGTCGGCCTCAATTCTTAGATTTTAATACGGTATCCTATGAACAAATTATGAAACTTCTCTTGGCTACTAAATCTGGATCACCGTTGGACCCTTGTCCCCCCAAGGTAATCCACACTATTGTGGAGACAGTCGCCCATCCACTCATGGAGTTACTCAACACTGTCATTAAAACAGGGATATTTCCAGAAATGTAGAAGAAAACTTCCATCCTTCCACTCTTAAAGAAGTCAAACTCAGACAAAACGGACCCGGGAAATTACCGCCCTATCTCTCGTCTGCCTCTTCCAGCAAAGGTCCTTGAGAAACATATGAATCAAGAGCTGGCCACAATTGCATCTTGGACTCAACTCAGTATGGCTTCAGGAGTAAGCATAGTACTGAACTAGCCTTGATTACAGCAACAGAAGAGATCAGACGTGCGGTTGATGAAGGTGGCTCGGCAGCCCTGATCTTGTTGGACCCGTCGGCTACCTTCGATACAGTAGATCATTGTATCCTAACAAACCGCCTTCAGGAAATAGGGATAGCAGGCACAGCCCTTGCACTACTCAGGTCCTTTTTGTCAAATCGGGAACAATTTGTGGAAGTGGAGGGTCTCAAGTCACACTGCTTTAGGCTCCCTTGTGGGGTGCCACAGGGCTCACCCTTGAGCCCTACCCTGTTTAATGTATATGTCACACCTCTGGCCCAATTGATCAAAACTCATGGCTTTGAGCTGGTGTCATACGCAGATGACACACAGATCATTGTGTCTATCTCGAGTAAAAATTGCAACACGGCCCACAACTTTAACGAATGTATGAGACATGTAAGCAGCTGGATGGTGGAGAACTGCCTCAAATTAAATTCAAACAAAACCGAAGTCCTACTTTTTGGTAGAAATACATCCTTCTGGTCCACTGAATGGGGGCCGGCGGAGTTGGGCACTCTTCCTATACCAGCCACCAAGGCCAAAAATCTTGGGGTCATTTTTGACACCACTCTATCCTTTTCCCATCACGTGAAGATGCTCACCTCATCTACCTTCTTCACTCTGAAAATTCTGAAGAAAATCTTTCCGTTTATACCACAAGAACTACAGAAAACAGTGGTGGCAGCACTGGTTCTGTCTAGGCTCGATTACTGTAACGGGCTTCTGGTTGGGGCAAACAAGGCAGTACTGGTGAAACTGCAGGTACTCCAAAACTCTGCAGCTCGGTTGCTCTTTGGAATACCCAAATATTTATCAGCCAAACATGCCCTTAACACTCTTCACTGGTTACCTATGGAGAAGCGAATTAAGTTCAAGGCACTCTGTATCGCCTTCAAAGCGCTACATAATCTAGGTCCCGTCTGACAAATCGCTTCCAATGGTATATCTCACCACGCACCCTTCGTCCGCCTCCCTGAAGCTGGTGAAAGTACTGAATGTTCGACTCCAGAGATGGGGCGGAAAAAGCTTTATAACCATCACAACTAGATGGTGGAATGAGCTACCAATAAAACTAAAAGATTCACCAGACCTGCTCTCCTTCAGAAAGGGCCTAAAGACTTGGCTATATACCTTATAGCCTACTTCAGCCCCAGAGCCCTCAGCCAAACCTTGATGCGTTCCGGTGTTTAGCTGCCAAGCGCCTAGATGCCCCCGGGTAGTAGTGCGCTATATAAATATATAAAAATAAAATATAAATATATAAATTCAGGGCTCTGAGATCTTGTGACTACCCTCCTTTACTGGTTGCTGGAGTTACTACTGTACACAAACTATGTTATTGACACAATATGTTTGACACGATATTTTGCACTGATTATATGTCATTATGTCTTTCAAAGTTTGCTATACTGCTACTCATCAGTTGCATTATCATTGTATTGTATAAATAAAAAAAATCAATAAACAAATTCAAACAAAAAAATTGATACACAATGAAAAATCATTATAAATTGCAGCTCTGTTGTGGACTCTGGCTTTCACGTGTTTTTCAACAACCTACAAACCCTATATACCCTTGTGACCGGAAGGGCCCAACAGATGTAACGGTATACTGCTTTTGTGAATTGGCCACCATGACAAAAAATTACTGATGAAAATATTGCCACCAATTGATTTTTGATACTTATTTTCATTTTTGGGCTTTATTATGTGTACGGCGGTCCATAGGACCGCCGTACTCTTTGTGGCAGTCCAACCACCGCCACAATGTGGGCCTGCCTTCACTATTACGAGTGCATGCAGTCGGGGCTCTCACAGTGGCAGTCTACATGTTCGGCTCCACCATGAGCCTAACAGACCACTGCGTCAGACCACTGCTGCACTGCCGGCCCGCCATGTATTATAATGGCGTGGTGGCAGCGCTGCTGAAGGACCGCCAAAGTCGTAATAAGGCCCTTTGTATTTTAACAATAAGTTTCAGTGGGACGACGTAGAGGAATCTACACAAATGACTACTTACTCAATTCAGAATTTTTCAGAATGTATAGCAATCCAGAATCGCCCATGGGTTTCACACCTGTTTCCAACAAAAACTGCAAGCAGTCGTTGAAATCACAAAAAATAGATTACAAAAATGATTACTTCTTAGAATAATGCAAAAAACTGTTGGAAAGAAAATTGTTTTTTGAAACTACTCTAGATTGTTCCTGAAAGTTGGTAAGATGGTGAGCCAATCTTTTGTTGATGCCATTTTTAGAAATACAAACATATGCTTTCTTGTCCAGCCCATTTTTTCCAAATTTCTCCCCCCCCCCCCAAAAAACAAAATTTAGTTATTTTTTGCCTATTTTCTCATTCCCCTCCAGGGAATCAACAAAATCTGGGTATCTTTATAATCCCCAGGATGTTGAAGAAAAAAAGATGCTTTTGAAGTTAAATCCCTAGGCAATGAAAAAGGTCAGACTCTAATCACTGACTCAAGCAAAACCAAACATAATATAAAATACTCAGTGTCACTAGCGAATATGTTAAAATCTCATCATTTTATTCTTGTCTTTTATTTAAAAACATTGGTAGAAGTGCATATGACATGTACATACGAAACATATTAAACATATATGTCACAAATAAACAACATCTAAATTACCAATCAACAATATACACAAAACATCACAATTAAATGAATAATTAATAATGACAAAGGACCAACAACAATGAAAAAACAAAGACGGTGGCTATGCGATGGTGCATAGCCACCTTCTTTGTTTTTTCATTGTTGTTGGTAATTTAGATGTTGTTTATTTGTGACATATATGTTTAATATGTTTCGTATGTATATGTCATATGCACTTCTACCAATGTTTTTAAATAAAAGACAAGAATAAAATGATGAGATTTTAACATATTCGCTAGTGACACTGAGTATTTTATATTATGTTTGGTTTTGCTTGAGTCAGTGATTAGAGTCTGACCTTTTTCATTGCCTAGGGATTTAACTTCAAAAGTATTATTGCCCTGTCCTAGGAATTGGAAGTACCTATTTACATTGAAGAAAAAAAGATGTAAATTTTATGTGGATACCTTGCATGGAAAAATGTTATTAAGGTATAAGCCTGAAGTAGCCCAAATATAAAAAAAAGGCTGAGAACTCAGGAAGAAACCCAACCCTCCATAGTTAAGGGGTTAAATGATGGGCTCCCTGACTCGAAGATAGACAATCCCCAGTAATCCAAACCTTCCATTCATGCTATTATTACTGGGTACCATGCACCTGTAACAAAACCTCCTGGCTACGGCCCGAATGACACCGACATGGGTTTGGATGGTTCTTTTTGGACCAGCAGGGCTTTTTCTTTTTGATATGAGCAAAATCACTGTAGGATGGTGTCTAGGAAACGCAATCTGGGCACTATAGAGTCCAACAGGTTTTGATAGTCTACTGTGTTGAACACCACAAAGAATTTGAACATATTGGTATGTCAGAAACATCAATCATTGGTAGTCTGAAGGGTATTATCTATCATTGGATAGTCACTCACTGGTGCTGAACAAGGACTGAAGTCGGATTAGAAAGTCTGTAGCACGGGGCGTGGCTAGCGCCCGAGAAGGATGGCCGCCGGCGCTTGACTCTCCCGAGTCGACGGAGGGACCTGCGGTTTCGACGGGCGGCAGACTTGCTGTGCGGCTTCCCAAAGGCTCAGTGCAGCTATCGGAAATGCAGCGGAGCCCGTTGGTACACTTTTTATTTGGCGAAATGTAATGTAAGAGACAGTATTTACCTCGACAGCGGCGAACGCTCCTCACTCATTTTCGGCCGCCATTTTGTCTCCATCGATGTAAGGAGAATTGTACACGCATCTAATGGGCTCTGCATTGAGGGCACTGAGAATATCACAGACCTGTTTAGCGCGCTACTGGAATGTTGAGGAGAGCGAAGTAGGCGCTATGAGTCCCTGTGTATCCACTTTTTTTGGATGCTAATTGAGGTCGGTATATTTCTCTCACAGGAATAGCCGCCATCTTGCTTTCTGCACAGCGTGAGGATATCAATATGAATACCCCATTTAAATGATGCTGTACTCTACTGAATGTCTGGAAGTTCCTTATTTCCTGAAGGAATGACTTGCAATACTATGCTCTCTGCTCATGTTTTCATTCCTTCAACTCCTTGGAATGCTGCTTGCAACCTGATTTCATCCTCTTCTTGTTAATTGTAGGTCATTGATAGCTATATCAATATATTGCTGACTCTTTGACCTGCGCTCAAACTTATTTTTTGCTGAGGCTGACAGGAAGGGTTGCTAACAAATGCCACCTTGTTCTTTAACTTAGCAAACCCCTCTCCTTCCCTCATTTTATTACATGAGGTGTTATTGTCGCTTATAATATATATAGAGGTGTGGAAATATCCATAGCCTTTTCTTCCCGAACATAGCTGGATGGGCAAAATACTCAAAGTTGTTACACTTCCATCGTCTCTGGTCCGCAAATCTTTAACTCATTCTAAGTCTCGTTCACGCTGTGCTGTCATGGAAGTCTCGACGAATGCTTCGCCCAAGAGCGTCACAGCCTCCACTATGGTGACTCCCTCTGGCACGAACAAAACACCAAGCAAACGCCTAAAGAAGGACCCTCCTTCCCCTCCCAAGCAAGCATCTTCTGTTTCTCTGGACTTATTACTTGAGGAAATCAGAGCTCTTCGCCCATTTGTTGAGGAGACTAACTCTCAAATACAAACCCTAACAGAAAGATGGTCTAGCCTGGAAGACAGAGTCACTACAGTAGAACAGAATCTCGAATCTCTGACCTCTGCAGGCGGTAAGACTGATGCTCTTTGCTCTCAAGTGCTGTCTCTCCAAAAACAAGTTGAAAACTTGGAAAATAGAAACAGACGGAATAACCTCCGTATTTATGGATTATCGGAGGGTTCGGAAGGTTCTGACCCTATAAACGTTTTCAAGTCATTCTTGCCTCAAAGTTCTACATTATCACACGACACCCAATTAAACATTCAACAAGCTCATCGGTTGGGTCCTCCTTCTACATCGTCTTCTACCACTATGAGAAAACCGAGAGGAGTTATCTTATATTTCCTAGAGTACACTGATCTACTCAAGATTCAATCGGCAGCCAGAGCGGCAGGTCGCATTTCTTGGGCTGGCAATGCTTTGTTTTTCTCCCAGGATTACTCAAAGCCTACTGCGGACCGACGAAGAGACTTTTTAGCAATGAGACCCCAACTTCGGTCTATTGGAGCCCGCTATGGCCTTTTTCATCCTTGCCTCTTTAAAGTTACTCTCAATAACAAGACTACTACATATGAAGATCCTCTAAGATTGAAGAGTTTTCTCAATTTTTGTCACGCTGATTCTATGGACACCTCTGCATCGCCCTCATCAATCAACAAATAGATGTTGCTGTTATGTTTTGATCGAACTCTTATTTGATCATTAGATTTTTGCATAAATGCTATTGATATTGTCAGTTGTTCCTAATTGTTCCTGTTTTGACTGTAGTTAATGTTCTCAATCTCTGGTTTAGGTTGATTTGTTTACTATCTTCCTTCTCCTATTTGCAGGTTCCGCTCCTATGATGTGATTTCCCATGTGTTGTTTCGCCCGTCGTCTCTCGCCCTCTCTCCCTCGCTTGAAGTCTAGCGTCGTCACTCCTTCATGTGGCCCCTTTTCCCCCCACCTTATATGTGTTTTGGATTATCTGTAAGTATGTTCATTGTGTCTTCTTTATTGTATTATGCAGTCTCTCTGTTCCTTTATCTTCTTTTCTTTCTCCTCTTCATCCCTCTTTTCCTCTGTCAAACTGGCTATTTCCTTTGTTGCTTAAACATTCTTTCACCTTTCTTGGGATCTACTATCTACACTTATCCATTCTTTTTCTCCCCTCTTGTTTATTCTTCCTTCATTTTCTTAAGTTTCAAATTGTATATGCTTTTAATGGCATCTTATTTATATGTGTCTGGAATATGCATTATAAATGGCTCATCTTATTATTTATTTTTTCCCCTTGATTTATGGTTTTAAAAATTATCACATGGAATGTTAAAGGTTTAAATTCCCCTATCAAGAGGCAACGGGTTTTAGCCTATTTATCTAAGTTAGACGCTAAAATTGTTCTGCTGCAAGAAACTCATCTTACTGAATCTGAATCTTTAAAGCTCAAGAAGAACTGGGTTGGTGAACTATTCTTTTCCCCTGGTGATGGCAAACGCAATGGTGTTATTACACTGATTCACAAATCATTGCGGACCTCCCTTATTGCACAAGAAAGGGATGAAGAGGGTAGATGGTTGTTCACTAGGTTAGAGATTGATGGTGTCCCAATCTCTCTCTTTAATATTTATGCACCTACTTCTGGTGATGCTCCCTTTTGGTCTCATTTACAACATTTAATTTCCCACAATTTCTCTACTAATGTGATTCTAGCTGCTGACTGTAACCAAGTTTTTGATCCCTTCCTTGATCGCAAATCCACAGTACCCTTCATTCCTTCCAGGGCTCATAAAACTTTCACGCAAACTATTAAACACTCTCATCTAACTGACGCTTGGAGACTATGCAACCCGTCTTCACAAGAATTTACTTTTTACTCCGCACCTCATCAAACCCAAACAAGAATCGATTACTTATTTACATCACATAACATCTCTCAATCACTCATATCTGCAGACATAGGCCCTATTCTCATTTCCGACCACGCCCCTGTTTCCATCCTGTTAGATTTACTGCCTTATTCATCGTACCCCAGAAAATGGCGATTTAATAATACTTTGCTTTTGGACCCTCACTTTAATACTTCCTTTCTTTCCTTTTTTAATGAATATTTCCTCTTCAATAATGATGACACTTTGCCTTTTCATATAATTTGGGATGCTTTCAAGGCTTCCGCTAGAGACTTTATTATTAGATACACTTCTAATAAACGGAAAAATACACGGGCTTTAAATAATGAACTCCTTGTAAAGATAAAAAAACTGGAACATGCCTATTACACTTCCAAATCAAAGGACTGCTTAACAGACCTTATTAATGCCAAGATCCAATACAATAAGGACACAACAGATGCTGCCTCTTTGTATCTTTTAAAAACTAGTGCTAAATTCTATGGGGGACAGAATAAATCTGGTAAATTATTAGCTAATTATCTAAAGACTAAACAAAACAAGCTTCACATTGATTCCATAATGTCAGATACTAATACTTCTATATACAAAGATGTTGACATCTTACAAGAATTTGTTAAATTTTATGAACAGCTCTATACTCCTGAATATCACCCCAATGAAGAGGATATCTCCCTTTATCTCTCTTCAATCCAGAAATGTTCAAATTCACCTTTAAACCTTGACTTTCTTGAATCGGACTTGACTTCAAACAACCTACTTAGTGCTCTTAACTCTCTCAAGAAAGATAAAGTCCCCGGTCCTGATGGTTTCACTGTCGAATTCTTTTTACACTTTTCTCAAATAATCATACCCAAATTACACACCTTAATATCCTCTTTTCTTTCTTCTGGCAATTCATCTGGTACTTTTTTAGAAGCCTTAATTTGTCTTATCCCAAAGGAGGGTAAAGATTTACACTATTGCAAAAATTATAGACCCATCTCCCTAGTCAACATAGATTATAAAATCTTCTCGAAATCATTAGCCCTTAGATTGGATTCTTTTCTGCCCCAACTTTTGGGTAAGGAGCAATCGGGCTTTGTTAAAGGTCGTTCAATAAATGATAATACCCGTTTGTTTTTTGACATCATTTCCAAGTCGCCAAATCTTGCAGAGCCCCTTGCTGCCATAGCCCTCGATGCTGAGAAGGCCTTTGATAGAGTATATTGGCCTTTCATTTTTCAGACATTAAAATGGTTTGGTTTTGGTCCAAAAATCATCTCCATGATCTCTTTGCTATACTCATGCCCTAAGGCCGCTATTTCTGCTAATGGTCTCACATCTTCGTATTTTACTCTACATAGAGGAGTGAGACAGGGCTGTCCTCTATCTCCTTTTCTTTTCAATCTAGCACTAGAACCTTTCTTGTCTAAATTGCGACAGAATCAATCCATTACAGGTTACTCATCTAAGTCGTTGGAAGTCAAATTAGCTGCTTATGCTGACGATGTTCTTTTATTCATATCCCAACCCCTTACTTCCATACCGTCCTTTCTTAATGAGGTTAAATCATACTCCTTAGTCTCGGGATATAAACTAAATAATGATAAGTGCGAAATCTTGCCTTTGTCCAAATACACTTTTAAAGAAGATTTCTCCTTATCTAATTTTACTTGGAGTCCTCTTTATATCAAATATCTTGGCATATGGTTTACTCCTTCCCTTAAGTCATTAATTCCTCTTAATTTCAATAAATGTATTGAGAAGCTTACTTCCCTCACGACCAAATGGCACCCTCTATACCTCTCATGGTGGGGCCGCCTAGACACCATTAAAATGATGCTGACGCCTATAATTCTTTATCTTCTGTCTAACACACCCATGCCTATCCCCACAATATGGTTTCATAAAATTAATTCCATTCTTATCTCTTTCCTCTGGCTGAATAAAAAGCCAAGAATGTCCTTATTAAAGCTGTCACGTCCGAAATCTGAAGGAGGTGTCCGCTTCCCGGACTTTCCTAAGTATCATAGGGCATTCTTATTGAAGCAATTATCCAAGTGGATGTCAGTCCCGTCGCCTGATTGGCCTCTTTGGGTGGAGTAGGAGAGTTCCTTCCTCCTCCCGTTTTCTTTTCAAGAATTCTTATCCTTTACAAGGAAACCACAAAATTTACATACGCCTATCATTAAATATTCATGTAGCAACCTGAATAAACTCCTGCATATTGAACCGCATGACTTAAACACATATCTTAATTCCTCCATATGGCACAACAAACGTGTTTGTATTAAGGGAAAGCCAATTTATTGGAGAACTTGGAGGGATAGGGGTATTTTATGGATACATCAATTATTTGAAAATGACACTTTTCTTACTTTCTCAAAAATACAATCTCTTTTTCACTTACCATCATCATTTTCACATAAATTCCTAGCCCTACGTATTGCTATATTAGAGTCTTATACACACTTTCACTCCTTACCTCAGACCTCTGTACCATTAGACCACGCCTGGCTAAATATTATTTCCAGGTCATCGAAGGCTTCCACCCTATATACATGCCTACTATCCCCACTCTCACAAAGAATTAAAACTAAGGTTGAACTCTGTTGGGAAATTGATGTAGGCGTACAATGGCCCATTTCTTTTTGGGATAAGATTTGGACAAAAATCAGAAAATCTTCTAGAGCAGCCAGCACCACACAAACTCTCTTTTTATTTACAACAGATTGCTATTAACACCAGTTTCTCTGCATAAAATGCATTTTGATACCCCAGACACTTGTTGGTCTTGTTCGTCTCCACAAGCAGATCTCCAACATTTACTTTTTTCATGCCCACAAGTTTTTCAGTTCTGGGAAGCAGTTTGGTCCCAAATTAACACCATTATTAAGACTAACACTTCCCTGACATTTGCTAATATTTTTTGGGTAGTCTCTCCATTAGCTGGAACAAGCCGAAATCACAAACACAAATTATTGATTTGCTAATTGCCACTGCTTTTCAGCAGATTACAAAAAATTGGAAAGATGCCTCTAAACTTTCGTACTTGGCCTGGTGGTACTCTGTATGCCACAACCACAGACTCGACACAACTTTTGTTTTTCCCATGTCCTTGAAGCAAAAACGACTACTTTTATGGTCCCCTGTTACGCTGTTTTTAGACAACAGTGCTAAAAGCTTCTTTACTCCAGTACCATCTATTCAGGAAGTTACTAAACCTCCTTGAATTGCTTAGTTATTACCTTAATCTATCCAATTGTAATTTTGTCTTAGTTACATGCTTACTTATTATTTCAATATTGAACCTATCTCATGGACATACCTTCCTAGTTGCCATTGTTATATATGTTAAACATTATGTCTTTTTTTTTAATGCTTCTTCACTTGTCACTTGATGCTATTTACTTATTGTATTCCCAATAAACTTTCTTTTGAAACTTAAAAGAAAGTCTGTAGCACAGTTTTGCACTTGATCGTGTTATGAAGCTGGGCAGTGACTGTCCTCTTGTGTATTTTTCCATGTAATTGCATGACTGAGCAAGTGGTGACAAGGTTGTAGGGTCCAGATCAGGGGTGTAGCTTGGTCAATACGATTGGGGGGGGGAGGTATGGTGAGCTTCCGATTTCCCAATAGTCATGCTGGGATATCTTGATAAAACACACTGGGCCATATGTACAAAACTTCCATTTTGCATTTCCTAAAAAGCGAATCCCAAGAAATCACAATTTAGGAAATGCAAAATGGAATTTACAAAAATAGAGATTTCCTAATAGCGATTCCTACATAGTAGGAATCGCTATTTAGGAAATGCTATACCATAAAGGCCCATAGGTAAGAATAGTGTTACATTTCCCAATTTGGGATTTCCTAATGGGAAATCGTAAATTAGGAAATGCAAAACCAAGGGTGCCTATGGGACCTAATGCCTCCCTTGATGCACCCCCAAAAGTGGTGCACATGCAAAGAGCACAAATGCCCTAGGGGCATGTGTGTGCTACACAGCACTTTAAAAATGCAATTTGGGTGCATTTTTTTAAATTGCACATGGTTACCATTGACTTGGAATCAATGGCAATAGCATTTCCTAAATGCCCATTTTTGATTTAGGAAATGCTTTGTACATGTGCTTAGGAAATCGCAAATGGGAAATCCCTATTTGCGATTTCATATTTAGGGAATTGCAGAATGCGATTTCTACTGGGTGGGAATTGCAGAATGCGATTTCTACTGGGTAGAAATTGCATTTTGCGATTCCGTATATGCCTTTGTACATACGAAAAGGCAATTTAGCATTTCTTAACAGACCGAAATTGCGATTCGGTCCGTTAAGGAATGCTAAATCCTTTAGTACAAACGGCCCATTATATAAGAAGCAGGGCATGAGGGGGGTTTAAGAGGCTGTGGAAAGAGAGAGAAGGGAGTATTGTTACGGTCACTTAAAACACAATATTTTTCAAACTAATCTACATTTTTTAAGGCTTTCAAAACATATAAGAGAGAAAGAATGTGTGTGTGCTTTTGACAGTGTGGGCATGTAAAAATCCAAGGTGAAATCTGACTGACATTACATCATACCCAAATGAAAGCCCTCGTACCCAACTATTTACAACAGAATACATATCTTAGGGGCGGTGCAACAACCCAAACGCCTTCCCTGAAGCTATGCCTCTGGTCCAAATTTGGCAAGAGGTGGCAAGGATGTAGGATCGGGGTGAGCTTTTTGAAGAGGGACATAATTGATCAGGTCTTGAGGATATACAGAAAGGGAAGATGCCTTATAGCAGAGTTATCCTGTTGGTGTTTAATAGTGGTGCAAGAGTTCGTCCTTTTTTGTTTTCAAGATTGAAAACAGAATGACAACTGTTTTAGGAAGGGGCCTTCTGTAACTGCAGTATGCTTGTCATGTCCTCAGTGGAGAAGGTACAAATTAAACATTTGGGTACGCTGCATGCAGCAGAATTCTGCAGTTTATAGACCTTGCCTTTGAAAAAGCTGTTGACTCACAATACTTCTCCCTGTAATTGATGATTATGAGCCCTGTGCAGAGCTATATGCACTGCTGGATGCTTCCTGCTTTTGTAGGAGGCTTTGCTGATGGAGTATTAGAATCATACAAACTTAGTTTCAGTAGCGAGTTCTTTTGGGGTGAGTTGGAGTAGTTTTACGGTGATGTGATTATCATACTTTTGAGTGACTGTCCATTTTTTCTTGTGGTCTAATTTGTTTGCTGTCAAAGAGCTCATTGTTGTAAATTGGGGTGTACGGTTTGGTTATCATGGTCTAAGGACAAGGTACATATCTACAGTAACACTTTCTGGTGGTTACTCCAACCGCAGATTCCTCACCTTAGAATATGCTCCAAGACCCAGACTGGATCAGGAAACTTTTCTTCAGCAATGCTCCCATGTGCTGCAAGGTGACACTGAGCAGCACTTCGTTGGTTCAGTACCACTCCAGAAGGGACGGAGCAGAGCCACATATAACTGCCACCCCTGTGTGCCGACGTTGGTTTCTTATTTCTCTTTCCACACCCTCAGACACGAAGCATGAACAATTGTTGGCACCAACGTGCGGATCTCTAATTTGAGACCTTTTCAGATGTTAAAAGGAAGTGCCTGGAGTTCACTCATGCGACGAGCTGACGTAATCAGAGTGAGGACAACATTCTTCAAAGTCATAAGATGCAGCTGGAAGGGCATACACGTGAGAAACATCAACACTAAGTTAAGTTCCCACTGTGGCATCACAAACGGCATAGGAGGTAACGTGCGTTAAAATTTCAATAAACCTCATCATAACAGATGATTTAAACAACAACAGTTAGTCCAGTAAAAACAGAAAGGTCGAAAGGGCTGACAAATAACCTTAAATAGTGCTCACTGCCTTGCTGGGCTAGAGATAAAACAGACAAAAGGATGAGATACAGCTTTGCTTCTAAGGGATCAATGTTAAGAGTGCCACACTAGGCTACAACTTTGTTCCCGCACCCAGCCTAAACGATTTCATGGAAGGGTGCCTGGAGGCAAGGATGACATACACCAATGAAGGCGGAAAGTCAAGTGCAGTCAGTTGTCACTGCTCAAGCTCTAAGTATATAGGTATAGATTGTGCAGATTCAGTTGGATGACCTTGCAAGATCAGAGGACAGATGCTCATGCCCGAACGTTCTGAGGACAACCCTATCCTGGCCCAATCCGGAACAATAAGTTGGAATGCTACCCTGAGTGACTGCCAGTGATTAGACTTAATGCAAGCATTCCTCCCATCATCTACTGTTTGTTGGATGTCCTATATATTAAGGTATGGTGTCTAGTAACCCCACAAATTGGCGTATTGTTCCTAAGAGGTGAAAATGGATGGCCGAAAGATGTAAAATAAATTTGTGTTGTTTTCAAGCTTGGTTTATAAACATCTTTTCTAAAAATTTCATAATAAAAATACATACAGAGGATTTCGATCTATACTCTTCATTTACTGGGCTTTTCAAGTGTAATTCACATTTTGCATCTGCAGTATTGGACATAGGGTGAGACCATTCAGCCTTTGGCACTCTTCTCTGAGAGTGATGACATTCCCCTCTTGAACATGTGCACATCTGCCTAAAAACTTGTCCACTTATGCACCAGGGCTAGTCGGCCAATCTATGCCTTCAATTCATTGTTTGTTTACATTTATTTTTGCATTTTTTACTTATATTTTGCAAACATATACACGTCACCATTAGATGTCATAATGTTTCCTTTTTTTAATTTTCTTTTTTTTACCATTAGCAGTTATTATCCTAGTAGTTGTGTTAAATGTATGGCGTAATACAGCTGTGCTATTTAAGTCGAGCCTGGGAAGAGCATGCGCTGCTCTGCGAGACATGCTTTATTACGCTAGGGACCTGAAGCTCCGCCCACCTCCGCCCACATTTTTCATTGGCTTGTGTCATTGTCCGCTGTAAACTGTGGCTGTTCATTGGTCAAAAGGCTCAGTAGTCCCTCCTTAGTACCGCCTTGTCTCATTTTGTAACCTTCCATGGCGACACCCCGTTACTTGTGTTGTTGCTTGGTGGCCTTTAATTACAGCCTCCGAGCACTATTTTCTCAACGCACTTTCCTAACGCTTATTTTATTTTTATAGCACGCACTTGCAATGCAATAGGTCTCGCATTTGCGAGAGTTTAAGCTATTGCCATTGTAAATGACAATGCCTTTTATTTATCTGTTTTAAAAACAACACAAATAAAAGCATTGTCATTTACAATGCCAATAGCTCAAACTCTCATAAATGCAAGACCAATTAGATTGCAAATGCTTGTTCTTGAACGGTTGCTAATCAGAAAGAGTTTGCAAGACACATTTTTTTCTAAAATGCACTGCAATCAATCCAGATGTTGCAGAGGGTTAAACTTTTGTAACTAATATTCATTTATAACATTTTCACTAAACGATAGGTGGGCTTATTTTTTAAATCCAATTCAAAATGGAAATTGCTGCCAACTCCATGCAGTTCGGCTTTTAATAACTCATGGGATCCACTGTCCCTGAAAAACGCATTGGGCGATACCGGGAAAACAGGAGGCATCAGTTAGATAAATAGACAAAGACCTTTGACCAGAGCTTTCAAAGCAACAAAGGTAAACAGATCGGGAACGGATTCAGGCAAACACGCTCAGGGTGCTACCAGCCTTCGAATAGGCCAATAGAGCCAATTGGGGAATAGGAGGGGGGTAGAAGGCCTATGAGCCTGTGTAAGTGTGTTTGCGTGTGAAGCTGCCTAGAATGACACAGTCCAGAGCTTCGTGGCAGAAAAACACATTTGAATGTTTACTACGTGGGAAGATATCTTTTCTCTTTTTTTTTTTTGCAAACTAAGGTTCTAAATGTAAAAAAACAGGACCCACATGTGGCCACAATTCCACATTCTCTGATTTGTAATACTTTTCCAAGCGCTGTATGTCTGGCACAGCTAGTCTATAAGTAGCAGTGAGTGACCTTTCAAGCAATAATACAATGACCATCATCTGAAAACAAATGTGTCAGTTTCAGTCACTGATACAAGTACAAAAAGCATAATCTCTGCCCTTCGCTTCAGAAGAAATTACTACTCAAGGTATAGGCGAGAAGAACAAGTTACATACCTTCGGTAACACCATCTACCTGGTGGGAACTCCAGCTAACTGCAGATTCCTCACCTTGGAATATTCCTAGGCGCCAGACTGGATTCGGAGATGGTTCACAGCAGTGCTCCTGCGTGCTGCTATGTGGCACAGTGCAGCACTGCACTGGCTCCATACTGCACCAGAAATGACGTAGAAGAGCTGTATGTAATTACCACCCATTTGTGTTAACATCAGTTTCTTATAATTTCTCTTTCCGCGTCCTCAGATGTGGAACTTGAACTATTAATGGCGACAGTGTGCTGACTGCTAATTTAGGACCTTTTTAGATGTTAAAAAGAGAACACCCCACAAAACAGGGGGGTGGGAATGCGGAGAAGAATCTTCGGTTAGAGGGCGTATCCACCAGAAAGAGCATTAGAAAAGGTAAGTAATTTGTTCTTCTGATGGATACTTCTAATCACAAATTCCTCACCTTAAAATAGATATCAAAGCAGCACCTCCCCAAGAAGAAGGGGCTGTGGAGTGGTCTTGCACCAAAAAGTCTTGCAGAACTGATCGGGCACAGTATCCTGCCCATCAGGCATGGCTGTTAAGGAAGTAGTGCTTTGTGTACGAATGCACCAATGTCCACGTAGCAGCCTAGCAGTCAACAAGGACATCACTCCTCGCACCACGGAGTGGTGGTAGTCTTAGTCCTAGCGGAATGGGCTTTCAAACCTTCTAGGGACTGCTTCTTGGACAGTGCATAGCAGACCTTTATGCAGAGGATTGTCTACCTCCACAGGGTCCCTTTCTGCACAGCCCTCCACCTCCACAGGGTCCATTTCTGCACAGTCCTCCTTTTCATTGCTCCAGAGAACCCCACAAAAAGCTGATAGTCTACTCAATGACTCTTGGTACTATCTATGTAAAAGCTTAAAGCTCTTTTGGGATCCAACCGATGGATCATTTCCTCCTCTTTCAAGGGGTGAGGGGAAATTAAGGACACTGGTAGAGTGATATATAACCCAAGTGTAGGGGAGTCATGCCTTTTGATAAGAAGGTCAAACTAGCCCTCTGCATCAGTTTGTCCGGGATAAAGGTGATGAAGGCCAGTTGCACAGAAAGTGCTTGTAGTTCAGTCATGTGACAAGCTGAAGTAACTGCACAGAGGAAGACAGTTTTCAAGGTCAGAAGACGCAGCAAGCAGCTATGCATGGGCCTAAAGGATGTACACATGAGGAATGTCCAAGTTAAGTTCCCGATGTAGCACTACAAATGGCGAAGGAGGAAGCTGGAGTCAAAACCCTAATGAATCTCATCACCACAGGTGATCTGGACAAGGACGATTGGTCCGGAAAACATAGAAAGGCAAGCCAAATAACTTTTATAATACTCACTGCAAGGCCTCACTGGGCTAAAGACAAAACAAGAAAAGGACATCAGACAGCTTCACTTGTAAGGGGTCAGTATTTCGGGAACCGCAGTAGGTCACAAATTTGTCCCAACATACAGCATAAATAAATTTTGTGGTGGGGCATCTGGTAGCGAGGATGACAGCCACCACTTCAGGGAGCAAACCAAGCATAGTCAATTGCCGTTACTCAATCTGCATGCATGGAGGTGTAGATTGCACAGATTTTGGTGGAAGACCCAGCCCTGTTGTTGAGACAGGAGCTCCTTCCAGAGTGGCAGCCTGAACCGAAGACAGATGCTCATGCTCAGAGTTCTGCTGGGCTAATCCAGACCCATCAGCATGACTTGGGCCCGGTCATTCCTGATAATCTTCAGAATTTAGGGCAGGAAACGAAGTTTGCAGGAGGGTGTATAGGAGCCCCTTTTTCCATTCCGGCCGCAATGAGTGTGCTTACTGAAACTCCAACACAAAACTGTTGGCACCGCATGTTTTCTCAGTGGTGGCAAAAATATTATTATTAAAAATATCTAACCAGAGTTCTCCACTCCCACTGGTGTAAGATTGGAAGACATCCTGCACCCGGACATTCAGGGACCCAACCACGTGAATTGCAACCAGGAAATCGCATTGGCGCTCCATCCGTTTCTAGAGAAGCCTTTTGGTGCAAGAGCAAAGACCCGACCCCGCCCTGCTTGTTGCAGTACCACATGGTGGTGGTGTTGTCCGTGACAACCCATACCCCCCTACCCTTGATGGATGGCAGGAAGGCCTTCAGAGCCCGGTGTATGGCAGGCAGCACTAGCAGACTGATATGGAATTAGCCCTCTACAGATCACTAACCTCCACTTCCCCCAGAATACCTCCAACTCACTAGTGATGCATCCATCCCCTCTGTCAGCTCTGAGTGCGGAAGGCTGAGAGGCCAGCTGCTGAAAAAATTGAGTTGATCAGCACCACTGCAATCCTGGCCTGTCTTGGCCTCAATGCTGGGCCTAATGGGATTTCAAGTTTCACTGCAGAGCTCATGTGTGGCGTAATTGATAGAGAGGATGCAAGAAGCTAAGAGGCTAAAAAGCCTCAGAGCTACCCTCACCTCGATCCAAGAATGAGCCTGAAACATCGGGCTCAAAGCTCAAATGTTCTCGACTTGTTATTGTGGAGGAAAAGCCCTAAAATCCACTGTATCCAGGACTGCCCCAATGAATGGAAGCCTCAAAATGGGAAACAAGTAGGACCTTGGCACATTTACGGTGAAACTCAAGCATGTCAAAAGTTCTGACATCGTTCAGAGGATATCCATGACTGACTAGAGCAAACCCGCTTTCATCAGCCAGTCATTGAGGTACAGGAATACAGCAATCCCAACCTCCAAAGATGGGCACTGACCACCGCCATCGACTTCAAGAACAGCCAAGATCGAAGGAGAGCAAGGTAAACTTAAAATGCTTCTGGCCCACCCTAAACGGCGGGTAACACCTCAGGGACTGCAGGACGGGTATATGAAAATAGGCATCCTTCAGTCCAGGGACTACTCTAGTCACCCAGGTCCAAAACAAATGACATTTAAGCCAATGTGAGCATCTTGAATCCATCTTTCTGTAGACAAGAATCAAGATGATGGAGTTACAAGATAGGCCTGAGGCCCCCCTCCTTTTTCAGAACGAAGAAATAGCGAGAGTAACAGCTCCCGCCTTTCTCCGAACCTAGTACCTTCTTTATGGCACATCTGGAGAGCAACAGATGCACCCTCTGTAGGAGGATGGACAGACGCTCCTCTGAAATCCATTCTGGTGTGGGAGGGATATTGGGCAGCTAGTAAGAGCAGGGCAGAACCATTTTGAATAATTTGCAAGACCCATCTGTCAGATCTGATGGGCTGTCAACACAGGAGGAAGTGCTGGATGGGCATGAGCTGCTGAGGGCAGATTAAAGGGGTTTGTCAGAGTAGCAGGGAAAGAGGAGTTGGAAGACTGGTTTCCCTGCTGGCCCACAAGTTGTCTACCAGTTCCATGTTCACGCCCAAAAGGGTTGGATTGTCTGCTATATTACTGGTTGCGGAGGAGGCAGTGGGTAGCCCTGTAGCTATAGAGGACTGGGATTATAGCTGTGCGTTGTTGAAGCTGCTTACCCCAAACTGCAACTTGCGTATAATCCATTTTAAATTCCTACATCAAGTATACTATACACGTGCAAAACTTTACAAGTATGGACTGCGACCAGAGGATAAATGCCACAGATGTGGCGCTCCGGGAGCAGATTTTTTGCATGTGGCGTGGTCATGTCCACAGCTCCAACCATACTGGCGTGACGTAACTAGCGCTCTTACACTTATGTTAGTAGAAATAATACCTCATAACCCTCTAACATGCCTGTTGGGAGCATACAAAATCAAACTGGCTAGAAGACGAAAATTTCTGGCAGTGGCATTACTGCTAGCCAAGCGCCGCATTGCGCTACGATGGGGTAGCAAGCGCCCTCCACGATTCAAGGACTGGATCACAGACATGACATACTGCAAAGAGACACTGGAGGCATACGCAGAAGAGATACCTCAGGACTCCAGACCTAAAGATTTCTGGGCACCCTTCGTACAATACCTTAGCTCCACACAAAACACTGACTGAAAATTCTTAGCATATCGCTGGAGTGTGAAAAGTGGGATATCTTGAGCTCTGATGTGACATCGTGACTAATGGAGTGAAGTTTGTAATTGTAGACTTGGGGCAGATAGCATGCAATATGGCTTGCAGGAGACAAGCACTAGTGTTGTTCTAGTAATGCTTATATAGTAAAGATACTAAGATGTGGGCCATACAGGTTATTGAATGTAAGTAATCTGTACTTTGAAGTTGTCTATTGCGATGGACTATCGCTACTGTGTAATCATGTAATTTTCTTATGCTGACCAGAATAAATAAAATAAAAAAATAAAAAATATTACTGGTTGCGAGAGCTGTGTGTGTCTATATGAGAGCTGCCTGGAGCAGCCACTAAAATTCTGAAACTGGCACAGGAATAATTTTGTTGGGGCCGATAACCTCAAAACAGCGCTTTAGCTCTACAATCCTTTAAGAGTTCTAAATTGGAGTCTTCTTTTTAACTAAAGATAAAGGATCCATCGAAGGGCCTGCACGTTGCCAGAGAACCCAATGAACCTCTTCCAGGCATGTCGACAAAAGACCACACTGGTACCAACTGCCCTGTCAAGGAAATTTGTGGTATCTAAGTTTGCTTAGATAACATATTAGGTTGCTTCTTGTCCATCATGTATCGTCTGGGCCAAAGGGGCCTTTAGATCTTCCGGGACTGCCTGAAAAAGCTTGGTGGGTATGTCCCAAAGGGCACTGATGTAACAGCTCAGCAGGCAGGCTGTGTTGACTGGCTGAAGAAAACATCAGTTTACCGAATGCATCAATGCTCTTAGATTCCCCAGGTGGAGGAGTGGTGGGGAATTAGTTGCCATTTGGTTTACTGGTCAAGGCCTGCCCAATAAGGCTCTCTGGGTTAGGAAGCTTGGTGAAAAAACCTTGGTCACCAGGCACCAATCTATGAAATCTGGCCACCTGCCGGTACACAGGCGGCTAAGGACATGTTTATGACCAGGCAGCGATCAGAGAATCTGAAAGAGCAGCAATGAATTAAAGCAAGGTTTCAGATGCTGCTGGCCTACACTGAAGGATTTCTGACAAAACATTTGTTTTCGTCTCAATGGGGGGCAACTATAACTCTAGCACCCTGGTTGCCCTCTAAACTAACACTGCAAATGAGGTACTCTCCAATGCTGGTGGCCCATGTTGTGAGTCAAACTTCAGAGGGCAACGTGGTGAGCCAAGTTCTG
Organism: Calotriton arnoldi; assembly: GCA_963921515.1. Classification (NCBI taxonomy): domain Eukaryota; kingdom Metazoa; phylum Chordata; class Amphibia; order Caudata; family Salamandridae; genus Calotriton; species Calotriton arnoldi. The sequence goes on along the minus strand of CAWUFW010002142.1, from coordinate 1,485,110 downwards.
TCTCAGGAGAGGTGTCAATCCCACTCTTGTTTTCTGATCCAAGATATAAGGCATCATAAGTGTAATTGAGGGGGGTAAGACATTTCCTCTCATCATCACCATCAACAGCCTATGCTGCAGCCTGCTGTGGCACAGTCTCAGAATAAGAACCAAAAAGTAATGAAGCCTTAGATGATAACTATGATGCAGTAGAGGCACAGCATTAAAGTCAGGCTGCATGATGAACTGTTCCGTTTTTGTAATTTTGTAGCACAGCAATCAGTCCACCACAGGCTGATACGGGTTCCAGGTCTGGCATAGGCATCAGCACTGGATCATCCTCCGGTGTCAGGGGCTAGGGTGGAAGTCAATACTGGAGTCGGTATGGAATCATTAACAGGTCCCAAGGGGACAGACCGTGTTGGGTACGGACCCACCTTTTGGAGGACCCCAACTGGAGGTCCCTGTGGTTCCTTGGGGTCTGAAGGCGCACCAGAGCAAGTTGGAAGAGCACCTAATATATACAGCTGGGGCTCCTTAAAAACCTGGCTAAGCTGTGGGTCAACAGCGGCCCAGGAAAATCTGGTGCACGTCTGGATCAGCTGAGGAATTGGCTCACTGACTGCGACCTCAATGGTGTGCATCTTGACGACCTCGTGCCTTCTCCATGGAGTCAGAGTGGCTGGGTGGAGTTGATGCCACTTTACTTTTATGCTTGCATTTAGCATGGACTTACTAGAAGACTTCAAATGGAAAGTAGAGCGGGTTCAGGAACAACCCCGTGATAGTCCAGGCCCACAACCTTGGACGAAACCTATGTAAAGACCATGACTTCCTCTTGTGCTTGAATACATACAGCATTGCCTCCCAGTCTCGAATCACCTTAGGGGGCATAAGGGCGCACTTATCACACAACTAAGAGTTATGCCCTGAGCCCAGGTACTAAAGAGACACATTGTGCAGTTCTGTGACTGACTGCTTCCTGCAGTAGCGGAACGGCTTGAATCCTGTTATTTCGGTGAGGAAATGACAAATTTGGGAGCAGAGCTCCGGATCAGAATCAGAAGAAACAAAGTAAGGAACTGATGTCAACGCACAGGCGTGGCACTTATACGCGGCTCTGCTCTGTCACTTCCGGGGTGGTATGGAGCCAGAGCAGCATCACCTAGCGCCTAAGGAATATTCTATGGTGAAGAATCTGAGGTTAGAAGTATCTCTCAGAATGCAATGCGTGCGGGCCTTGAATGACTGCAAGTTAAGGACGGCAGAGGAAAATGTTTAGGAAAATATAAGATATAAAATCCAAGAGCCAAAGTGCCAAGAAGTCTGGACAAGATGACATCTGAAAAAAAGAAAAAAATAACATACTAAGACTGTTTTAAAGTACTCCCAGGCAAACAGCAAGCATTGGTAAAGTCAATAGGTCTCGGCAATTTGAGAGCAATAGGCGTTGATGCGTTTGTGTGTGGCGCTAAAATTACGGGAAGTACACAAAATAACAGTCAAGTCCCAGAAATATCAGGGACACACTTTCGTTCTGTTTCACACCGATTCTGGGTAGGAATAAGATCCAGAGCCAATAATGCACTTGCATTGCATTAAAATGGGTTTTCAGGGTTTTTTTTAGGTTTGACACTGTCAACAGCGTTTATAATATTTTGAACACGCACGATATAGTGCGGGTTTTACTAAACTGCTACTGGGTTTGTTAATAAGCATTGGAGAGCTGTTGACAAACAGTAGGCTAATGAAGCCGCATTGAAGTATGAAATAATTATCCCTGTTCGATTTTGTAGTTTATTTTAGCTAGACATTCACATTTTAAGACAAAACAAGATTAAAGGGGTACAGTACAGACATGAAGTGCTGAGGTGAAAATCAGTCATTGGAAAATTATATGAGCTACTGCACTTATAGAACTTCTGTTGTGACAAAAGAGAGAAACGTGGTAATGAAATGAATAATAACCTATTAAGGTGAAATAAAACTACAATGAAAATATAGCAGTATAAATCTCCAATCAGAAAAATTTAAAGACTATATCAACTTGGCCCTGGAAGCTGCTCTCCATAGCCGCCATTTGGGGAACACAGCACTTTCAGCTGTGTGTCCAGCTACTGGCCTCAAAATACCAACTGTTAAACATAGGTCGAAGTGCATTAAAAAAGTATGGGAACTGTGATGCTGCATGCAATGGGGCGGGGTCAGTGAGTGTGGGAGTGGGGTCAAAGGTTTGGCTAAAAAAACAAAATATTTTGTCAGTTTCAGGTAACTACATTTAAAAGAATGTGCAGCTTAAATGAAAAATACATTTTAAAAAGTTGTTACTGTGGAAAATGAACTATATTACATTATAAAACCTCTATTAGTTAATGCCCCTTAGACGTCTGTGTGTAACCAGAGAGCCACAGAAGTAAATCTTGTTTGGTAAAGTGGAGAATAGTGACTTGTGTATTTTCAGTGCCACAAGGTCACAGCCTGTGACAGAAAGCACTGCGAACATGTAAGTCATTATTTTGAACTTGCATTACACACGGTATAGGATAGACTGCTATAAAATGCGCATAAAAGGTTTAAGGTAAAATGCTGCTTCCAAAATATAGATTTTAGTAATACACAGACTGTAGATAATGCAACAGTTTTTACGTAACTGTCCCTTCAACGCCTCTGGGGTAGTAAGCACTATATAAATACAATTAAAAGCACACACTTTACAGCTCCGTTTTTAACTCTTTGCACTACCACTCAAAAAGAATAAACCTTTGTCATCACAAAGCTTCAAGAAATTCGATCAAATAAAGCCAATACCGGCTCCCAAGCATCCCTTACGTTTGCAGATTACCCTTTACATTTGCAGATTAACTTGTTCATTTGTATTTCTTTGATGTAAGCAGGCACCCTAGAAGGAAGGCTTGTTTAGCTGAATACCTGGCTTTGGTTTCATAGCACTGGAGACTCCATGAATAACCCTTGGCTGAAGCATTGAAACGATCAGAATTAACCGTTACGGGACGGTTGTATTTTTATAAAACGTAGGGGAACGGTTTCTCATAAATCAGAAAGTTCCAATGAATAAATAAATATTAATAAGTATTGTCCCGCATATGTCACATATTGTTTGACAAAGAAAGTGGAGGTCAGCTTCTTTCTCGTTCTTGGTCATAAATCATAACAGCATTACACATCGTGGCCTCGGGTCATGGGCAAATAGCCTGCCTCTCCCCAATCCTCCAGCAGAGATAGCTTATCAGCAACATCTCATCAACACGGCTGCCCCGGCTCTGCTTTGCACATCCCGTTAAAAATAAAAAAACAAGCTTTGCTTACTATACAAAAAGCAGAACCATGAGCATGACAGCATATGCAAAGTAACATCTAGGTGTGTGAGATACTAGGAAGCTGTGTGGAGAGACAGGAGGTGGGAGGGGGATGTAGCAGAAATAAACAACGAAGGAAGAGGGGAGGGGGTGCAAACAACGATGAGAGGCATCATATCACTTAGTTGGAGAGGAAGAAAAGGTGCTCTTTGGAGCGAGAGCTTAGGTGGGCTAAGGGGCTTATTTGTGTGCAAGGCGTCTCTCTCTGGGCCATCGCTAAGTTCATGCTTTTGAAAAGCAACAGAAAAACAACAAACCCAAACCAATGGAACAGCATTGTGTTCATATCTCAGATGTGAGCGAACAGATTATGTGGCAAACACGGCGGGATTAGCCCGCCTCGCCAAGTCCCTAGTTCGGTACTCACCATGCACCTCTGTAAAATCCATACGGAAGCAACACTTGCAGCAACGATGTGGGGTGAGGTTAATAATAACAATATTGATGCCTCAAATCAAAAGAAAATAAAGTTGGTGATCCGCTATTAAAAAAGTACTTAAGTTTGCTTTTCAGGTTAGCAATTCTGAACCTCTGCTCTCTAATGTGCAGAAATTGCAATTGCCTGAAAGTATGTAACCAAGGAACAAAGCACTACACAAAAACATTGCCAAGTTTAGACGAGAAGGGAGGCGGGAGGAGATTTAGGGGCTGCTCGAAGAATGTAAACTAAGCAGCTATGCAGCCCGAGCGCCAATGACACTAACATTTATGTAATTACTTCGAAGTCAGAGAAAGAAAAGGCGCTCTCGAAAAACAATGTCTGACATTTGATCTCGGTCTATGAATGCACAGCAAAAGTGATGAGATACGAACCAGATTTACAGACCTGTTCAACGGAAATCGGAGCCAGTGAAAACACAACCAGTTGTGTGAAGTGCTCTTCAACAAATTAAAAAAGAGTTCTGAAAACATTTCCTAAAATAAAAGCAGGGGATGGATAGGAGGAATTAGTCCCTGCTCTTGGGGACGGCAAAACACAGGAAGAGGCATGATGCAGGCATGCCATGGACAAATGAGTAGAAAAAATAGGAGCGCGACAATGGAGCCAGCAAATGGGAAGCCTACTGGCAGGCTGAAGCCTACAAAGTATATATAACATGTCTCTACGAGACAGCGCATGCGCTGTCTAGAGTGAAACCTAATGCCGTATACTATAGGAATGGCATTCTTTTATTCTGTAACTTTAACAGCTGCAAACACAAGAACAAGCAAGGTCTGGCCTTTGCCAGCTGAATAGTTTGGATGCTTTCCAGCAGACAGGTATACTAAAGGCTGAACGAGAAACTCTTGTCAGGTTTAATGTACAAAACAGTAAAATATTACTCTTTTTGGTGGAGACAAAAGACACTATTGCTTTGAATTACTGTAACCTGAAAATAAAGGGGGATGCCCACAAAGGCAAATCAACAAGTAGAAATGTCTGCACCTGTAGATTTTTGCCTATGCCTAGCCATAAATCAATGCCTAAATGCAATCACGGCTCAAAAATCCGCTCACTATGGCGAGCCCGATTTAATCAGAGCGAGCTATTTTTAGGGCCTACTCACTCGTTCTGGAGAGTTGACAACAGGTGTTCTGCTTGTGAATGAGCAATAAAGATGCCTTTAAATCTTGGTATCTTGTCAAATTTGCTTAGCTTTCAGAGACAGAGGTCAAAAGTCAGTTTGTCTTCCTACATTTACTTTTCTTTCTGTAACTGAAGTTAGAGGATTTTGTAAAGTGAACGGTGTGACAATCACGCTGTGCAAAGCACGTGAAATGAAAGGCTGTAAGATTTTAAATATTTTTGCAGAAACCCAATTTCTAAATAATTTTTATGTGCTATATAGTTTTAATCAGTAAACCTACATGTTAGTGGGAAAGTTGTGGCCATTTTAATGGGAAATGTGCGATCTTTAAATGACAGTGCACTATCACATCATGCTTTTGTAATATATTTATGAAAAGTGAGTTTTTAAACATGAACCTGCTCCGGCCCAGATGACAATGCTATTAGTGAACTAAGAGGCAAGCCAACGCTTATGTGTACGCTTATGTATACCCTATATTTGGGCTCGATTCTTATTATACATGGAGCAAACTTTTAGACTAGTAAAGAGGTTTTTTTTGCACAGCAGAAATAGTGAACTTGCATATTTGAAGACAAAATATTTGCCTTGAATCACACAATTTGAGACCAGTTCATGTGTCTAGTACATTAGTCAGGACGAGTAGATTATTCAAGCTACTGGACTTGCAGGTCTAGTCACATTTTTATGATTTTTCAAACCCTGGCAATTCAGCCACTCTCGGCAGAGATTTGAGTCTAGTAGTAGATGTGCGCTCCTTACATAAAGAGTGGTAATAGTTAAAACTGAAAATACAACCATAAAGTTACTACTAGAAACTTTACAAACATGTAGTTCTACACCTCTTACCCTTGTGCTGTGGACACCTGACATTTATTTACTGTGCCCATGGGATTTTCTTTTTTGTGCTGTCAAGCACTACTTTCTAGAAAGCATCCACTCTGTAATCCTTGCTACACTCGAGACTGTCCCAGAAGAGGCCAATTAATCTGGAGCATCTTGGAATGGTTTTGTGCATGGTGTATCATTGTTCTGGTTCAAGATGGCCAACATAATGCTTCTAGAGGTGGCAGACATCCAGAAACAGTACAACAATTATTCACTATGGATAGGATTTTGGATGGGCACTTACCTGAAAAAGCCATCTCCCTAACCTACCGAAAACTCATCCATAATATGGAGAATCCCTTGCAATCGCTACGAGAAAAATGGGCTGGGGACGGGGTTGAAGTAGATGATGAAGACTGGCAAGTGGCGGTCTCCTCCCCCAGAACTGTTGCTATTTCTGCGCGTCTTCGCCTTGTGCAGCTAAAGATACTTCACAGAATCTACATAACAGGTCCCCGATTGATGCACATGGGCTTTTTAACAGATGGGTCTTGTAGGAGGGGATGCACTCAGCTGGGCACATTCATCCACATACTGTGGCAATGCGAACAGATCCAGGAATATTGGCGCAGGATACACGAGGTAATGAGCGTAGTAATGGGAGTCGAACTCACACCAAAAGCCCCTAGATGCCTCCTCAACGTCTGGGAACCCACTGACCTCAACACGCACGCTACAACATGGGCCACACTCGGCTACATAGTTGCCAAGAGAAACATTGCTCAGCTATGGGGGGCTACACAGGCACCTACGAGTACTGACTGGGAAAAAGACCTGGATTGGTGTATGCTGCGGGAAAAACGGTATATATGACAAGAGGTTGCCCGCGAAAATGGTCTAAGATATGGGACCCCTGGAACGAATACCGAGGCAATATATGTACTTCTCCCCGTTTACTGGAGTGTGATGATCCCCTCTCCCCTTGATTTCCAATGCATTATCTTGCAATATTTATGTGTATACTTGAACTCACAGTACTTCCTCCAAGTGAAATATGTGGAACTGTACCATGTTTTGAATTTGTTCAATAAAAAGAGTTATAAAAAAAAAAAAACAATGATTCACTATGGACCATGCCATTACAAGTTGCCCGCCCGGTTTAAAAGCAGTAGCTGCACAGGATGCGGTGCACTGCAGAAGTGATCGGACGGTGTCCGGCACTACTGCGTGTTGCAGGATGTTCTACAAAATATATATATAAAAAAAAAAAGCAGGACGAAAGAAATGAAAAGGCACCTATCAAAAGAGAAAATGGAAAACTAAAGGACTGGCATGCCATCCCTGGTACTGAACTGCACTCACTTTCAAAGGGATATACACGGGCGATCAGATAAAATGCACTTACTCACAAGGTCAATGCAGCCAATAAATGAAGTGTGCTGACCCTTTGCTCCATGCTGTTTGCAGCCGTAGGAAGAAGCCGAATATGCATGACACTCACAACAATGACAGAATAGGGTTGATCTTAAAACCCTCTAAGTATGTGTGTGAATGTATGTATGTTCTGATTTGTCTTTAAGAGCCAAACAGTCACCTAAACCTGTTAAGTGCCTTCTAAAAGGGTCTAGTAAAGATTATCACAGAGCAAATCTTCTGCCCCCGGGTTTGTCAAAGGGTGTAACCAACACCAAAACCCTTGACTACTAAGGTAATGTGTGAGATTCCTTTTAATGAACTACCTGTCTGCAGGCTTAAACATGGTGCAATAACAATCCACAGTAAAAGGCCTCCTGGCTTTAACCTATGTTTTTAAAAATAAACAAGTCAGGTCTACAGTCTTTGTTGTAAATTTTCATTTAAAGTTATCACACATGACATCTGAATGACCCAATCAAGCCTAGAGCCTTTAAAAAAGCCTTTACATCATGTCATCATGTCACCACTCTGGTCCTCGGCCTGGAGGCCCTCAAAGCTAGGACCAGCGCCAAGCCCATTCAACCCAGCCAGAAACCTAGGGATCATGATCGACAACAAATCTTGATGTCCAACCAGACCACTAAGGTTACCTCCACCTGCTTCCATAACCTCAAGCTCCTAAAGAAAGTCTACAGATGTCTCCCACTGAACACCCAAAGATCGGTTATACAAGCCCTGATCACCAGCAGACTAGTCTATGTTGATACCCTTTACATCAGCATCACCTTTCAACTCACCTAGAGACTACACGTAATACAGAAAGTAACAGCCAGACTCTCTCAAACTGCCACTGAGCTCACATATATCCAAACACCTCAAGGACCTCCACTGGCTCCTGATCCACAAACACACCCTATTCAAGATCCTCACACACACCTACAAGGGACTCCACAAGAAAAGCCCAGCATACCTCAAAAGCCGCATTCAGTTCCACACATCAACCAGACATCACTGCTTGGCTAATCTTCTATTCGCCCAGGCCTCCTGTATCTGACAAGCCAGATGCAGGAGCCACGCCATAGTCTGGAACGATCTTCTCTTCCACATCAGAGGAGCAGCTCTATTAAATTTTCACAGGAAAATGAAAATCTGCCTCTTATAATAGGCTCCAAATAGGGCAGCTCTACCTTCTTAGGTGCCAGGATATGCATTCCATACAAACAAGCAGTATTGAACCAGTATTGGCATAGTCAAGACGGAACAATGAGAATTAGTTTGTAAGGTTCTGCCTTCATCTTCCTTCAGATTCCTGAATACTTTTGGGAGGAGAGGAATTGGAGGAAAGGCGTAGGCAGAGATGCCAGACCATGCAATAGAAAAGTTATTCCCCATGACCCCAGTTGGGGATGCCAGCTTGCATAAAACCGACATTTGTGGGTCTGGGGAGTTGCGAAGAGATCCAGATTCAGTTTGCCCCAGTGGAGAAAGATGTTGTCCAGGGTCTGCTGGTGTAACTCCCACTTGTGGCATGATGTGGTCAGCCTGCTGAGAGTGTCTGCTATGGTGTTCTGTTTCCCAGGAAGCATCTTGTGTGAGATGGACCATTCCCATATTTTCTACGCTTCCTGAGAGAGCAGGTGGGATCTTGTGCAACCCTGCTTGTTGATGTGGTGCATTGTTGTCATGTTGTCCATATGAACACCTTTTTGTTTGGATGGCCTTTGCCAGTAAGACGAGGCGTAGCTGTCACTCATTTGTGGGATACGCTTTTGAGGATGTTGTGTCTAACTTGGCCCCTAAAAACCTTATAGGTTTGTGATGGATATTGGTTGGATTTGTCTAGGTTGAGAGTGAGATCTAGCTGTCTGAAGAGATGCTTGCAGGCTATTGTGGATGCCTGTGCCACCCGCTTTGAAGGCGCCTTGACCAGCCAGTCGTCCAAATACAGAAAGACTTGATGGTGGTTTTGTCTGAAGAAGGCTGTCACAGGTGCGAGGTTCTTTGTGAAGATGCGGGGTGCAGATTTGAGGCCAAAGGGGAACACCATGAACTGGTAGTGGCTTCCAGCTACCATGAACCTGAGATGTGTTCTGTGGTTTGGATGAATAGGTAAATGAAAATTTGCATCTTGGAGGTCGAGGGTGGTCATAAAGTCCGCCTGGTTTAAGAGCTGGAGAACCTCTTGTAAAGTGACCATACAGAAGGACTGTTTAGTCAGAAAGGTGTTGAGGTTCTGAGGTCTAAGATCGGACGCCACTGCCTTACCTTCTTGCATATTAAAAAGAACGGGAGTAGAAACCTTTCCCTTTTTGAGAGACAGGAACCCTCTCGATAGCTCCCTTGTGCAACATTGTTTTGACTTCCAATTTTAGAAAATGGAGATGTTTGTGGAGCGATGGTTGGGGTGGATTTGGCGGTGGTCTTTGGAGGAATTCCAAACTATGTCCAAATTGGGGAAGGTATAAGACCCATTGGTCAGTGATAATATCCTGTCATTGGCGGAGGTAGTTGGTAACTTGCCACCGAGGTGGAAGGAAGGAAGTAGGGGAGTAGCTAGAGCCTGGGACACATCATTGCCGATGGTTGGTATCCTTTCCGGAACGTCTGCCTTTCCTCTATTTTAAGATCTGACATATAAGGATTGCGGTGGTTTCCTCTGCTGATATTGGGGGCAATATGATTGGGAGGAGGTGGAGTAAGAGGGGTACCGATATTGTCGTTAGCACCCTCTGTAGAAAGGTCCCTAAAGACTTAGCAGTATCGGTATGTGCCTTGATAGCCTTGAGGCCTAATCCACGTGTTTCCTGAAGAGGGCTTCTCCATCGTAAGGGAGGTCCAGGATCTTGCTCTGAACCTCAGGACTGAAAGAAGTAGCTTTTAGCCATCCCTGATGCCTGAATACTGCAGCAACTGCCTGAATCCATTGATAACAATAACCATGGCACATTCTATGTTTTCGCTGGATGTGCACTCTCCCTCATGTAGGATTTTTTTGGCTTCCGCCTTGACATCCTCAGGTAGCTGGTCAATATAAGGAGCAATATCTGACCACATTTGTCAATCATACCTTACTAGAACTGCCAAGGAGTTGGCTGCCCTGACTAGTAGTGTGAACATCGAGGAAAAATGTTTGCCAATAGTGTCCAGGCACATCCCATCTTTATCAGGGGGTGCTGAGAGTGGCGCAGAGGGTTTTATGGAGCAGCGCTGAGCTGCTTGCGTGACCACAGAGTCTGGTTTAGGATGTCCAGTGAGACATGCAGGGGCGTCCTCAGGTGCTCTGTACTTTTTAATCAAGGCATGGTAATACCGCAGCTACCGAAGCTGGGGTCCCCATGACCTTAATGCCTTCCTCCCAAATGTAATCAGTAATGGGTATGGCCCTGACAGATTTTCGGAAGGCCTCTTTGAAGTCCACTGCTTTTTTGGCATGGGGAGATTAAACCTCTTTGCCGCTCTCTCGAGGAGGTTGTGGAATCCCCCTATATCTTCTGGGGGAGAATCCGCTGAAGGTGGTGTTGGCGATGAGGAGAGTGGCAACATATAATCATCCCACTCTGCCACAATGTCACAGAGCTCACCTTCTTCCCTATCATCGTCTGATGTTGAAGGATCCTGAAGGGGAGCTATCTGTGGTGTACGCGGAATCGGTGGAGACAAAGACAGCGGCATTGGAGGCAGTGATTCTGAAGATGGTTTAACTGGTGACCTCACTGGTGGAGATGAAGGTGTGGTGGGCGGTGCTGATGGTGAAAAGCGCCTACAATAGTCATTCAGCATAAACTGCAAATCAGAAACTAGAAATGATGGTAATGAAACCCTTTTCTCCCGATATTGGTGGTGGTGGTAATGCTCAGGAGGAACATAATATGATTGTTCATAATATCCCTCTTTTTCATCCTCTGGTTGACACTTTACATGTCATTCTGAGGAACTGTGGGCGACACCAAAGAGACCTTCCTCCTCAGACTCTTCCTCATCCAGAAGGCGAGTGTGAAGTAGAGGGGAGATCTTACTTGGAGAAGTGTGTGCTGGAGTAAGAAAAGGAGACTGGCATTGTTCTGCTGTTTTTTGTCTCGTCAACGACATTGTTGATGGAGTTGTCGTCGCGGGTAGCGTATTGTTCGTCAACGGTGATCTTGTTGTCGACCGCAGCAACTTCGTCGACAGTAGTGGTCTCGTCAATAGCGGTGTTCAAGTCGACAGTGGAGTCTTCATCGACAGTGGTTGCTTCGTCGACGATAGTGTGCTGCTCGACGGTAATGAGTCTCTCTGTCTTTTCTGAGATATCCTGGAAGAAGAAGATTCTTCACTGTCAGTATCTGTAGGAAGGTAGGATCCTTCTGCATGGTCACCCCCACTTTTGGCCTGGTGTTGCTATGTTTTCGGACTAGTCTGACTGGGATCCTGCTAATCAGTACCCCAGGCTCTGTGCTTCTTCCCTAAATTGGACATGGTGAGTACTTAGGTACCCCCCTGATTGGCTACTGATGTATCCTTGTAAGTCCCTAGTATATGGTACTCGGATACCCAGGGCAGAGGTACACCAGGTGTCCCCCATGGGCTGAAGCATGTATTATGCCACCCATGGAAGACCACTCAAATTGTGACTACAGGCCTGCCATTGCTAGCACCACTTACGACTGATATAAGTTTCCTTATATCTGAGGTCACTGCACTTAAAACCGTAAACGGTGTTGGAGTTATGATTCCATGTACTGTAAAGCTCCTCTGGAAGGTCCTCAGTGCTCCCGGTACCAGTTTTCTAGACCCGGACAAAAAACTATGGCTGCTGCCGACCGAAGACGCGATTCTGCCCTCCTGCTGCTGAGCCAAGCTCGAGCACGGGAAGGCAGAACAATAGGTTTCCTGTCACAGGGAGGTGTGACCCCCTCCCAGACAGGACTTAGGGTATTGGGACAGGGTGGGGCGCTTGCCAGCGCCAGTAGACTGCTTTGAAGGGCTCATTTGGTGCCCTCCTTCCATACTCCAGTTGAAACCAGTTCAGGGAGCCGTTGGCTCCCACTCTGGCATAAAACTTGACAAAGAACATGGGAGTATCCTCCCCACTGTCCAGCCCCTCCTCTGGGAGGGACCCCCGAATCGTCCCAACCCTTTCCTTAGGGTACTTAAGGGCTTACCTGTGAGTGGGTTCCTAGATTCGTCGTTGGACAAGATTCAGATCCGAAACCACTTCATCTTCAAATGTCTGGGCACTATGGACTTCGTTGGACTTCGCTTTGGGAACCGAGACTGCAACTGGGAAGATTTCTGCTGCTCCTGGTCTCGTCGTCCTGCCAGTCTACTGAGTCGTCTGTGCTCCATTCAGGTTCTTCTACAGGCCTGTGGACATCCAAGACACCCAAAGGAATCGTCATTGAAGGGAAGGAGTCACTTCCCTGCATCTGCAGGCACCGCAACAAAGCTGACCAGTCGGCTGTTCCTGAGCTCCTACGGACCTTGAAAGGTTCAGCAACACAGGTCGTGGTTCTGCAACTCCCTCGAGGCCTGCACTGTCTTCATAGCAAGTTTGAAGCCAGTATCTCTCGTCTGAAATGCTGAAGCAGTACCCCTGTGCACCACGTCGACTTCCGTTGCCAAGGCTTGTTGACTCACTTCACCAGAGATCTTCGGGCTCCAAGAAGCTCCAGCCTTAAGAATCTCCTGCAGTCAAGATCTTCACCTGCACCGCATCCTTTGCACCATGGGCCTGCATCCTTTGGTGAGCTGCTGGAGGTCCTCTTGCGACTCCTTTGCCTTTGGCCCGGGGGTCCTTTTGAAGGTCTTCTGTGGCTTTAGTGGGCTCCCCTGCTTGCTCTGGGCCTGCTCCGACTTACCTGCTCGTGGTGAGCCACTTGGACCCTGCAGGTCCCGACACTGCACCTTCTTCGACTACTACATTGGTTGCCGTTGCCAAGGCTTGTTGGTGCCCCTGCTGGACAACACTGACCCCCTGGCTCTTGACATCCGACGTGGGAAAGCTCGTTAACGGCTCCTGGTCTTCCACAGTGTCACCTGGTCCAAACAGCTGCAACTTCAAGGGCACCGTCAACTCACCTGCAGCTCCGACATCGGTTGCCATTCGTCTTCTGTGACTCCTGGTCACTCCTGAGTGGCATAGAGGTACCTCTCATCTTGAATCCACCTTTGGGTTCCACTAGACTCTTTCTTCGTCACCAGCGGCATCTTTTCTGAAGTCCTCCACTGTGGTCTACGGCTGTTTTATGACGTCACTACGCACCTATGCACCCGGCTTCCCTGGTGTAGGTATCCTGGCTCCTGGGGTATCCACGGGTGTGGCGACTCTCCAACCTTTCATCTTCCACGGGGTGTCTTCAGGGTCCGCTGTGAAGGGTCCTCTTTCTTTAAAACTGCAACTGCGACTTACCCATTGACTTGTATTGAGCATGCGGTCGTGTTCCCACTCTGCACAAGACCTCCGTGGGGTTCCTAGATACTCACCTTGGGTGGTTCCTTGGGTCCCCGACTCTTCTATGTCTTCTGGGTCCATCCTTGAGTTAGGTCGTGGTTCACATTCCACTATTTTAGTATATGGTTCGGTCTCCCCCTGGAGACCACTGTGTATTTGTGCTACTTACGTGTTCTATTATCAAAGTATTGTGTGTATTGTGGTTATATCTCCGGGTAGGAGATATTGCAATGTGTTTGTGAGTGTTTATAATAAATACATATTTTTATAACTACACTGTGTGGTTCTTTTTCACTTAACCTACACCATAAGATTAAGTACTGGTAAAACAAGCTGCTTTACACTCCTTCTGGACTAAGCCTGAAGGCTGCTCTCCACAGCTACAACTTAGAGAGCTTTCTAAGGTTGTCTAAGACAACTAAACCCACCATAAGGGTTGTCTGGATTAGTGCAGGGCGCTACACTTACATAAGTGAGCACCATAGACTAAGCCAGTCTCCTACAGTATCTGAGACACGCTCCTTCCTAGATTGAAGTTTTTGGAGCCATAAAAGGAGCCTCCCTTCACAGTCTTTAAGGGTCTTGGCAGAAAAGGTCCGACATACCTTACAGTCAGCAGCTTTATGAGCGGAGTTAAGGCAGTAGATGCAGTCTTGATGTGGGTCGTCTGATATAGCCTCTTTTCCCCACAGGTAGCACAGTCTCTGAAGAGAGCCTATTTTGCTTTCTCTGACATGATGCAGTCAGATTTAGCCACAAGAAAAGAATACAGATATACAGGTGCAAAATATAACTGTAAATGTATATATATCTATAGATATATAGCTATATCTATATATATATATATATATATATATATATATATATATATATATATATATGCCAATCCTTGTAAATTCGCTGTGAAAAAGTGTAGAACAGGCAAAACTGAGCAGTGTAGACTTCCTAGCACAACATGCGGTAGAAAATCTGAGGGACTAGAGCTTCTCACAGGAGTGTTCTAAAGGTTAATTCATTGTGATTGCTTAAAGCCTAAACTTCGGCTTCTTTTTTAAAATGGCTATGACAGGTTACTTAACTAAGAGGCCTAGGCCTTTTCTATATTAATGTACCGGGGGACTCCCATCTCGACGACGGGGAAGGATTCAAGCATGTGAATCTATGAGCGTTCCAATACTGGAGTAAACCAAATATCAGTCTTCAGACTTTAACCCACTTCAATGACAACCCTCCCTTAATTGCCTACTGCCTTCCGGAATACTGTTTTTTGTAATAAAAAACAGCAACACCAGCACTCTTTTCAGTGGAAGCACACAGCCAGCTTCTGCACTATCAAAGCTGTATGAATGCAAGGTAATCAACGTGTGTGGAGGCAAAGTCCCTTTCTCAATAGGGCTTCTGAAAGTTCTTTTTCTGTTGATCATATTAGGTAAGGCAACAGCTGGGCTGTTAATCCAGAACTAAAAAGGGTTGGGCTACGTTCCTCTCCTACCTAAAAATAAACAAGAATTTAAGCCAATTACCTTGAACACTTAAACAGAGTACCAAGTCAACAAGCAGAGTTAACAAAAAAGGGTTTACGAACTGCCTCTTATTTTGTAATGCAACGGATGAATATACATTTTGCTATGCAGCTCATTAGTACATCGTGTGTCGCAAAACCAGCTTCTTCAGGAATGTTAATGGAAAGGTTGCAAGTTGTGATCCTCGACAAATGGCTGTGCATGCAGGGATGGAGGTCTGAAAGGGATAGCAGGCCTCCATTCCTGTGTGCCCAATTCCAGAGGGTCTACATTATATTTTTTTTAAAGCAGCCCATGTATCTTAAAGAGATTGGTGCTGAAAAAATGTAAAATACTAGGAAGACATCGGGACAAGCATGCAGTGGTACCTGGATCACTGCATGCTCCCTCCGAGGCAATCCGGCATGATGTGGAAATCAGTTACCATCAGTTCGGAGATCAGTTACTGATCAATGGTTTGTGACTGTAATTACGGTCACAATACACTGATACATTCCTTTGCACTCACAAACATGCTGGGCACAGCACTTTTACGCCCCCTCCTATTTGAGATTCGGAAAGGGTCACAAAGACCCTTTTGTGAGTCGGACCCACTCACAAAAGAGGTTTTGTACTTTTCAAAGTGGATTTTGAGATAGCAAAACCAGGGTTTTTGCGATTCCCAGGCTTTGCAATAACAAAATGCCCTTGTAAATTGGGCCCCTAGTTCCAACAGTGCTACTCCAGGTGGTTATCTGAACAGCAACCAACTCTTTGACAACACCGAAAACAAAGCAAAACAGATTTTCAATTAGTTCCCCAGAGCCATTGAGGGTTAGCGCAAAGAGTGAAGATGGCCTTCATAACAAACCATATGTTCCAGATTCCCGAAGGGTCTTCACCACCCTTAAAAAAGTACCATTATGACTGAGCTAGCTCCCCCTGCGTGACATTAATCATTCGCTGAAGACAACTGCTAAATCACAGTATTCTCTTAAGTATTCCTTAAAAAACAAAAGAACAACACAATTGGTAAGGCAAAATCCACACCATATTCATTTCATCATTCCCACTTCTGATCATCTGGATTTGATGTTATAAAGTCTATGCTGTTTATCTGCTGGTCACGTCTTTTTTTTACAGTGCCCTATGAAGACTCAACTTTGAACTCTGCTGGAGTTTTTAGTTTAACTCACAGATTCGCTATTGGAAATAAGACCACGGAAATGTAATTACAAATATTAAAGAAAAAAGCCAGGGGTTGTCAAATTAAACCTAAATTCTATGTCAAGACCGTGGGCAAGGATTATGCTGCACCTTCTTCGCTTTTTATTAACAGCAGCCACAAGGAAAATTAACAGATCAACAAACTACCTTTCCCATGTACTCCACGGGAAGTAAAAAATAAAAACACAGCAAATAACATCCAATCATTATCCAGTTCATAATAAATTCCCTTGTCATTGTTTATTCTTCCTCTTTTTCGCTGCTCTGCAGCCATAAAGTCAAGTCTTGAGTCTCTACTCTGGACTCGATCATTTATTTATGCCTTGCCTATGATTTTTTTACTGTGATTGTCATGCCTATGCTTTATGGATAACCTGTACATAATAATCATCCTTTACTTCCCGTCTGCGAGAGCGTTTTCTGCTCTTCCGCGCAGTCAGCTCCGGAGGTGCGGCGCGAAGTGCTCTTGACCACCACCAGTGGGCATGCTGCGCTCTTCTCAGGCACTCCGATCTCCATGCACGCAGGTCCGGTTTGTATATTCTTTTCAAATTCAGGTAGTTTAACCGATTTTCCTTCGCTCGTGGGAACGTTTACCATCCCTTGACGAGCGGGTGCGGCGAGTGGTGCTTACAATCAACCGCTAGAGGGCGCTGTGCGCTGACAGAGAGCGGCGCTCTACGATCGACCCGCTTCCAAGACGGACAATGCGAATTGAGCAGCCGATCGTGGAGCCTCCTTAATCCCCGCTGGGCCTGGAGTGAGACGCCCTGCACTGAACAGGGTCTGTAACACGCTGCAGGGCTTCTAGCACAGGACTAGTGAGGCTCGCACTGTGCCAGTAAGTAAAATAATTATATTGTTCAGAGCTGATATGAGCTTGCTAGCGGCACGCACCCAGGCTTTGCCCCGGTATCTCAAGGGTGATTAGGTGTCCCGGGTAAACCCCCATTAGTCACTGTTAACACCGTTTGATTCCCAGCACCTCAAAACTCCTGCCATGCAGGACGCACAAACCTCCTTTAATGAGGAAGAACAAGTCCAATATTTCCCACTGGACGATGACTTTTGTGATGCGGTGGATGAATCCACCCACAAGGAGGTGTCACAGGCCATGGAAGACCTTTGAGAGGAAACTACAATGGCTGGCGGTGGCATGCCCTCTACCCCTCTTTCAGAGGGCAGGCTTTGGCGCCCCCTAGGTGCACAACCTCATGGGCATCCAATTCTTCCGCCTGGCAAGGCCAAGGCTAAACAAAAAAACACTGGATACCGACGCCTTTGACAGCCTCACACGGGTCTTTCTGGCCAAGGATGCCCTGCATCCCGGTACTCCCATACCCCTGCCTCCTTCAGGGAGCCAAGACACATATACCTTCTACCCCTTCTTATCCAGAGCCGGATGCAGATGACTCACAGGCACTGTCTTAGCAGTCCAGACCTTGGCGTCCCTCATTCGAGGGTTCTCCTCCAGCCTCTAACACCTCTGATATGCCTGACAGCGGCATGTTGGACCCTGACAATTTGATACACCCTCGGCCCTTCGAATCGGTCCTGGCTATGTGGCGGCGCGACTCAGAAAGCCCCTTGATAAAGAGGTCCAGAACCACTTTGCACGGAATGCCCCCCTGTCCGAGTCCGATTCTAAAATGACGACCATCCTCGCCAAATACATGTGAGACCCCAAGAAGTATATTTGTCAAGAAGGCAGGCCTGCCAGGACAAACTTCTAGATGTGACAGGGCCCCTCAACCAAATGTTAGACATGGTGGAAGACGCCAAAGCAACAGGGTCCCTTATTTCCAAGGAGGTTCTCTCAGGCTGGGAACAGCTAGCTATTATATTACGGGGCAATTCTAACTGTGCCCTGTCTACAGAGCACCGTAGGTCCTTTTTGATTAAGATCCAAGCTGGAAGATCTAGCGTTATCAGGGGCGGTGGCCCAGGGGACCAGTGCATAGACCCCTTCAAGAGCCAGGGAAATTCGTGGCCACCTTTAAATTTCCTAGATATGGTGCAGACCCCAATCAAATGCATCTTCAACACTAGGTTTTTCAGTGGGGCCGGCCGTGGTCGGATGCGCGCGGCTGTCCGCCCGCAACACAGCCCTCTTTCAGAGGCCACGGCAGACGTGAACAGTGGCAAGACTCCAATCGATTTGGCAGTTTCTACCTCTCCAGGAGTGGATCCTACCTCCGTGGCTCCAGAGGTGCTCGCAGGGGGCAGTCCGCCTAAGGACGTTCTAATGGTGAGTTCAAGTTTTACCTCTCATGTAGCAGTTGGGGGCAGGCTGGCCGCATTTATGCGCAACTGCAAGGGGATTACCTCAGATGTATGGGAGCTGCAGACCACTCAAGGGTTTCAAATAGAGTTTAATGGCATCCCTTCTCATCTTCCACGCCCCCCTCGTTTTTTCCCAACAAGACACCACCGTCATTGACTTGCAGATCACACAGATGCTGGAGAAACAGGCCATCATTCCCTCCCACCTGCATCCCCGTGGTTTCCTGAGCAACCTTTTTCTGGTGGAGAAGCTTGATGAGAGTCAACGCCCGGTTATCAATCTCCGAGTTCAACGAGTGGTTGCTCTACCACCACTTCAAAATGGAGGAGATCCACCTCTTACTGGATTTGTCGCGTCCTGGGGATTGGATGGTGCCCCTAGATCTTAAGGACCCATACTTCTTGATTCCAGGCTTTCCTCCTCACTGCAGGCTCCTACAGTTCCAATGGAGGGATCAGGTGTTCGAATTTACCACCCTCCCTTTCGGTCTGTCTTCAGCTCCAAGGTGCTTTACCAAAGTACTCAAACCCATGATGGAGCACCTGCAGGACCGGGGAGTTCGCCGAATCATGTACTTGGACGGTATCTTCTTGATGGAACAATGCCCACAACGTCTCTCCGAACAATATCAAATGGCGGTGACCTCCTCGAATCCCTGGGCTTCATAATCAATGCAAAGAAGTCCCACCTTATTCTGACACAGTTCCTAACCTTTCTAGGTTTGGTCATAAACTCGGTCAAGCTTCCTCTCAGCCTCCTCTTGAGGAAGTTAGCAAAGATCAGGCAGACACTATGCAAAACTCTGAAAAAACCTAAAACGTCCCTGCGCCAAGTGGCACAGATAGTGGGCATCCTCTCTTTTTCCATTCAGGCGACCTTTCCAAGGCCCCTGCACTACTGTGCCTTACAACGCCTGAAGGCTTTCCATCTCAGACGCGGCCTGTCCTATGCAGAATTGGTGCTCCTCACTCCGGAGGCCAATGAGGAGAGGCAGTGGTGGCTCTCGTACATGGACTCATGGAACGGCAGGGCCATATTCAGATCCAGTCCGGACCTTATCATTGAGTCGGACACCAGCATGACAGGTTGGGGCACCCAGTGTGGTGAGTTATCCACAGGCGGAAGTTGGTCCTCTCAAGAAAGAACCCTTCACATCAACTACCTGGAGCTGCTGGCGGGCTCCTTTGCAGTCCACTGTCGGGCCAAAGACAAGATCCAATATTGCATCCTTCTGAAGATGGATACTGTGTCCGCGGTCCGTTACATCAACCGTTTGGGAGGGACTAAATGCAAAGCTCTGTCAGATCTCACCTGGGATTTTTGGGAATACTTCCTTGCCGACAAGGTCTCAGTGACGTTTAAACACCTTCCGGTTTCTTCCAATACAGTAGCGGACTGGAACTTCAGATTCCTTCAAGATTCGAGCATGTGGAAACTCAATCCCAAAATCTTCCAATCTCTGACCCGCAGATTGGGTTCTTTCACAGTGGATTTATTTGCATCGCATCTGGACCATCAACTGGACTAAGCGTTTCCCCGTTCTCGATGGTAACTCTATTATCAGCTTAGGTCCAGAGGCAAAGGGCGAATTTGGTTCTGGTGACACCCCTTTGGAAATCTCAAGCCTGGTATCCAGTTCTGATCAAACTTTCTTGGAATTCTCCAATCCTTCTACCCCTGTATCCAGATCTCCTGTGAGATCCCTCAGGGAATCTCCACAACCTGGTGGATCAGTGTCTCCGCCTCAAGGCGTGGTGGATTACCAGAGACAATGGCAAATCCCGGGTCTTTTGCTACAAGCTCAAGATCTCCTCACAAAAGCATGGGCGTTCTCCACGGAACACCGATACAAGTCTGCCTGTTCCAGATGGTCCAGTTGGTGTATGCAACGGGATTTGGATCCTGTGGGCTCTAGTGTTGTCCCGGTGTTAAATTTCCTATCAGACATGGCAGTAAAAGGAATGGATTACAGGTCAAGAATTTCTTTTCGTTCGGCGGTCTCAGCCAGTCACGATCCTATCAAAGGTATTCTAGTTGGGGAACACCCTCTGGTGCGAATGTGCTCAGCCAATTAGCACAGAAGTACTTATTACTCAGTAACTGCCTCTGAGCAATACATCAGACACATTGCACTACTTAACCAAGTTTGGCAACTGTGAATATATATTTTGCACATACATAGCTACAGTTAATTGTACACCATCAGCAATAGTGCATGTACTTCTTGTGATTGAAGTGATCTATGTCTTTAGCTAACTCGATAAGGTCTGCAGGCAAATGCATAAAAATTGGAACAAACTAGAAGATAGCCTATTAAATGAAAGGAGTTGCTTTGTGAAAAATGTACTCGTACAGTCTTCCATTTCTGCTTCAAAAAGGGCTTATTTACTTGTTCTAACTGAGGCCAGGAGAATAAGTCTTACCACCGCTCTTAGGCGTTTGAAATGAGACTTAAACCATGGATTACATTTGCTGTAAAAGAAACGAGATGATAAAACTCAGGAGAACGATGTCAAAGCTCTAAGAAAACAAGCATTGGCATAGCCAATAGGTCTCGCCTTTGGGACCTTATAAGTATTTAGTTATTCAGCACAATATCCTTACTGCAACAACATTAACTGTTGCATGGCTAAACACTTATAAGGTCCCAAAGGCGAGACCTATTGGCTATGCCAATGCTTGTTGTAATTGTGACTTGCTCAGCGAAGCACTGTTGTGGTAGTCTTCCTTGCCCTACGCCTCTGTTCTGTAGTATCCCTGAACCTTTGTTTCTCTCTTGTTAATCAGGGTGCCTATTGTGGAGCATGTGGGTTTCCTAAGCTTCTCAGCTGAAAGTAGTTTTGTTTGATCTACTGCCATTGGGTGGTTGTGGGCGTTCCAGTTTACAGCTGGCTTGGGAGTTTTCAAATGCTGTCCTAGTGGCTGCAGTTATTTCCTCTCAAGTGAGGGCTGAGTTGTAGGTTTTCAGTTAATTGGTAGGGAACTGAATAAATATGTCTACGATTACTGTTGAGGTTGTGTGTTCATTGGTTTGAAGGGGTGTAGGAAATTAGGTGGTATTCTGGGGCAACAATTTGTACGTTTGGAGCTGTAGAGAAGGTGATGGAGTGACAAGGATAAGGTGGGCTGAGGGCATTAGAGGAGTAGATGGTGGGAGTTGATGTGGGAAGGTGGAGTTAGAGTGTAGAGTAGGGAACAGATGGTGGCGAGTGACGTGGTGGCTGAGTTGGAGCAGAGCAGTGTGTGTTGTGAGAAATTGAGAAGTGGTGCGGGAGGTGAAGGGAGTTTTAGGGGGTGAGCAAATAGGAAAGACTTCGATAAGAATGCAAAGACAATTGAAGGATTTAGACAGAGAGAAAGAGAGAGAAAGTGAGAGAGAGAGCCCGGGAGTGCTGCGTGCGTGCACGCGCAGTCTGCTCATTTTCAAGCACTGCACTCGTGCTTGTGGCTCGCCCCTGCTCGCTCCCGCAAGGTGGATGCCGCCACAAGCACGAGTGTGTGCTTGAAAATGACCAGAGCGACGGCTAAAGGTCCTCCTATGCAGCGCATGCGCGCTGCGTAGGCGAGACCTAAAAACCACACCTTTTGCTCAACTGTATTGAGTTAAAAAGAACACAAAAGAAAGTTGCTAGGCTATTGAAAGCTGCTTCCCTGAAGTCTCCACTTTGGGACATTTGAAATGGTTAAAGAAAGAGTACCAAAAGCAACTCTAGGAAGACAAGGAAGCTGCTATGGATGTGTTTTGGACCAAGCTAATATTTAACACCAGGCAGAGTAACCCAGGTACATTTTAGGAAACCATAAATAGCCTCAACACACAAGGAAAATGATAAATAATTCATACATCCTAGAGCAATCATGGGTGGGCCACCTTGGAAAAAAAATTGTGATTAAACCAGCGTCCTTCTGGAGCCAAACATTCTGAGAGCAATCAACTGGGAAAGATGCTAGTAACTAAAATTGCATCTCTAATCAGTGATGACAAATCCAGCACTCTGGTTCCGGCAGGTAAACTGACAGCGGAACTGCAGGCCGTGGAGGCACCTAACTTATAAAAATAAAAGGGGGCGGAACTTGCCTTGCTTGAAGATGGCCGCTGCCTAGGCGAGCCCAGGGAGCCATCTAGTCTATCCGGCAGGAATCCTGACTCTTCCGAACACTAGAAGCCTATATACTACGGGCGCTGAGGGCGCCCAGAGTGCGAAATCACCCATGGTTAGTATCGAGGCGATCCGGGGACTCATAGTGTGGTAACGAAGCAGAGAGGCTCACGGCTTGCTGGGAAAGCGTTGTGAGGCCTACTGAAGCGGAGAGCCTCCGCAGCCCGGGGTGAAGAGGAGGTGCGCTGGGCCCACCGATACTGCACGGCATAACAGCAGCGCGCGTGGCTGTTTACCAGACGTCCTCCCGGGTGAGCTTGGTGGGCTGAGGAGGCGGCCGCGCCCTGCATCGGGGCACGCTATGTGAGCTGGGTGCGTCACCGCATAAAGAAGAGCTGCGGCCTGCTGTGGGAACGCGGCAAGGCCTCCCACTGCAGAGATCCAGCAGGCATCGTGGAAAAAGTTACATACTCCGTGGCCCGAAACGTAGTGTTGCACAGCTGTGGGAAACACAGCAGATTGGCCAGATAAGAGCGGTGAGCTGCGGCGCCTCCCGGTTGGAGAGGGAGGTGCCGCAGAGAACACAGGTTAGCCCCATGTGGGATGAGACCGGGGAACTGACGAATCGCAACGGCTGGGCCCCACATGCAGTTTGGGTGTGAGACTCGCTGAAGGGAAAGCCTGAGGAGGCATTCAAAACTGCCACTGATTTGCTGATAAGGAGAGGGGGTGCCCGGGCCACTAGTGAAACTGGTGCTGGAGATGCAATAGGCCTATCGTGTAGTGACCACCAGGAGAGAGCTGCATAACACCAGTCGACAGAGGGACTGCGGGGCCACCCAGTGATCCGAGCACCTTCATTCGATTGTGGACCTGTGAGGCGTGTGTATGCCAGTTCTATGTGTGGGAGCCAAAACTGTTTTCAGTTGCTGTGTTCGGTGTAAAGCACAGACTTATGATCTTGCATTTGGGTAATATACCAGCACCAGCAAATCAACCCACTTGAAAATAAATCGGACCCACTTCATGTAGACTCTGCAAAGGAAACAAGCATTGGCCGCGCGGCCGTGAAAGTGAAAGTAATCGCGAGCGTCCAGATGGCGAGGGAAGCCATATGGCGCCTGATCGCGCGTGAACGCAAGCTGGTCGCCAGCAAAAGCCACTGTTTGCACTTCCAAAACCCGCTTACTAAAACTCTCGCCAGAGCAGCGCATGCGCTGGCTCAGGCGAGACCTAAAAAATATAAAAAGGAGCTGTGGCTAGCAAAAAACAACAGGTGGACTGTTTTTGGGCTAATCTCCTACAAACTTCAAGTAGAGATGAAAACTCATTCATGGAATTCTGGAGTCTTGACAACATCTTAGAAGAAGGCAGCTTAACAGCAAATAATGGTAATATTGCAGATCCAGCATGGACCTCCTTTTTACAAAAGCAATACTCTGGAAGGCAAACTCCCTTGCACCAATGTGCCGGATGAGCGGGACAACTTACAAACAGATATATTACCCGTCGGCTAACGCTTTCACGCAGCTAGCTTCAGCAAAATTTCTCTGTGAAAAAAATGCCAAAATTAGACTAGGGCCTGTATACGACGATCTACATCTTAAAAAAATTATATCAAATGGTCGATCAGAAGGTGCACTCAAGCGGAATGGCCTTCCACAAGCCCTATTTAAGGCGATGCCAGAATTCTGGCCCAATAAATTAACTCTTCTTTACAACTGCACCCTAAAACAAAAAGAAGCCTCGGATTACTGACGAGCATAGGTAATTTACCCAATATTCAAAGGGAGAGTGTGCAAAATCCATCGAATTTCCGGCTGATAACTCTCCTAGATGTCAATGCTAAATATTTTGCTAGTCTTCTTTTGCAAGACCTGCTCTACTGGGTGACAGAACAAAAAATAATGAGGCACCAAACCAGATTTCAGGAAGGTATGGGTACCATTTCGAAATTGATGGCCATATCCTCAATGATGGATCGAACTTTTGTGAAGCGAAGTTTATTATATATTTGCTTCGTGGACTTTAAGGCCACATTCGACCGAGTATCCCGAAACAACTTATGCTCAAAACTCTCTCGCATGGGAATTCCACCAACATTATTGAAAGGAATCTAGTTATATTCCAAAACATGGGTGCGCATAAAAATCGGCAACGGTTCCGTCCTCCTACAAAAAATACTAATTGAGTCCGGTTTGAAGGAGGGTTGCGTTGTGGCATCTCTCTTGTTTAATCTATATATCACAGATCTACCATATTGGATAAGGTGAATGGTGATTCCCCAAAGTTGGGAGGAGAGCTGTTATCTTGTCTATTATATGCTGATGATGTTCTACTACTCAGCAAAACAGAGTTTTCTGTGACAAATAAAATGGAAGTTAATCGGAAGAAAACTAAAATTCTTGTTGACGGCAAGAAGGTGAAGAAAAAAGGCAAGTGGCACATTAATGGCGATCCAGTAGAAAGAGCATCGGAGTACAAGTACTTAGGAGTCATTGACGATATTCCAGGTAATCTGCAAGCTCAAAAGCAAGCTATCAAATCAAAAGCTAACGCCCTACTGACAGCCCTTCTTTCTATTAATAAGTCTTTGAGAGGAATGACATTGTAGGCATTGGTCAAAATAATAAATGCTAAGCTGCAGCCAGCCCTATTTCACGGCTGTGAAGCCCTTTATAGCAAAATTCTAGACACGATCATTGCAAATATTTATAGGCAAGCCTTTTGTCTTCCAAGAAATGCTTCCCCTGCCCAATTCCCCTTGGAAATTCGGCTTAAAAGGCCGGGCGGATGCCAGCGTAGGGGAATTTATAAAAACATGTTTCAAGTTAAAGGCTGCCAAGCCCGACACTTTAAAAAAATATATTTTTATTAGATTTTGAAACAAAACACCAGGTGCTTAACAGTGCACCTGCAAACATATCTGCATTGTAGTGGGACGACATTCGTGGTATGTTCATCGGAGTACAGTACTTAGTCAAATCATGCACAGAAACATAATCGGTATGTAACATGTCATGACTTCCGAATCCTATTATCATGCAATGGGTCAGTGTGAATGGGGCCTCACCCTCTTCTCCCAGGTCTATACTATAATATTCTATCCATGGACCCTAGATATTTTGGAACTTCTTCGGGCATCCTCTAAATTTATACATCATTTGTTCCGCAGCCATATACAGATCCATTCCTGTTTTTCATCACCGAATGGTTGGTATCTCTGTGGCACCCCAATACCTAGCCACGTCTCTCTTTGCCAGTATGAGGCTAAGGTTACAGAATAGGAGCTTAGAGCAGGGAAGGTCGACCTCCATCGGAACACCCAGTAATATATATTTGGGGGTCAATTGGAATAGTTGTTGCTAGTATCTGATTCAGCTCCCTTGAGAGGGTGTCTCAATATTTCCCCCCAAAAATAACAAATTATTTTGGTGCAGCCCCATAGGGTGTGTAGGAATGAGCCCCATTCTGCCCCACATCTGAGGTAAGTAGGGGGTTCTGCTCTGCCCATTCAATGTAAACTGGCCCTATCATAATATACTCAATGTAAAATCTTAAATTGAATCAATCTGAGCCTGGTTTTGATCGCTACCTCATGCATCAAGGCCACCTCCCAGTCAGTGTCCTCCATTTCACTGATCTCCAGCTCCCACCTGACCCTCAGTTTTTTCAAGTTATCAGGTGCGTTGTTGTTGATGGTTTCCTAGGTCCAGGAGACCGCCTTAGCCTCTATTTCTCCAAGGAGCAACCTCCCTTCTAGTGGGGCATAATCAGGGATTTCAGCCACGTCTAACCTCTCTGCCCCCATGCAAGATAACATCACAGACTTTGGGCAGAAGGTTGAAGGCTGTCAACTGCCGCTGCTCAATCTCCACGCACGGAGGTGGAAACTTGACAGGTTCGGGTGGAGAACCCTCCCCTGCTGCTGCGACAGACGATCCTCCCGAAGGGGCAGTCTGATCGGAGGATCGATGGCCATGCTCAGGAGGTCGGGGTACCAGACTCTTCGTGCCCAATCCGGAGCTACAAGAATGACTTCAGCCCTGTCGTGCTTGATCTTCTTGAGCACTCTGGGCAAAAGTGGTACAGGCGGAAAGGCATACAGGAGGCCGAAGCTCCACTCGCGTCGAAAAGCGTTGCCCAGCGACCGCCGCCTTTGAAGCTCCAACGTGCAATACTGCTGACATTGTGCGTTCTCTTCAGAGGCGAACACATCTAACCAAGGCTCTCCCCACCGCTGAAAGGGACCTTGCGCCATCTCAGGATGGAGATGCCATTCGTGATCAATTAGGCACCAATGGCTGAGTTTACCGTCCTCGCGTTCAGGGAGCCTGCCAGGTGAGGAACCACCAAGATTATGTCCTGATGTTCCAGCCACATCCAGAGGCAGAGAGCCTCTTGACAAAGGGTCCACGACCCCACCCCGCCCTGTTTGTTGCAGTACCACACCGTGGTGTCGTCGGTGAACACCTTCACCACTTTCCCCTTGAGAGAGGGAAGGAATGCTTTCAGTGCCAGTCTGAGCGCCCGGAGCTCCAAAAGGATGATATGGAGAACGGACTCTGCCGGAGACCTGATGCCTCTCTCATCTCCGCCTCTCCCAGGTGGCCGCCCCGTCCCAGAAGTGACGCATCTGTCACCACCGTTAGATCTGGTTGGGGAAGGGAGAGGGATCTGCCTCCGACTTAATCTTGGTTCCTTAGCCACCACTTCAGTTGGTGCAAAGTTCCCTCCGAGATCTGGACGTAGTCGGAAAGATTCCCCTGATGCTATGCCCACTGGAACTTCAGGTCCCACTGCAAAGCCCGCATATGTCATCTGGCATGATCCACCAGCAGGATGAAGGAGGCCATGAGGTCCAGCAACCTCAGAGTCATTCTCACCAAAATCCAGAGGCTGAAACATCGTTATGTTGCTCGGGAGGATAGACCCGAAACTGCACTGTGTCCAGAACCGCCCCGATGAAAGGGATCATCTGAGTTGGAATCAGGTGTCACTTCGGCACGTTGATAGTGAACCCTAGCGAATGCAGGAGAATCACCGTAGCCTGGAGGTGGCAGACGACAGCATGGGACAAGCCCGCCTTCAAAAGCTAGTTGTCGAGATAGGGGAGGACTGGAACAACTGATGTGCGCAGATGAGCTGCAACCACCGCCATCACCTTTGTGAAAACCCGTAGGGGACTGGTAAGGCCAATGGGGAGCACGGTGAACTGAAAATGCTCGTGCCCCACCGTGAACCGAAGGTAACGTCTGTGGGCTGGCAGGATGGGTATATGGAAATAAGCGTCCTGCAAGTCTAATGCCAGCATCCAGTTTCCTGGGTCGAGTGCAGACAGAACTTGCGCTAGGGTGAGCCTTCTGAACTTCTCCTTACAGAGGAAGAAGTTGAGGGCCCAGAGGTCTAGGATAGGACACAGGTCTTTGTCCTTCTTGGGCACCAGAAAGTAGCAGGAATAACAACCACTACCTACTTCAGGCACAGGGACCCTTGGCCAAGAGAGCTTATACTTCCTGGTGGAGAAGTGCCAAATGATCCTCCGACATGCGATCGCAAGTAGGTGGCATGGAGGGACTGGTAGTCTTGAAGGGGATGGAGTAGCCCGTTCGGACTATTTGCAGAACCCACCTGTCCGACGTGATGGATTGCCAGTGGAGGAGGTAAAGGCGAATCCTGCCTCCGACTGGTGATGGGCCTGGAACGTCAGACTAG
Source organism: Calotriton arnoldi (assembly GCA_963921515.1). Taxonomy (NCBI): domain Eukaryota; kingdom Metazoa; phylum Chordata; class Amphibia; order Caudata; family Salamandridae; genus Calotriton; species Calotriton arnoldi. The sequence continues at coordinate 1,456,684 of CAWUFW010002142.1, read as the reverse complement.
GAAGGTTTTGAGGCAGTGGCGGGGGGGGTGGACTGACCTGCCCGCTGGCTCCCTGACCCACGAGGACGGTGACTCCCACGTCCGGGGCCACGAAGAGTGGAGAGCGTCCGTGACTCGTGGCTAGGCTGGGCAGGACGTGGATGGGCGCCCCTTCAGCAGCCACGAAAGGGACAAAAGTCAGACTGAGGTAGACAAGAGGTAGCAGTGAGGCCCAAGGATCTAGCCGTAGCTAGAGAATACTTGAAGCGCTCAAGCGCTGAGCCTGCCTTGTCGCCAAAAGGAGAGTGCAATCAAAGGGCATGTCCATCAAGGAAGACTGGACATCCCCCGAGAAGCCAGAAGTCCCCAACCTGGAGTAGTGTCTAACAGCCACAGACATAGCCATCGTTCTGCCCAGTGAATCGGTGGCATCCAGTCCACATCATATGGCAAATTTGGCTGCATCCCTCCCATCTGCAAGTGCTTGAGAGAGAACGGCCCAGGCCTCCTCCAGCACTGAGGCAGCACCTTCGTGACTGTATCCCAGACAGTATGGGAGTATCGGCCCAAGAGGCAAGCAGTATTCACCAACCGCAATGCCAAGCTGGAGGAAGAAAACATCTTCTTCCCAAGGTGTGGTCCAGCTTCTTGGATTCCTTATCTGGGGGAGCAGAAGGGAATGCACCTTTCGATCATGAGGCTTGGACAACCAAGCTCTTAGGGAGGAGTGTTGGGTCAGGAATGTTGGGCCGGGCAGGGTGGTGGCGGCAGGCAATTGTCCTATCCACAAGAGCCCCTGTGCTGGGCTTGGACCAGGTTCCCAGAGGGACGTCCGTGATGGCTTCATTGAAGGGCAAAAGGGGTTGTCACAGGCCCCCTGGATTTTGTGCATCTACAGGAGAGGAGAACCCGAAATGAGGGGGAGGAGACCAGAATGTACGGTATGGAGGTTCTTTTATTGGGTGAAAGGTGATCCAAACAAGAAACAGCAGCCACCACTTTCCACTAGGGCCGAGGAGGAAGGAGGAGACAAAAAGCAACGAAAACGGTCTCTGCTGTCCGTGGGGTTTCTGGTGGTGGGACGGCTTTGGCTTGGTTTCAGCTCCAGCAGCAAACGTCCGATTGGTTTGTGCTCAGTGTAGAAAACGGTGCCCACCCTCACAAACCTACCCGTTCCCTCCCCGTGTAAAAGAAAGTCCCCGCAGATGCCGACGTACCTGCTCCAGCCACACTCCTGGAGCGTGGCGGGGCGACGCGTGGTGTCGTTGGCCTCCTGGCGTCGGATCCTTCTCCGGCGTCTTCTCCTGGACTTCAGGACCTCCGGATACTTCGGAAACCAGCAGCAGCTCCTCCGGTCTTCTTCCTCGTTTGTCTTCTTCAGTCCGATCTCCGGCTTGCGCGCTTCCTGGTTCTCATTCCTTCCCTTTAGCCACAGTGAGGTCTCCTGATAGGCGGAGAGGGTCCGACGTCCCGCCTCCAGACACGTCCTCCGGCAGGTCCCAAGCAGCATTAAAAGGGCCAGGCCATTCCTGTATACGGAGGAGGGTTAAAGCGTCAACGTCTGGCATGGCCTGCGGGGCCCACTCCCCAGGGATACCGTGACACAACCTCCCCCCTGGATTTCCCCGTTCGGGGGAAAGAGGATAGCGGGAAAGAAAGTCAGCATTCCCCTGCTCTGCTCCCTTATGGTGACGAACTTCGAATTGGAAAGGCTGCAGAGCCAGGAACCACCGTAGCACCCGGTCGTTGCAACCTTTATTCCATTGTAGCCAAGTCAAGGGAGCATGATCAGTATATAGAACAAAGGGTTTACCCTCGAGATAGTAGCGCAGTTTTTCGATTCCCCATCTCACAGCCAGGCACTCCTTCTCTAACGTGGGATAGACCCTTTCCCTCGGAAACAACTTCCTGCTGATATAGATGATAGGCCTCTCAGCTCCCTCACTATCAAGCTGGGACAGCACCGCCCGATACCCACCCCAGAGGCATCCGTTTGGAGAAGAAAGGGTTTTTGGAAATCAGGCGTCATTAGCACAGGGAAGGTTGTCAGGGCGGTTTTAAGGGAACGAAAGGCCCGATCTTCAAGGGCCGAGGGGGTACGTAACCGCGAGGGAGAGGCTGACTTCTTTAGAAGATCTGTGAGGGGGGCAGCGATCTCTGAAAACCGGGGAATGCAGCGTCGGTAGTACCCAACTAATCCCAGGAAAGCCCTAAGGTCACGTTTGGTAGTAGGGAAGGGGGTGTTCTGGACGGCCTTTATCTTCTCCGTCTGGGGTTCTATTAGACCCTTCCCCAAAACATATCCTAAATACTTGACTTTCTGAAAAGCGAACCTAGACTTTTTCGCATTGATGTGTAAACGAGCAAGTCCGAGCTCAGTAAGGACGGCCTGGAGATGTTGCAGGTGTTCTTGCCACGAATTGCTGTATACCACAATATCGTCGAGATAGGCAGAGGCGTAGGATAGGTGAGGTGCCAACACCGTATCCATTAGCCTCTGGAAACTAGCCGGCGCCCCATGCAATCCAAATGGGAGGACGGTAAAGTGGTATAGGCCATCGGGTGTAGCGAAAGCCGTCTTTTCTTGATCAGTAGGATTTAGGGGTATTTGCCAGTAGCCCTTGGTGAGGTCTATCGTTGAGATGTAACGGGCCTCACCAAGGCGCTCTATCAGTTCATCAACCCTGGGAAGGGGATAACCGTCCTGTTTCGAGATGCGGTTTATTGCTCGAAAGTCAATACAAAACCGGATGCTGTCATCCGGTTTCGGAACGAGCACTATTGGGGAACACCAATTACTCTTAGAGCGCACTATGACGCCTGTTTTGAGCATTTGAGAGACCTCGTTTTGGAGAGCGAGTCACCGGGCCTCGGGAACCCTATAGGGTTTTTGTCTGATCACGACTCCCTCTTGAGTCGGGATCGAATGTTCAGCCAAATGGGTCCTACCAGGATGATCGGAAAAGATTTCTTTATGGGCAAGGAGGAGGAACCGGAGCTCTTCGCCCTCTCTGTCAGTCAAGTCGTTGTTAATTATGGTATCATGGACAGTGTGGTCCGGGGATTCTACGGTGGATACACTGTGCGTCTGTGTAGGTGGAGGCCCCAGCCATTTTTTAGGAGATTTATATGGTACATTTGTGTTTTTCTAGAAGAGAGGCTTAGAATATAGGTTGTTTTGCCTATCTTTCTTATGACTTGGAACGGTCCTTGCCAATCTTTCCTCAATTTGTGTGAGGATGATGGAAGGAGGATTAGAGCCCAATCTCCTACGTCTAGTTCACGCCACTTCCTCCCTTTGTCGTAGAAGTGTTTTTGTTTTCGTTGGGCCTTTTCTAACGACTCGTGAGCTAGAGTTCTCAGTTTATGCAGACGGGACCTAATTTGGTTTGCGTAATCTAACAAGGACTGGGCTTCCCGAACCCCCTCCTTTTCCCAACTCTCTTTCGTGATCTCAAGAAGTGTTCGGGGCTTTCGACTAAAAAGTAGCTCAAAAGGGGATACCCCAAGGCTACTTTGGGTCTGACTTCGAGTACGAACAGTGCTAAGGGCAGTAGCTGGTCCCACTGTCTCCCATCCCCAGTGAGCATTTTTTTAAGAGTGAGCTTGAGATTGCCGTTGTAGCGTTCTACAAGCCCCTCCGTCTGGGGATGGTAGACTGACGTCTTTGTGTGTCAGATATTCAGTTCCTTGCAAACCTGTCTCATCAGCCTTGACACAAAGGGAGTCCCTTGGTTGGTGACAATGTCACGGGGAAACCCCATTCTTGAGAAGACCTCGATTAGTCGTTGGGCTATCGTGGTGGACGTGGCAGACCTCAAGGGAAAGGCTTCCGGATATCGGTGGCGTAATCTACAATAACCAGGACGTATTGGTAACCCCGGCTAGATTTGGGGAGGGGTCCTATAAGGTCCATACCTATTCTATCGAACGGCTTGCCAATAATGGGAAGGGGGTTCAATGGAACGTTCGGTGGGACGTAAGGGTTTTTCTTCTGGCATATCTGGCACTCCTGACAATATTTTCGTATCTGTGCATATACCCTAGGCCAGAAGAAGTGTCGAAGTATGGACTGTGCTGTTTTTTCGGCGCCACAGTGCCCTGCGAGGAGATGGGCATGGGCAAAAAAAAGGACCTGGTCACTGAATTCGGTCGGTACTAATAGCTGGGGCTCTTCACCGTCCTTGGCCACCCTATAGAGAAGTCCGTTCTGTTCAATGAAGCAGGGATAGGTCCGTCGCTGGGACTGCTGTGTTTCTCTAGCGTTCTGCCATGCATTGCTGAGAGTAGCGTCATTGAGTTGGGCCGTCCTAAAATGAGTGTCGATGGCCCAAGGTTCCGATGTCAGGAGGCTATTGAGAGGTCTGTCAGTCTTTGAGGGTTTTGACAGCGCTTCTAGCATGAGGGTAGGAAAACGGGGGTTGTCTATTCCTATGATTAAAGGTTCAGGGAGATAAGGTAAAACCCCTACATCTGTCTGAACCCCAGCTTGGTTTTGAGGTTACCCGGGCCAACGGATAGTCTTTCGTATCTCCATGCACACACCTTATTCTGACTGTCTTGTTGGAAAGTAGGGGGGGAAGAGGACAGGAGCTCCTTTCTAACCACGGACTGTTTACAGCCTGAATCTAGGAGAGCAGTTACGGGTTGGCCATTCAAATAAACACTCACATAGAAGACCGGGCCCGTTTCCTGGGCGTAAAGGATGGACCGAGGGAGATAGCTCACATCCATAGGTTCGTCCTCTATCTTCTCCCTTTTCCTTCTGCAGTATCTTGCAATATGCCCCCACTCCCCGCACTCAAAACACTGAGGCCCTGAGGTAGGAGGGGCATCGGGCCTCCCATACCTTGGCTTTGGAGAATCGTATTGTGGTTTTACAGTTTTTTTCTCAACTTTTCCACCTTGCGGAATTTTAGGTTGTTTCTCGGGTTCCCTCATTGTTGTTCGGTTTTGTGCCCTGGAATAGGATGTAGCCATCTCTATAGCATGTGCTAAGGTCAGACCGGCATGTTGCCGCAACCACCGTTGCGTACCATAGGGCAGAGCCTCAAGAAACTGCTCGAGGTAAATCTTGTCCATGATTTCCTCGCGGGTGGAGTCTAAGGGTTTTAACCAGCGGTCTGCAGCGTCCTTCAATCTATAAAACAACGTTTTCGGGTTGTCATCCGGCATACCCCTTTCTTGTCTAAACTTTAGACGATGGGCCTCTTCATCGATGCCCAGTCTGTCCAGGATGAACTGTTTTACATGGCCGTAGGCAGCTGTCCCATCCCTATTGGCCATCTGGTATGCGGCCTGTGCCTCGCCGGTGAGCAACGGGGCCAGATAGAACGGCCAGCGGTCTCCAGGCCAAGCACTGGCCCTAGCAGCTCTTTCGAAATTAAGAAAGAAAGAAACAGGATCGTCCCCCGGTACATATTTTTGTAAGGGGACCACAGCACCAGGCAAGGTGGTTGCTCTCCCTTGCCCCAGGGCTACCATTAGTTGCGACTGTCCCTCAGCCAATTTTGTAAGGTTGTCCGCCTGAGTCTGTATCGCTGAAGTAAAGACAGCCCTCTCCATCTCCGCCTGGCTGGCGGTTCTTTCCATGGCAAACTCGAGTTTGCTCTGTCCCTCTTTCATTTGGGCGATGAGGTTTTCCATCTTGTTTCAGACGGCAGTATCCCACTTCTGACACCAAATTGTCACAGGCCCCCTGGATTTTGTGCATCTACAGGAGAGGAGAACCCGAAATGAGGGGGAGGAGACCAGAATGTACAGTAAGGAGGTTCTTTTATTGGGTGAAAGGTGATCCAAACAAGAAACAGCGGCCACCACTTTCCACTAGGGCCGAGGAGGAAGGAGGAGACAAAAAGCAACGAAAACAGTCTCTGCTGTCCGTGGGGTTTCTGGTGGTGGGACGGCTTTGGCTTGGTTTCAGCTCCAGCAGCAAACGTCCGATTGGTTTATGGAAGAAAACAAATAAAACCAGGGGTCAGTGGGCTGTACAATGGAGCCGCGTTATATCAAGGAAGGGGTTGTGCGAGGGGTCACCCAGACTGCCACCACATGTGCTCAGTGTAGAAAACAGTGCCCACCCTCACAAACCTACCCGTTCCCTCACTGTGTAAAAGAAAGTCCCCACAGACGTACCTGCTCCAGCCACACTCCTCCTGGAGCGCGGCGGGGCGACGCGTGGTGTCGTTGGCCTCCTGGCGTCGGATCCTTCTCCGGCATCTTTTCCTGGACTTCAGGACCCCAGCAGCAGCTCCTCCGGTCTTCTTCCTCGTTCGTCTTCTTCAGTCCGATCTCCGGCTTGCACGCTTCCTGATTCTCGTTCCTTCCCTTTAGCCACGGTGAGGTCTCCTGATAGGCGGAGAGGGTCCAAAGTCCCGCCTCCAGACACGTCCTCCGGCAGGTCCCAAGCAGCATTAAAAGGGCCAGGCCATTCCTGTATACGGAGGAGGGTTAAAGCGTCAACGTCTGGCATGGCTTGCGGGGCCCACTCCCCAGGGATACCGTGACAGGGGTTCAGAAGAGGAAGCCACAGGCTGAAGCACCTCTGTCGGGAGGTTAATTCTGACTGCCACCGTAGCGAGCTCGAGGACCTCTGCTGCCATCCTCACCACCACAGCATAGGAAGCCCTCTCCTCTGCAGCCACGGTAGGGGGAGAAAGTCAGTGTCAGATGATGTGTCCAGACCACTTGCATCACCCAGGTCCATTTGCCAGTCTGGTTTGTCAAGCTTTTCAGTTGGAGGTCCAGCGGCCCCTCCCAGTCCTCTTCCTCACCTTCTGGCCCAAAAGGAAAGCCAGGAATGAGCACAGGGGCAAATGTCCCTGACGTCGGTCCGGCTCCTTGTCCACTAAGGGGACGAGGATGGGGTCGGCACCGACCGGGTGCATGGTCGATGCCGGGAGCGCCTTGGTCGGGATTAACGTCGGGGAGGGTCGAGTGAGATCAACTGGCGTCAATCCGGATCCAGGCCTAGATCACAAGGGCCTGCCGGAGCCACCGGCGTCGAATACCCAGGGCCCCCAACCGATTCCATGGGGCCCGAAGGCTGCCTAAAAATGAGGTACAGGGCCTCATAGAATGTTTTAATTTAGGCAGGAAGCGCTCTGGCTCCCAGAAAAGCAGGGAGGCTCGGAGCCATCTCAGAAGTAGGTGCCAGAGACAGAGCGTTCGAGTGATGACACTCAGAATCCCACGTTGCGTCAGCCGATCAACGGGGAGAAGTCGAAGTGCCTGTGCTTCTTCAAATTCTTCCTGTGTTTTCCTGACTTCCCCAAAGACCTCCCCGACGACTTCTAGTGCGAGGAGTGAGGGCTCCGCGACCGTTTGAGACCTTCCCCTCGAACGAGAGCAACGCCGAGCGCCCGGCCTCCAGCAGTTTTCAGGACCGGTCCCGCAGAGCCTTCGGGTTCATGGCCCGGCACTCAGAGCATGATTTAAGGTCATGGTCACGCTCCAGAAACCAAAGGCACACGAGGTGCGGATCCGTCACGGATTTTGCCCGCGGTGTGGTGTTGGCATGATATTAAATAAAACTAGAATTTCACTGAAACAAAGTTTGAAAGTGGTGTTATAGTTAAGTATGGTAGAAAAATCCTACTTTGCATTTTTTTAAAAACCTTAGGAATTCACTGGAAAATACAAAGGTTAAAGGGATACTATAGTTAGGTGAAAATGTCACTTAAAGCATACTAATTTAATTTAGCAAAACTACCGAAATTCACCAGTTATAGTTATGTCAAGTGACTATAATCGGTGCCTTAAGGTGACTACAACTCGCAGTCTCACCAGGCACTGCTGTTTGTCCCATATATTACGTCATTCATGACATGTTCTATGACATCACTGATAACATGACTAACATCTGAAATTACATTGATGACAACACTGTGTATGGCGGGGCACGAGTTATAGTTACAATAGGGCACGAGTTATAGTTACTTGACAAATATAACTGGTGAATTTCAGTGGTTTTGTTAATTTAAAACAGTATGTTTTAACTGATATTTTCACCTAAATATAACGGCCTTTGAACGTTTGTTTTTTTCAGTGACCATATATATATATGTCTCGTCAATGGAGGATTGGACATAAGAATATTGGGTCATTTATATTCATCAGATTATTAAATTAAGGCAATGCCTTTTTCTACACATGACCCAGTCCACCACTCTTCCATCATTTTGGTTAGCGTATTCTTCCTCAGAAGGAGAAATATTGCATTCTTAATTTTAATGTGTGAATTATGGGCCAATGATCGGAGAAGCATTACCGAATCCGTCATTATTTGGAATCCACATAGGTTAAGGTTTTCCCAGGACCAAACTGGGTAAAAAAGATTCACTAATCATCAGATTTTTTTCAATTGTTAGCCATGGGGAATTATTAACTTGATAAAATCTCATTTAAAGTTATTAAGAAAGTTTCATAGAGAGAAATGCCACTTGGTGTCGTTTGAAGTTGGGCAATCTGATTTTCCCTCTGTGTTTTGACCAACCTTGGTTTAGACAGAGCTACAAGTGGTTTTTAAATAGTCAAAATAAACCTCTTAAGTTTTTTTTAAAGATACGTGTAGGGAACAGTGAAGGTAGCATATTTCGAGCATAATTAATGATTTGTAACAACTGGGGTCTGGCACATTTTGACTGTTTCTCCATCAACTTAGATGTATAGAGTCAAATTAGTAATACAATCTTTAAACATCTGCACTAAGATTTCAATATTTATTTACATATCAACTCCTATATTAGCCTTAAAAATAAAAGAGTTCATTGACCCACTTTAGGCCAAGGTGCTCTATCAACTTGAGATGCTTGCTCCACTATGGAAATGGCATTGCATTATGTTGGATGTTTCTGTATCACTACATCGCTATTGTGCAAAATCACAAACCTCTTGACCACTTCTCATGTTAAAACGTGTTAGTACAAGTAAAAAGTAGAAGAAAGTTAGGGAAGGCTAAACAAACAGTAAATCATGAACATGTTATTTTTTTTTTAAATACATAAGGGTGCAAGACAAAGATGAAAAAGTCTAGGGTGGACAGACAAGGGCACTGCACAGCGGAATGGTAGCAGGTAAAACATTAACATATTTTTTTTTACATGTATTGTTCCAGTGATGCAAATGTTGTTAATCTCATTAACCACAACTTAGTAAATGTATTTTTCTTTCCATACTTTTGCCTCACCTGGAAATCATCCATAATAAAAACGCATCAACATGTGAAGTATAAACTATGCTGCAAACTTCTTTACACTTACATAGAATAGAAGGGCTATTACATTTAATACAATCAGTCACAGCAGGTGCTATTTAATACACCGATCACCAATAGTAGAGAGCATACAGAAGTGCAAGTCATGTCACAGGACCAGGCCTACGTAGGGTATAGTAATGGACAAAGTGAGTGTGACAAAGAGTTGATGATGAACAACACCCCTATGATACTGCAACCACAACCTCCAGTTTTATCTTACTGCGTATGCTGTCTTATATTAAACATTCCTACCCCAATACCTTCATAATGTGCACTGCCTCCTAAACAAACACTGGCAAAGCCAATAGGCCTCGCCTATGCGAGACTGGCTTTTTCAATCTTGTTTTATTAATCATATTGTACAGCAGTGCAGTGCTGTGCAGCATGGTTAATTCTTTTTTTAATTAAAAAGAGTCATGACGCGGTCTACACTAGCTGCCTCACAGCATTTATTTTTTTACTTTCAACCATGCTGAACAGCAGCTGTGCTGCTGTACAACATGGCAAATACAACACTGACAAAGCGAATCGATCCCGCATATTCAAGACCTATTGGCTTTGCCAATGCTTAGGGAAATAAAATGCTATAACGCTAGTGATAACCATGTCATAGTGCTTTTTTCTTGCAGGAGGGGGAGAGGGAAGAAGTTGTAAGCAACAATGGGCGGAGGAGGTTAGAAGGACGGGCAAGCAATGACCATGGGACAATGGGCTGGGTGGGGTGCGGAGTAAGCTCTGACTGGGGGAGGAGTGCAGGAAGACGGGAGAAGGAGCATGGATGAGAACAGCACATGCCAACAATGCGGGAGGGGGACCAGGCAAGCAACCCCAGGGGGCAAGGGGAATTGATCAAGCATCAACGAAGGGGAGGAAGCGGGATGGGGCAAGCACTGGTAAAAAGGCAACAATGCAAGACACCGACAGGCAAGCACCGATGTGGAGTGGGCTCACAGCAGGTGGCAAATCGGAGTACTAAACTCCCGAAACAAGTATGCACAGTAATTCCCCATTCCGAGGGTGTGGGGGTAAACTCGTAATTGCATAGTTTTTCATGGTATTACCACACACTAATGCTAATTTAATATATGGAGTTTGCACTGCACCGGTAACATGCAACTTGTAATGAGGGCATAAGCCGAAGTTGCTACATGATCTACCAAAGAAAAACAGGGAAAGTGGGTGGCCACTTCCTAATACCATTCAAAACAATGTTAAACACTTAAACATGGGAAGTTCAGAGCTTGGCAATCAAGCAGCAGATGGGCGCAATTTCAGTAGCTAGCCGATGTAAATGCCCTTTCTATAGGGAGTTGCAGGGAGCAATCAGCATCTTGTATAACTCCCTGAGCAAACATAATCCCCGAGCTAAACCCATGCCATGGGGTGGGGCAAAACGCTGTGATGGGACGAGGGAGCAAGCACGACTGAGGCCGCTGTCACACCAGACAGCACTTGGAAATAGTAAGACCTTTGAGAACAAAAACACTGAAGGGTGAGATAAACAAGGAGACAATTTTATTTCATTATTACAGGGAATTAAGGTGAGTCTATTCATTGTAATCATAGGATAGCGTCAATTACTAGATATATTGATTACTTTCAGAAGGTTAGGTCATGTCACTGGTCTAAACTTCAATGCGTTTTAGTAAAAGGCAGCAAAGTGTGTGATTGCAGAGTAATCAGCGAGTATTCAAGCCTTGTCTAATTCAACATAATTCGTACTACATAGCTTTACATTCTCAGTCAAGTCACGGTTATACAAGTCAAGCAATAACAAAGCTAACATCTCTAGTGCACATAGCATTCTATTAACAAATACATAATCAAGGCTAACCTAGGGTGATGTATTGTTGCTTGTTTAAAACTGAGCGCATGAAAAACCTAGATTACAACACACGAGTGCTCAAGAAGAATCACTGGCCCTCATGAGGAAAAGCAAAGCACTAAAAGTGGAGGTAGATGAAATTTGGGCACAAAACAGTAGTAACAATTTGTCAAAATGTACCCTTTGGAGATTTAAAAAAACATCTTGCATAGGTGTCATTAGTGGTTAATGGAAAAGACGAAATACCCTCACTTTCTTTCCACTGCAAGAAACATCTCGTTCAAGCATCCGAAAGCAATTTAAGCCACCACTGTCCCATTCCTGAAAGTGACAAGACTTGATGGTTTATGCATTAAGATGCTGAAGTATCACTTGACATAGGTTAGTCATCTTTTGCCTGACCTTCCCCCAACTTAGATCCTGATTGACTTGGTCAAAGTTTTCTGATACCTGCAGAAAACACCTGTTTGCGCATGTACATAAAAAACAATCACTGACAATGTGCACTTGACAACCCAACTACGACCAGTTACCTCTCCAGGAAACAGCCTTCACTGCCTTGCCATTATTCTAGTCACCATTGTTTTATGTCTTTACAGGTTTCCATTTCTTTGTGTTAATGCATTACTACTTTTGCAACTCTTCCCTCCCACTCAATAGTGCATATTAGAGATGTCCCTAGTTTCTGTAACAAAATGCACATTTCAAACCTTTTATTTCTAGTCCTATCCTAAAATATATTTAAACTAGACCAAAAACATGTGCAATAAAGCTGTACTGTTGATATAAAATATATTTTTCCCAAATCACAAGGAAATGGTAAAGAAAGCGATGTCAAGACACAAGCAGGCTGACTGTGAGCCTCGGCCTATTATTTCTGTTATTTACGGTGAAGGCGAGCCAGTGTGGTTGAAAAATGAGGAGAAACCTGCCGAGCAAGTTTCTTTCTTGGGTTTACTTTGCTAAAGAGCAAACGCACCTATAAGATACCCGTTTTAGTCGCAGGATGTGTACGTTTTACAGAAACACAAGGTTATCACTATTTTGGTTAGTCTTTCCTTCGCGATACAACGTTCAGAAGCAGACGGAATGGCCGGGCCAACCAAACACGTGTCAGTGAAAACTGAACTACAGCATATAACGGACTTCAAAAATCATCAAATAGTCTACTCGTGCAGTGGAAAATACTTTCAATTTGAAACAATATTTTACGATGGACTAACTACCAACGTTTTATAGCTCTGAGCAAGTGTCTGTGCACTGTATCTAGTGTCACTGGATGTCTTGCTTTACCAGGATCTCCACCTTTCCTAGTTAAATCATTCAATGCATTCTCAAGCTCTCACCTCACACCTCTCTGTCGGGCCATCAACCCCTCCCACTTGACCGGCCAAACTATCAGGCCAGCCCGTTCTCTATCCCACACTTAAAAGTAAGGGTGGGCGGAATTTGCGTAGTCGCGCTACGCAAAGCTCCGCGAAGCTCCGCGAAACGGTAAAAATCTCCGCGAGCACGCAAAAGTTCCGCGAACACGCGGAATTGCTTGTTCCGCCCGTTCGCGATGCTTTTTTCCTGTTCGCGAACGCTGTTTGCGTGCTCGGGGAGAAATATCTTGCGAACACGCATTTTGAAAGCGCGAACAAGCAAAAAATTCCGCGAAGCCGCGGATTTTTGGGTAATTCCGCGTTCTCCGCGGAACGCGAAATTACCCAAATTCCGCAAATTCCGCGAGCGGAACGGAATTTACTGCCCAGGCCTACTTAAAAGCTCACAAGGCTGCCAGAGTCCCCAGATGCCAGGCCGCCTAGACAGACACTTTAGAATTAGATGATAAAAGTATCTGAGCAAACCTTGCATGAGTGAGCAAGGTTGTAAACAAAATAGCTGATTACACTCAGATGAGTAGAGGAATGCTGAAATGTAATGTGAGATGACACTGGGATTTATACATCATAAGACCGTATGCTGTTTAGAAGGGCCTGGGAAGAAGATGGCAAAGGCTCACAACGAGTAGAAAGAAGAAATACTGACGAACTGCAAGTGCTCTTGTAATGAAATATCAACGGAAATGCTTAACCCCCTGATTGACATGCACTAAGCAGGACTCTTCTATAACTTTATATAATTGTTTACTTCATTATACTAATATACTTTTTGTGAGCGCTATGTATGGGTGTTGAATAGTGAGTATTGCTAATTGTTTACTGGTTTACGTGCTCTCTAAAAATGTTCTTAAGAAGAATTCTTCATGGATTTACTACAATAAAATCTTATTAGATTTCCAAATATCCCCCAACCAAGTAAACCCAACATCACCTTTAATTCCACACATTGTCCGACCATGTAAATTCAAAATCAGCTTGCTTCCCAACTGCCTCTCAACTACCCAGACTAACTTGCATATTAATGTGTCTCCCAGGCTCCCACATATGACACATGATACAAAGAAAGATCTCAATCGCTGAATTGAACTTCTATCTTAAATCAAGCAATGGCAATGTAAAAATGATTTATAAAGCACAGTTACCTATACTTAAGACACACACATCGGTAAGGAAGGAGCTCATGTGAATACATTGTTCTCAAACCTAACAGACCGAAAACTAAGTTAAGTAAACTAAGCTAGAGAAAAGCCACGCTTTTAATGCTTTCCCAAATGACAACAGCTGGTCGAAAACATAGTCCTCAGCAAGGAATGCCCATGTTTTGGCAATCACACAGAAAGGGTGGACACCAGTGCGGGAACTCCAAACCATGAGAAGCGAAAGTAAATCAGCTTCCAATGTCCTCAGTGTATGTCTTTGATGATGAAACCTTTCCTGTAGATACCGAGGTCCATACCACAGGTAAGCCCTAAATACCAAACAGTGTGCCTTAAAAGTAACCCGCTTGGCTACAGGGAGTCATTGCAGGGTATTCAAGGCAAGGAATGCGAGGAAGCTGGAGGGCAAGCACAGCTGCAGCATGCTGCAGCATTTTAAATCCACTGCTACCGTAGCATCAAACCAATCAGAGCACCAGAAACGGACAACTGCAATCATCAGGTGGCCAAGCATAGATACCTCAACCACCAGCAGACGCATCTGCGTGAAAAGACAACAAAGAATTTTGTGAACAACTCTCAAAAATAAGAAGCAGGTAGAAGATATGGGATAAATCGGAGTTAAAGTAGAAATTGAGATTTAAGACTGAAGAAACCAGTAGGAGAGCAGGGCCCTGTTGCAGCAGACAAAAACCATCATGTAGCGTAGAAGAACTTCGGTTTTGTCTGATTTAAATTTTAGTGAACTGTTGGGCAACCAATTGTCCATCGCAAGAATTCACTTCTGAAAACAAAGAACGATCAAGTATCTTGTCCTTAAGAGAAATTCACACATTTACTTATCTTACACACAACACTAATCTGAAACCAAAGGAGCAGATGAGTTGGGACAGCAGACGCACAAAGATTAAAAAAAGGGTAGTAATTAATGAGGAGCCCTGAGGAACTCGCATGGTAAGAGCTTTAAATTCTGAATGCTACAGGGTAACATACGGTGCCTGATTTCTGGCTGACAGATAGGAATTTTCCCAAACCAAGGCCAGCCCCTGGATCCCAGATTCTTTCAGACTTTGCAGTAGGCACTAGTGGGAGATGGTATCAAATGTGACTGGTTAATCTAACAGCTCCAAGGCCGAAATATTGCTAATATATACCCTTTGTATAGGATCCTCTATCACTTTATAACTGTATGGATCTATTTGTTGCTAAAATGTTGATGACTGGTTTGAATGTTTGAATGTGTATGAAATTTTGAATGATTGTTGGTATTGAATGCGTTTATGTGGGACCGTATTTATATTTATTTGTTGAGTGTATAATATTATATATATGTACTCTAATTGTGTTTTTGCGAATTCTGACTAATTATTTGGATGTTACCAATGAAAATAAAAATTTATATATTTTTTGTAAGATTTTGTTTTGTTAGCCTAGCTTTGTTGAATTATTGAGTGACCCTAACGGGCACATGTTATATTATTCATAGACAGGTTGATTTCTTTATATTGTCGAAATATGGCCTTGGTCTGCTAGAATTTGTATGTCATCCAGAACTGAGAACAGAGCAGATTCCAAACTGTACAATGTCCGAAATCCAGATTAAACAGCCTCGAAGATATTATTAGTTTCCAAAAAAGAGGATATCTTTTTATTAATTGGCTTTTTCAAGATTTTTACTGGGTAAAAGAGCAGTGAGGCAGGCCTGGTAATCGCACATCAAGATGGATGCCAGTTGGCCAGGCCTATCACTCACCCTCTCACTCACACAGGAACAGTCTCTTTGTTTATCCATGGTGTTTTTGAAGTAGAAACAAGAAAGAACATTCACCTGTTCATGTGTGAAGGAACATAGGCACAACCAAGAGTGCACGAGAAGAGGAATGAAGCACTTGAGAAGTTACATGGGACTGCACCTGAGAACTGAGTAACTAAGGACACGTAAAATCTGCACCATACAAAGGGTCTTAAAAAAGATCCATTTATTCACCTGTAACCTTTGAAGTAAGTCCAATTGGGATTTCAGTGTTTTGATATAAATTAAGTAACAAGGTTTTATCATGGAATTCACAATGTAAAGTCACTTCCTCTTGTATTAGCCAGAGAGTTCACACGGTAAAGCCTCTACTCATTGCATGCGTCAGAGAGCTCAAAATGTGACAATCATTTCAATTATATTTGTCATGAGTCCACAATGAACTTCTCTACCCATGGAGTTTGACAAGAATTTCACAATCCTCGTCATAGAGCACACAATTTAAAATCCCTGTCTATTGTATTTGTCAGCCAGGTCACAGTGTAAACCGCTTTGTATTGTATTGGTCACAGAGTTACACCCTACAAGGATCTTCCAAATGTACGTGACAATTCTCTTTTCAGTTATGAGCAATCAAACTACTTATTAGGTTTACTAACATAACCAATGTCACATGAAAAGATTGTAGAACAGAAGATCAACCTATTAGCGGAGGCACAATCCCTCTCTAAATACTGCACCACAAAACCCTTTTACCGGTGAACACATACGTTTTCAGCAACAGCTGCACTGTCAAGCCACACCTAAAAACATGGTTTGTCACAGGATAAACAAAACTGAAACTGTTGCCTAGTTTAGTAATCTGCAACGCTCCTTGTAAGAATATTCTTGTCCACAGGCTTTAACACATTATATGAACAATTCATCCTTAAAGGACTATTAGTTTTAACAAATGCTTTCTCAATAAGTAAGTCAGGCCTACTGTCTTTGTTGTAATTTTCCATAATAAACAGATCAGACCTATGGCATATGACGTGAGTTTTCGTTAAAAGCCAATCAGATTGATAGTCTTCATCACTGGTTTGTCACCCTAACTAAGGCATACTGTACTGAGCGTAAGCTTTCCCATATAGCAGCAATCAGACATGGAGTCAAATAATTGAAAATATGCACAAAATTATATTTGACACAATAACAACACCTCCTAAGAGAACCTAATGTGGATTATTATAGTGCAAATTATCTATCTCAAAGTTTTGTCAGAGGGGGAACCAACAACAAAAAATTTTATACTATGGTAAACGGCAAGATTCCATTGAATAAAATAACTGTCTACAGGCTTTGACACAGTGCAATAATAATTCATAGTCCACCCTTAAAAGTCTACTATTGATTTTAACATATGCTTTTCACAATAAATACATAAGGCCTACGGTCTTTGCACTAACCTTTCAAAATAAACAACTGAAATCTGACATAACTATTCTTAATAAACCAATCAGGCCTACAGTGTTTTGATTGCTTAGTCACCATAAACAACTCAGTCAGGCTTACTACATTGAGCATAGGTTTTGCCAAAAGGCAACCGTCAGGCATACAATCATAAAATTACAAATATATACATAATTACAGTTGACAGAACAATATGTAATGCCTCTTAATGGGGGTTAATATCAATTAATCTTACAAGCTTATTGACTATAGCATTTGCTTTCACTTTTAGGTTAGCCCTACTGCCTTTCTTGTAACCTTTCATAATAAACAGGTCAGACCAGTGGCATCTGGCATAACTTTTCCCAAAGAACCATTCAGGAGTACAGCCTTGATAATTGGCTTATCACCATAACCAACTCAGGCCTACTGTATTGAGCATACGCTTGCCCACTGTCATGTGGTTCCTACGAATCCGTAGGATCTACGTGTTTGTTTGGACAACAAACTTTGGGTGAGGTGCGTAGACAGATTCCGGGCACCCCATAGGATATGTTGGCCTAGAGGCCGGCTAGCTCACAGTGCCACCAAAAACCCCCATAACCTTACCAGGGAGCGAATAGTTTCTGGCAACCACGAACATGACAACCCTGACCCCTTAGGGATCGTGGAAACAGATCAGAACCTATCGCTCAGTCATTTATGCTTACTCGTGCTCAGAGAGATATACAGAATACACAGTGGGGAGTTTTCAATATATTTACCGAACCAACGTTATTCTTGTATAGAATACATGTGCTGTGATAATCAGTAGACAGAAGCAGATGAAAGTGATTACAAGTACCAACAAGCATTTGCAATGCAATAGGTCTCGTATTTGTGAAAGTTAGAGCTATTGGCATTGTAAGTGATATTGTTTTTTACTTATGTTTTTTTGTTTGCAGTGGAGTGATTTATTTGGCATGTTTTTGTTGTATAAATTTTATACTAGATAAAAGGTGACAGAGTGAGTTGAGCATAATTTAATTTGTTGACTGTATTATAAGAGTGCTGGCCTAGGCGCATGTGAAAGATGCAAAAGTGTCTGTGAGCGACTCAACCTCATTTTTACAGCGATGTGGAAGGGAGGGCAAATAAAGTCACATGCAGTGTTTAGCAAAATAAAGTTTTTTGTTTCTAACAAAGCAAGCAGCTAACCAGGTGGTGCTAATGGTTGCTATTCAAGCTAATTAAGGTTAAGAGCATGTGCTATGTCTGCATTTAAATGTGATAATATAAAAATAAGTGCTGAAGAATAAAAAAAAGGGCACAACTCATTTGTTGAAAAGTGTAACTGTTTCAAATGTAAAGCAGCGCATACGCCTGAATACATCTCCTAAAAACCCAGTGTGGTTTTAAAGAGCAGCACTCAAGGGCTGCTGCAAGCTGCCTCAAACTGACGATGAAATGCCATTGCAGTGGGAGTGTCCGGGCTGTGCCAACTGCAAACATTTGCCATATTTTTAGAAACGATTTGCATCGGAAATCCCTTTAAAAATATCCTCATAGTGTTAAAAGTGCCATTGGAATAGTGTAACAAGTTTATTTTTATTGTTTCAATGCTCCTAATGCGAGAAACTGGCAAAACGATGTTCGTAATTTTTCCGGTCCTACATAAATATGCGTTTGAGTACTGCCCTACCTCTAAATTGCAACACTAATGCGGCACATTCGGAGCATTTTGTTACCTTCCGATAGCTTCGCGGTGCTTAGTGCAGTAAACGGTTCTTTAGTTATTAATGAAGGGAGGTGTGTCATGCTGCTTTAAAGACGCACTGTTGTGTGGGTGGATATTGAAGAAGCGGCCGCTATTGCTGATTTGCGGTGTGCCGCGCTGATTTAATAAAACATCACTATTGAAAAAAGAGAGTTCGGCGACACGCGCAGAAGAGAAAAAAGGCGCGTGGCTGCCATTATTAAGGATATTGCACTTAAAACATACACAAATACTGCTGGACATGGGGAGGTGAGGTGAACTACTGTAACACTTACTACAAGGCAGTACTTGATTAAAACCATGTTTCAGCTTTCTCCTCATGTCGTTAACCTATTATTCTTTTGCCCACCGTTCCACCTCAGTTTGGACCCAGCCATATGCAAACCAGTCCTGGTTGATTTTTATGGGAATTCTTCTGGGGACTTGAATTCTATTACAAGACCTGAGGCTTCAGATTATTGCTTCTCTTTCTTTACTGTTAAAATCACAGCAGCCAATGAAAAACGTTTCAACATAAATATAAACTACATTTCCCATGATGCTCTTGCAACCAATCATGTCCCATCAGACCCTATAAGAGTCATCATCTCCTTCTCATGAGCCTCTTTCTTTGCTGCTCACGGCAGAGATAAGTGCTATTTTTTCGATATTATTAATTAGTGATATATCGTGGTTCTGATCAGCTGTTTTTCCCACAAGCGCGCAGGCTTGTCGGAGCGAGCCGTCGGTGCCGTGTATTGGCATGTTTTATATTGCTGTATATGCTTATTAGCGTGATGTATGCTTAAAGATTAAGTTTGGTGCTTTGCGCTTGCTAGCACGAGTGTTTTTGGCCCGGATCAGGCAGCGTTTCATGCGGAGCTCCCGTTAGGGAGTGTAGGTGACTCACACCGAGGTAAGCGGTGTATTTATGCCTCTGTAGGCAGCGCGTCTCCCGCACTGACAGTCGGATGCCTCCCCTTATCGGGCTCGGAGAAAACCATAGAACCTGACGGGCTATATTTGGGCAGATTTGGGCTACGCACGCTGAGCGCTTTCCCTCGCTCGCACCGGAGCTCAAAAAGCCCGGATTTCCACTGCGAGCAACTGAGTGAAGAGAACGCCTGACCGGCTGCAAGAACAGTCAGCGCAGGGAGTGAGTGCACGCTCCAGAAAGTGAAATTTGGCTCTTGACGCCCTGATACTGGGGCTGGAATAATAATTGAATACAGCTTTGCTGAGGAGCTAAGTGATCTGTTGACAGTATTGTGTGCATGTGGGTTGGCTCCCCCCTGACTCCTCTAATACTCACCTTGCCTTAGATCTTTATATACCTATTAGACATGAGTGAGATAAGTGACTTTAAAATGGAAGAGTGGGTTAGATATGAGGATGAGGAAGAACCCTACTATGATGGACAGAAGGAGACTGTGTTAGAAGATAATATTGTTGACGCCCTGGATGCATCGGTCCAGCAGTCTGTCAACAGGGCAATTGAGAGTACAGTATCCAACACTGTGCAGCAGGCCTTGGCAGCAGCATTGAAACCTATTACCAGGCAGCTGGAAAGCTTCGCAAAGCGTAAAGCGCCACTGTTTCAGAACCCTCTGTTCAAGTTGCTTGAAGCGGTTTGCTGAAAACTCCCCCTGCTGCCCTGTGGACGTGTGTGGTATCCAGAGCTGTGTCCCAAATCAAGTTAAAGTCCCCAAGCAATATAATGTCGCCTCTTGCGAAACCCCCCAGGGTGGATAAGAAAGAACTGAGTAAGTCATGCTGCCCTGTGTTGGGTGCATAGAGTGTCGCAATCGTGCATGTTCTGCCCCGTACTTCCCCCCCCTCACCATCACAAACCTCCCCTCCTTATCCGTTTTGGTGTGTTGGTGCAGGAAGGGGATCGAAGTGTGAAAAAGCAGCGCCACCACATTATGTTTGGTGCGCACCGAAGAGCGAAAAATTTGAGGGTATGCTCTGTGTTTCAGTCTGTGTGCCTCTTTGCGGGGAAGGTGTGTCTCTTGAAGAGCGGCTATTTTAATCTGGTGATCATGTAAAAATTTCCAGATCCGTTGCCTCTTGTTAGGGGAATTAAGCCCCTTAACGTTCCATGTCAGACAGTTAAATCCCGCCATTTGTCAGCTATGTCCGGTCGGCTAGGACCCCTCCTCTCCCCCCCCTGCATCTTGCCCATCAGGTTCCCCCCCCCCTCCACCCCGCAACAGCCACCCACGAGGAAAAAAAGCATTAAAGTAGACCGTGACACCAAAAAAACAAAAAGAAAAAAGGAAGAAAAAAGTGAACTGTGTCCAACTTAGTCCAACAACTTGCTCTCGGAGGTCCTCGATCACAGAGGAGAACCTCATTATGAGCAAAAAACTGGGGCGGACCAAATTCCGTCGCCAAGGCCCATTATCCATTCCATAAGTATTGTAAGCAGTAGTAGCCAGTGGCTAGCAGACTCTTTGGTTGTTGTGGCCGGGGTCGTAGGTGCAGTCTTTTCTTTGCATCGCATTGGCATGAGCGGCAGCGCAAGTCTCCTCGTTTGACAGCAAGCCCAGGGATCGTCAACCATCAGGGCTTTTACTTGGTCGTCGCTGTTGAAGCAGGGGGCCTCCCCCCTGTTTCTTCGGGCCTGTCACCGCCTCCGCCCTCTTCTTGGGTCGTCGCGTGCGTTGTGGTGGGCACCTCAATGCCCAGGATAGTTGCGGCCTCCTTTAGTTCCATGTAGTGATAATTCTTATTGTCCAGAGTAAATGCCAACCCAAAGGGGTATGTCCATCGGTATCTGACCTTGCGGTCTCTCAAGGCTGCAGTGACGGGTCGGAATTGTTGGTGTCGGGCTAGTGTGGCTTGAGCCACATCTTGGTAGAGCGAGCACTCCGCGTTTTGGAAGGAGACCTTGTCCAGGGCACGTGCTTTCTGGAGGACCATCTCCTTCGTTTTAAAGGAACTGAACTTCGCCAGCACGTCCCGGGGTTTTCTGGGATCTCCCGGCCCCCGCGGTCCCACTGTGTGCACTCTCTCCAGGCGCACCTCCGGTTCAGAATCCCCCAGCACCGAAGAGAAGAGCCCCACCATAAAAGCTTCCAAGTCCGGACCCTCGCATCCTTCCTCCAGGCTTCGCACTCGTATGTTCTCCCGGCGGGAACGGTTCTCAAGGTCCTCACATCTGAGAACCGTGGCCTTCAACTGTGCGCGAAGGTCTTCGGAGTGGGTCTCCAAGGGTCCCATGCGGTTCTCCAGTTCCTGTTTGGTTTCGAGGTTGAGAGCGCTGGCCCCAATTGAGTCCACGTCCGATTGCATGGCCACCAACCGCCCCCCCATTTCTGCCTTGAAAACATCGAAGGAGACCCCCATGTCGGTTTTGATGTCATCCCTGAGTTCCTGCTTGAATTCCAGTAGTGAGGACATCAGGTCCTCTCTAGTGAGCGCCATGTTGTCGACAGCTCGCGCGGGTTCGTCGCTAACTGCCCCCTTGGTGGCGGGGGAAAAGAAGCTGGAGACCCTTGGAGGCTGTGCTTTTTTGGGTGGCATAGGGACCTTCACCCAGCTCTTGCGCGGGCCTTCATTGGCGTGGGAAAGGCCGTGGAGAGCTTGGCACTGCCGCGATTCGTCAGTTCTCGATCCGCTGGGCCGACCCGTGGAGCCCCTGGCCTCTGGCAAGAGGGGATCAACTGGACAGGGGGCTAGATGGCCTGGGGGCCAGTGCTCGTTGTAATGGGGGGGTGGGCATGTAGTGAGTGTCTCTTCCCTTTTCGGGTCTCATCCGGTCGACACGGGGACCAGGCGTTCAGGTGGTCCCAGGACCCCCCCACTGCTGTTGGGTTTGATAGGCAATCTTCAGGAGGCCATAGGGATCAGCATCCGTTGTCACGCTCCTCTGGTCCTTAAGGGGGCGAGTGGGTACGGTGCCTCCAGCTTTACACTCTATGTGATGTGAAGACTCACAAATTTAGGTTAGTAGGCAGCTCCGGTTTGGGGGGATTGAGGGGGGGGCAGTCATCTTCTGGCATATGGCCCCCCTTTGGGCGGTGACACAACACTGAGTGTGGAGGAGCCCCATGTCCAGATCCTCTCACGAGGCTCTGGGCCGGTGCCTGCCCGCCGCCATCTTAGGGCCAGGCACCGCTTATTACCGCATCCATCCCCGGGCTATTGCGCTGGGAGGGGGCCGCCCCACTCCTCACCGGTGCTGTTGCTTGCCTCCTAGTTGGGACCCCCACCTCTCCGGCCCCTCGGGGGCCCTGCTCTGTCCTTCTAGGTTGCCGGCGGTAGGGCGTGCCCTCCCACGCAGGTGCCGACGGCTTCGGGATTCTCCAGCCTGTGAGCGCTTTCAGCCCCGGGGTCCCTGAGACTTTGCTTCAGCTGAGGGAGTCACCAGGGCGCGAGGCCTCTCATCGGGCCTTCTTAAGAGGCAATGATTCGTTGCCTGGCTGCCGCCATCTAGGGCCAGGCGCCGTATTTCTCAGGCTATGTCAGCGGACTGTTTGCGCGGGAGGGGCCCCCCCCACTCCTTACCTATGCTAATGTGCACCGCCCGGGGGGGGTCACTGAGCCCCTCCGACCCCTCGGGGGTCCTCGCTCTCTCCGTCGGTGAATCTGGTGGGCGGGCGCCTCCACCCGCCCGGGCGCCAGCGGCGTTGCTCCCGTTTTTCCCCCTTCGTGTGGAGGTAGCCTCCGGGGGCCAAACGACCGGAGCCTTTCACTTTCTCGAACCCGCTTCTGTGCACGGGGTCGTCAGCAGTATCTTTCGCCCCGAAGTGGGCCTTCACCGCCACATCGGGTGGCGGTTGCCATTTTGCTCAGCCTCGGGTGCCGGCGAGAGGAGTCCCCCGCCCCCAGCTCAGCACTGGGGGGACCGAACTCTCTTTTTTAGCTGCTCCTCAGGTCCCGGGTTCGTTGGGAGCGCCCTCGAGCCGAGATTAGGGCATATGGAGCCCCTTTTACTACTGGTTTTACTGGGCCTGGCGCGGAGCCGATCGGATTTACGTCCGGTCGGCCATGATGGTTAGCCACGCCCCCCGGAATTTATGTTTTTACAAATGAAGCACTGGGGACAGGTTTGGTTTGTTCTGTATTTACTCCTATGTTCCTGTGGCAGTGGTAAGAAAACCCAGGTTTTGTGCCGTGCTCAGGGGTTTGTACTGATTCAGACTGGGAGGTGAAGGTCAAAGGTGGGGAAATGCAAGAAGGATCGAAAGGGAAAGGGGAAGCGGCTGGAGGGGAACATGTCACAATACAGGATGATAGGTTTAGAGGGAAGAAGGAAGGCTGCCTAAAGTAAAGGGGGAGCTGGGGAGAGGTTGAATATGCATAAAGGTGGTAGGGAAGTGAAGGGAAAAGAAGCACAGGGGGGGTGATGGATGAGTCTGCATTTCATGTCAGGTGGTGTCCCCACAGGGAATAAGGCACCCATTTGTTCAGCGCAGGTGCAGAAACAGAAGGGTGCAGGCTGGTCACGCAAAGAGAAGAGGTTTTCAACTTGGGGATACTGAGGTCCGACTAGTTCAGTGGGTTTGTTAAGATCTAGGGGAAGAGTGGATCTGATTGTGTAACTGCTGTGTTTGTCTATACCCGATGGTGAGGGCGGATTTGAGAAATATAGGTGTGCCTCTCTGGTAATGCTATTGTGTAGTGGCCAAGGGCACATGCAGGATAGAACTGCAGTGGGGAGGCTCCTTTGAGGACATGGAAGTTTACAGGTCAGGCAAAGGGGCAGGTAATGGTGCCATCTCAATCCGAGTAGGAGACCAGTACCAGACCTCACCCTAATACATTTTATAGGTTTAGAGCCTCTTAGGCATAATGGTCAGGTGGACAGGCAGGGCAGTGGTTTAGACAACAGTCACCACGCTTGGAATGGAGGGCTGTGCACCCACAGCCCACTCTGGACCACTACAATGCCATACCAGAACTAGGAAATGGCACATTTACACACTGTAGGCTACTGCGAACTCACTATACAGCACGGCTCAGTGCACACTGGAGAGCATGCACACACACTCTGGAGCACAGCTGCCACTGGAAGACACTGCACTGCGTGCATCAGAAAACACTGCACACACCAAAGTGCCCTGCAAACACTGCACTATACACATCAGGGAGATCTGCACGCACACAAGCGCATTACAAACACTGCACACATTGGACAGCACTGTAATTACTGGAAGACACCAAACTGTGCACATTGGAGAACACTGCACACAAAGGAGTGCACTACACTGTATACATCGTACAGCTCTTCCCACACAGGTAGGCAGGGACTTGTAGTACGGGGAAAGAGGTAGGCAATAAAATGTTTTAATTGTCCATAATTGTTTCGGCTAAGACTATTGTCACCTTCTACTGCCCGTCCACGACAACATCCAAATGCAAATTCCCATAGAGCTGCATTCACTGTCCCTCTGCTTCTTGTCCCTGGTCCGCACTTTTATTCTACTCCGAAACGGCCATTGTGCAGCCACACAGTTGTTAACACTCCTGTTAATATAGCTAGGCATCTAGCCGTGAGTTTGTTGCATTCCTGACTTTGAGAATATTAGCACCTTAATGTTTTTGGAATAATTAAGGAAACCCCTAGAAATCTCGTCATTTACAAATTTTGCAAATAATAGAAACCAGCATCAGCAAAGCCAGTTGATCTGCTAACACAGGCAAAGAAAGGTGCATTTGTATATGCCTCTGCACGCGTTGGCATATGTAAGTCAGAGCTATTGGCTTTATCAATACTTGGCAAATATTTCTGCAGTGGGCCAGGCCTTTACGGAGATGCAGATATCCTCCTCAGCACATAATGAATCCCAGTTGATATTCTTGAACAAATGCGGACAAACCAGAAGATTATTTTTAATGTGAACAACCAGGTTCAGCCGCCACTCTATTAAATTACTTTAACCTACCATTTAGGGGAGTTCAATGTTTTGTTGTTTTGGGAACACGTCTGTTTGATTTGCTGCACAGCTTCACGACAGGGCTTCGACTCATAATACTTTTTACAGAGAGAAACTGCCATTGCAGTCCCTTGCAAAGCAAAAGTTGAACATTTAATTCGCTGCAGAGGGTGGAGGCAGCCTGTTATCAAGTGACAGTAATCCATCTCTAGGTGATTTGTTTTTTTACTGTCATCATGAGTCAATCCAAGAGCTGAATCTAAAAACGTCAATTATATGTGATCGAACTGCTGTATATAAGAAAATATAAACATTGTTTATTCAGCGCCTCCTTGTTCTCAAATTGAGCTTTTATTAGCGGAGGAAACCCACCAGAAATAGAAAGGCACTGGACTAACTTTCGAGCATAGTTTGTAATTTTTTGAGGTGTGAGAACAATTAGCATGCCTGTGGAGAAAATATGACAGGCACGATGCACATGATCAAACATAAGCCAAACTCTAAAGTAAGAGATTTACGTTAGTCTGTCCATGTAAAAGCAGAGTTACAAGTTGGCTTGTATTTTAGAGACTCAACCAACTATTTTTTTTTTTTTACACGATGGCCCATAATAACTAAAATAAGAAAACGGCAAAACGAAAAAAACAGTAATGAGATTAGGCGAAACCTCCTCAGGTTTTATGAATCCATAGTAGGAAATGCAACCAACTAGTTAAAGGTTCACAGAGCTAAGAACCATTGTTGTGATTTTAATCTGTTTATAACAATATTAAAAGCAATCCTACACGTCCCAGAACGCAGCGTATTGTTTTTATAAAGCGAGCACTGTCTGAAAACGTTGCATATAGCATGGACTTGCTTGTCATTTAAAGATGGATGACCATGGCTGGAGGAGA
The DNA here is from genome assembly GCA_963921515.1 of Calotriton arnoldi. NCBI lineage: Eukaryota > Metazoa > Chordata > Amphibia > Caudata > Salamandridae > Calotriton > Calotriton arnoldi. The sequence continues at coordinate 1,430,383 of CAWUFW010002142.1, read as the reverse complement.
AGCAATGTGTTGAATACACGTAAAGTCCTGACTGCTGTGGGAAAGATAAAAGAATGTGAAGCAGCTCCGACGTGCATCATGACTTACCCTTAGTTCCGATATGCATAACAACGGAGGGTTCGGAGGTGAAGGGGGCTCTGACTTACCAACTGCAGTATCCTCTGGAACATAACTGCAGCATGCTCACTTCAACTTGGAAGCACCAGTTATTAGCGGGCTTGAACCACGGCTCCTCCAACCAACGACGCACACACCCTACTTCGGTGCACCTAGGCAGACATCAAAATAACAGAATCGCAGCCATGCAGAAGAACACAGAACTCGTCAGTCACCTATTAGCATTGTATTTAGGGCGGGACTTTCACCGGAAGTTACTTGACTGAGTTCAGGAAACAAACAAAAAAAAAAAAAACAAACACAATTACGAGGAGGAGGCCACGGAGGGAGGCGTGGCCAGAACGATGCTAGTAGTACCATGCTACAAGCTTGACAGTAGTGCTTATAAAATGCACTGTGATAAACGCTCAGCCGGACAGGAACTCACCCCCACGTACATGCACCTTAATTACATATTTGATATACACTTTTTTTTTTAAACTGCCGAAAAGGCCTAAACATAGGTGAGCTACATGTGAATATTATCACTGCAGATAGTAATATGGGGAAAACAGCAAGGGACTGGCGGCATTATGCACAGGAGAAAAACGTCCCCGGCAGCCGTGTTTGTGTTTCAGCCAGCATAGGCATGGAAATAGAAAGAGGACTATGGGACGCTTACGGTCCGTAATGCGGGCTGCGGACCGCGACTCCGGTACCAGGCTGATCTTTAGAGATGGTACAGACACAGCTGTTGGTTTAATGTTCAGATCAGCTCCTAAACACACTAAGCAGTATTGTGGGATACTGAGTGGGTGGGTGGGTGGGTGGGTGGGGCAGCATAGGGAGAGTAAGTGAATTGGCGCGAAACACAGCAAGCAAAGAAAAAAGAAAGTAGTCCCCAGAGCAACAGATAAAGAACCATAGAGGAATGAAACAGTACTAAGTCCCTGCTCTGTGGGAGGTACAGAAGAGAGAAAGGAGGGACAAAGAGGCAGGACTGACCACTAGCAAGCAAGGATTTTTAAAGGACACAGAGACAAATGAAAAGCAATTGTACGAAAGGGGATGGACTTCAAGCACACAGACTGATTACAGCAGGTCTCGAAGAGACAAGTTTCGCTGTCTCGCTCGACCTAAAAATCTAGATAGTAGATACAGTTCTACTAAGGTGATAAAACAGCGTATAAATGCAGACATATAAACAAGGCAATAATCAGGCGTACTCCTACTATGCAAACCCTACTCTGCGTGTACCTAGAGTGTGTGTAGATGTGAAGCCAAGAATCCTCCCAAGGGACGATTCAACCCCATTACCTGGTGGGAGAGAATGTAGGAGCTCGTCTTGGTCACAAACTGGACACCCCCTCACGGAGATGTCAAGCCGTTGCGTGGTGATGTCTCATGTGTATCCGAAAACAACGGTTCTAGCGGGAATACAATAAATCTATACTGGTAATTAAAAATGCACAATCGCGATCAATTAGGGTTAAGGATGTCAGAAAAAGAGAGCCTCGCAGACTTGGTGTTCATAATAATTCTTTTTTATCCAAATTTTTATAATTCAAAAACAATACATACACCGACCGAGAAGAACCACAATAGTGATTATATGTCCCAAGCAAATGAAACCATCTAATACATTGTGAACAGACATGTGATATATACAGAACTTGGTTTCCACAATTATTGAAAAAGACAGCGACCACAACATGAATTGATAATAATTATAGCCTCTGTGTACAATAGTCAGAGCTATTTAAAATGGTTCGCTATCAATCGAGTCGACGACGTTTCGACCCTCTTGCAATGTGGGGTCTCCTCAGGACCAAGGGGTAAGGGACAATCTGATGGTAGTATTACAGCCGCGTGAGAGGCACATAAAGTGTGAGACACCCGTGAAATGAGAAAGAAGAAATTAATACTCACACGGGGACTCGGTCGAGCACCCCGTGTGAGAGACGAAGGGCTGTGAACTGGTATTAATCAATTGTGGCTCAGTCACAATAGTGGGCAGGATCAACACCACTCAATGTAGTGGTACCTGAGCAGGATCCTCCGCTGGATAGATAAAGTCGCGGGACCGGTAGTGCCACGGCAGGAGAATAAGGCTTTTGAAATATGCCACATAGGATGAGAACTGCTCTGGTCGTCTGCCTGGTAACAGTGATGTCTCAGCATGCAGCGACCCTCTGTGTCAGCTGAAGTGCCTCCTCTCCTAATCTTCTGGGATGCTCTTTATTTATAATAGAAAGCAGCCTTTCGATGTGCGTATAGATTAGAGATGTTATGGATAGCTAGATAGTCGTGTCGCCCCATGGATGAAGATAAAACAACATTTGTGCATAGTGCCTAAAAGGGCCTTGTACATCATGTTTGAGGCATCGTGATAATGTTGTGTGAAGCTAAATGTGTAAACAAAGTAGTTTCAGAGAAACTAATGCAACATTGTCGTGCACGCAAATATGAGCAAAAGGTCACAGCAGAAATTTTATTGTGAAAAATAGGACAAAGTAAGAAATGAGCTGCTTCGCTGCATGGGCCTAACCCGGGCAAATAACACCACAAGACAAGAAGTACCACATAGGCACTCTTTTCAGTGGTAGCACACATTTTCTTTCCAGTCAAAAGCTGGACAAGTGGAGGAAGCTTAAGCCCTTTCCTCAGCAATACTCCTTGCTGTTCTGACAAGTCAGACCTCGCTAGTACACAAGCTAATAAGGCCAGCAAATCATAAAAATATCCACCACTTCATCAAGCGTCTCCCAAATCTCCGTAACGCATCCCATCAAAAATGAAATCTCCCTACATTTCCACTCAATGTAAACCGGAACGGATGACCTTCCGACCGTGCCAGTTAATGTCCTTTTCATCATTCTTACATCCTTCAAAGCCAACACACACTGGATAACTCTTTACTCCCTCAATCATAAGTGCACAAATGGATTCCCTAACACCCCTGCGTAATATTTTCAATGTGTGCTCAAGCCAAAGCATGTTCCTCAAAACTGGTGAAAGACTTACCTAAAAAAAACATACACTGATCACCAAATTACCACAACTGTTGCAAAGTCATCCTGTGCCCTGGGCACCCCCCAACTTTTTGCTGACTGGTACTGGTGGTAACTGACTCTGACTGACCCTGGACTCTGCCTAACCAGGGCCAGTGCTATGCTGAAAGAGACACATTTAGAATACAGTGAAAACACCTACATACACTAGGGTACACTATGGGTTGGGGTACCCCTGTGATTGGCATGACCTACCCTATAAGACCCTAGTACATAATAGGGCAGGGGGATTGAAACTACCTATCAGCCCCTAGTATATAGTAGGGCATGGCAGTTTAGAGGCCAGCAGCCTTTTCTGCACTTGCATGTGTGCACTGCTGAAGCCTGAGGTCAGTTTAAAAGCAGCCCTGGGTTCCACGACTGCTTTTAAAAAGTAAATTGTGCCCAAACTCGACTTTGGTGTTTGAGGCACTTAAAAATGGATAACATACAATGTTTTGGCATATTAGGAACCCCCAGGGTCTCCCCTAGGTGTCCCAGGGGTGTGGGGTCAGGTATTTATAAGGTGGACCCTTATAAAAATGAGTTTTATATGCCCTGGGTTAAGTGAAATTTCGCATTTCACTCCCCCATTGTGATAAAGTGCTGCCCAAATTCGACTTTGATGCTAAGAGCACTGTGGAGGGAGGATCTGCAATATTTCTACAGATTCAGAACCCCTAAAATCTCCCCTAAGTGATCCAGGGGGTGGGGGTCCTGTGGATATAGGCGGAGTACTTATAAAATATGTTTTTGTAAGTCCTGGTGCTGGAAAAATGGCCCAAGGCATTTTTCCCATTGCAAATCCCATGCCACATAGGTTAACATGGCAAGAAGTTATTAACTAATAACTCCTGATGGGAGAATGATAGAACTTCCATTCAAAGACTTCCCAGAATGGTAGTGATAACTTCAACAATATGATATTGTTGAATTTCTCCTAAAATGTACAGACAAGAAGTTAGAAGACTTTCTTGTTTGTAGGTCCAGATTCAGCCTTCCAGGGGTCTGTCCCGATTGGTCAGAGTTAAGTGGATTAGCCAGGCTGCTTTCAAGAGGTGATAAAGAGCCCTGGGGTTACCCAGCTCTTCTGGGAGGGCAAGTGTGCTGTTCCACAGGAATGCCAGGGCAGGGGGAGTCGTCGTAAACCATGGTCTTCAAAGGGGAGGGAAGAAACCAGTGTCATTTACAACTCTAAACTTTTGACCCCAAGCCAGATGCTAGGTTAAGGAAGGAATGAGCAGATGCAAGGGGGAGAGGCTATGGAAATAGCCATTCTAGGGGTGTGTTTAGCCAGCTCTTAACTCTCTGCTGGAAAATCAGTCATTATGAATTTGGACGATTTGATGCACTCTGGGACAAAATAATGCCACACTCTACAGGATGTGGTCCTATCTTTGGGGAGTTATCCTGCCCCCATTGGTCAGGAGTGACCTCCTGCTTGACCCAGAGAACTTGGAATAAGTATCTGAGAAGGGCAGAGCCCCTCAGATCTGCTGCTTGAAACTTAAGAAAGCAAGACGTTGTGCCATGCTGAGAAGTTGGATGTGCAATTGCTAAGGCCTGCCCTCTGAGGACTGCACCATCTGGAACTACAGCCCTGTGGACTACCTTGCTGTGAAAAAGAGTAAAGAGTGGACTCCCTGCAAGCTACAGGTTAACAGAGCTCACCTGGATCATCACCACCAAGAATCCGCAACCTGGAAAACTACCAGTGGATTTGTAAGGGTTTTGTCCAAGTGGATGGTGGGAACTGAAGTCCTCAACTTTCAAGGACCATCTTGGAGCTTCCAGACCCTTGGAGTGAGTTTGAGATACTTTGGGACCCTTTGGGGAACTTCAGGAAGAAGTTCCAGGAGTTTGGAGAACTTTAGAGCAACTTTGAAAAAAAGCTCCATAGGGGGACCGACTCGACCTGGTCAGCCAAGCCGCCTGCCTTCAACCGCGAGCCGGCCAAGCCATCCAGGTTCGTCCCGCTGAAAGCTCCGTAGGTCCGACTTCCAGAGTTTGACCGGGAGTAGAAGAAATCCGAGGCCGGCGAACCCTCTCCGAATCCGGCCTGGTGAAGAGCATCGAGGGACCCCACGAGAAAAAGCTCCAGAAAAGTTTCTAAGTCCGAAGGTAAAAACTGTGACCGGGACCTACCGCGAGGGGTGGCCGCTCAGGGCTCCATCGCGGTCGGCCTGAAACTTTGAGCCGGTCTATCGCGACCAGATATCCCAATATGGTGCTATAGGTTTCTAAGTGCTATAAAAGTGATAAATCTTTAAAAATTCATATCTCCGGTTCCCTACATTGGATTTTTGTCGTTTTGGTGTCATTTTAAAGATAAAAATATTCCCTATTGTTATGAATTGGTGTTGGATTTTTTTTATGCATTGTGTCTTAATTATTTACTGAATTGGTGTTTTTAAATGCTTTACATACCTGTCTTTGAAGTTAAGCCTGCCTGCTCGCAGCCAAGCTACCAAGGGTTGAGCATGGGAATAATTTCCTAAGACCTATGCTGAGTTCTATCATGTGTTAGTGGCCTTATTGCCAGTGGCAGATATACATTTGCCCCTACCAATAATCCACTTACCAACATTTGGTGTACAGCGGTGTGGATGAGGACTTGTGTTTAAAAAGTACACCTTTCAGTAAAGTGAATTAAGATTATAAAAATCCTCTAAATTGCCTTAGAACAAAACTTTTGAGTTTGATTTTTGGAATTTGGACTAAACTCTTTTTAATCCATTGTTTTGATTTTTCCAAATTGTTCTAAGTCTGTTGTGCCTAGTTGTTGTGACCCAAAACTAGGGAAACATGGAGCTGGACCTGGCTAAACTGTCCCAGTTCAAGATGGCTGATCTTAGGGAACAGTGTAGGCTTAGGGGGCTGCCTGCTTCCAATAAGCTTAGGAAGGCAGGGTTGCTTGAATCCCTAAAGGCCTGGGCTGGGGTAGCTGAGGAGAGTCAAGGGGGAATAGAGAGTGTCCCCCCCAACCTCATCCAAGAGGAGGGTGAGGATGATGCCTCTTCCATTTTATCTAGTGTTAGCCATATGATTCCAGATGGTGGGAGTGGGGAAGGGTCCCTTACTCAGGAACCGCCACTGTCCTTGAGGCTCAATTAGCTTGGATTGCCTTGGAGAAGGAGAAATTGGAATTGGCTAAGAAGAAATGGGAGAGGGAGGAGGCGTTCAAAAGAAATGGTGGCAGTGAAAATGATGAAGATTTTGAGATGTCCAGGGGTGGTGGATTTGATCCCAAACTTCCCAAGGGTATAGTGCCCAAGTACACAGAGGGGGATGACATTGACAAGTGGCTAGCAGCTTTTGAGAGGGCCCTTTAGAATGAGTAGGGTCCACTCTAAGTATTGGGGTGCACTCCTGTGGGAGTTGATTCCAGTAGCTGGGAGGGATAGGCTCCTGACCTTGAAGGGAGAGGATGCAGAATCATACCAGCAGATGAAGGCATGCTTAGTCAAGAGATTTGGTCTGACTCCAGAGCAGTACAGGGTGAAGTTTAGAGGCACCCAGAAATTGAGTTCAATGTCTTGGGTAGACTTTGTGGACGTTTCAGTGAAGGCACTGGAAGGCTGGATTGTTGGTAACAAAGTTGACACACATGAGGGATTGTATAATTTGTTTTTGAAAGAACATATTTTGACTCACTGTGCAGAAGAGAAGTTTCGCCAGTATCTAATGGACTCTAAGCTGACAGACCCCAGAGAGCTGGGGGAAGCAGCTGATTAGTGGGTGAGAACCTGGGTTTCCATTCAGCACCAGGGGAGTGACCAGAAGAAAGGAGGACAGGTCCCTCCCCAAGGGAAAGCCCAGGGGAAAGCAGGTCAAAACCAGAAGGAGTCCTCCAAAGACCCACAAAAACCTGAACAAAGAGGGGGGCCCGAGCCAACCCAAATTCAAATGGAGGGGGTATCATGGAAAGAATGGTAGGTTCTTTGATCCCTCAAAGGTGGGTAAGTGCTTTGACTGGAACCAGCCAGGGCACAAACAGGGAGATGCTGTCTGCACCATGAAGCTCCCCCCTAATGGGCCATCCACAGGGATTGCCAGTGCAAGTGTAGGGGTGGAGAGTGGTGCCCCAGACAGGGGTAGTCAGGTGGTGGAAGCAACCTTAAGTGTCCCTGGGTGGGGTGAATATTGCAACCCTTGCTGCCTTACCTCCAAACATGGACAAGTACAAGCAGAGGCCTAAAGTGAATGGGACTGAGGTTGAGGCTATCAGAGACACTGGGGCTAGTGCAACTATGGTCCAGGATGAGCTGGTGCCTCCAGGGAGGTTGTTACCTGGTGAGGTTCACCAGGTGACTTATGCAGACAGCACCACCAAACTCCATCCCATGGCTGTGGTGGATTTGGAATGGGGAGGTGTGACAGGCCCTATGAAGGTAGCTGTGTCAAAGGTGCTCCCAGTCCAGTGTTTACTGGGCAATGATCTTGAAGCCTCTGTGTGGTCAGAGGGGGAGAGAGGACTCCATATGAAAATATTGGAGCTCCCTGAGTGGGTATGTACTGTGACTAGGTCACAGACTAGCCAGAAGGGAGGGACTGGACACCCTACATTGGATTTTTGTCGTTTTGCTGTCATTTTAAAGATAAAAATATTCCCTATTTTTATAAATTGGTGTTGAATTTTTATTATGCATTGTGTCTTAATTATGTACTGAATTGGTGTTTTTAAATGCTTTACATACCTGTCTTTGAAGTTAAGCCTGCCTGCTCGCAGCCAAGCTACCAAGGGTTGAGCATGGGAATAATTTTCTAATGCTGAGTCCTATCATGTGTTAGTGGCCTTATTGCCAGTGGCAGATATACATTTGCCCCTACCAATAATCCACCTTCCAATAACAACTCAATGACATAATTAAAAAGATAGCAGCATTTTAACAAAACGTTTGCAATAGCCTCTCACAACCTCCCGCATAACTACCGGTTTCGGTTTAGGCTATGCCACAGCATAGAAACAGTCATTCTTAAGCATCTGACATCATCATACAAACTGGATTTGCCTTCTTTTCTTACTTGACATTTTTACTGCTTTTAAAATGGTAATCAGAAGCTTTACAGGCTCTATTTTGCAACACATGGTTAAGGAAATCCCAAAGTGCCTTCTCCGACTTCATCTACAATCTGCACCAATAGCTCTTAATGGAGAGCTCCACATCTCCCTCTCTCTCTCTCAGTTTTCTGAGTAATCCGTCAAGGATTGTTTCTATTGCCCATATTTTTCAACCTTTACTTCGAGCCAATGGGGCCCTGGCTCAAGCCCAATGTTTCCCTATACACCAAATCAACAACAAAGACATCCATTAGCTGAGAATATCACTCTAGCTGTAACATGGTTGTTAGCTGTAACCGATCCAAGTACCACCCTGGGTGGAGTCTGCACGGTGCCAAAAAGAAATAAAAGAAAACCTGCTAACCTATGGTCTCAGACTTTACAATCAATGTCTGTCTCCAAACGTGCTGTATCACTTCAAGAATTCAACTAGGAACTGAAAATCCTTCTTTTTAGAAGAAGGCATATTGGAAAAAGAAAGCAACAGTTATCAATTAACAGAAAAGGTGTGTTTTAATTGCTTGAAAGCAGGGATTATTACTGTGTGTCTCTTTATGGAAGAGTTCAAGCGGGCTTGTGAAGGTTAAGATGATTTTTCAGTAAAGATAAGCTGTCATGATACAGATACCTGTGTGCAAGGCAAAGGATCCTGAAAGCTATAAGACAATGCAAAGGTAGTCAACGGAGTCGTTGGTTGGCGAGAGTAACTGAGTCGGGGTGCTTCAGCTCATAGACTAAACAGAGCATGAATTTCTGGATTTTATGGAGCATAAGAAGAAGGAGGCTAAGAAGCTCAAGGAAAAAGCCAAACTGGCGCAGACTTCGGCCTAGCCACAGATAGAGATTGGACAGGAGAGAAGAGAGCAAATAGTTTCTAAAGGAGCTGTAACTGGACAAAAAGGTAGCAGTCCCAGCACTGACCTAAGTAACAAGGGTAAGGGACTTGTCAAGTCTAATGTCTGTCAGCTCAGAAAAGGAATGGTTATCAAATAATACAGAGAATGGGCCTGCTTAGGAGGAACAATTCTTAAACTTTAGAACAGACAATTTGAAGTTCTCGAAGTGTGCAAGCATATGCAAGATGTTACTGTATTTACATTTTCTCCTAAGAACTAGAATAGAATCCTCCAATGAGAAGACTTTTGGTGCGTACATGGACTGCTGTTACTGGCGGTGTCTTAGCCTGAATCGAAGAGGCACTTAGAGGAGGATTGCAACCGTGTATGCCCTTTCTTTTAGTGATGTCAGGAAAATTGAATGATGGCTTTTCTCGTTAAGGGTCCTGTGAGGTGATCAGCTCCTCTTCAACCATCTGAGAAGCAAGACCTGTCTCAAGAAAGGGACACATACAATTTCACATGATTCAGAGAATGGAATTAATCTCCCTGTGCTGTGTTCTAACCATGCTCCCCACGTTAGTTCGGCAGTACTAGTACTCCAGTATCTTTCAATGGTTTAGTATTCAACACCTCAGTTTATATTGAGACTCAAAATAATTGGGCAGTTCCAGAAAAACGTTCACCTTCCTCACTCTGAACATCTGAGCATGCATGAGGAGACACATCTGGTAAGCTGCCGAGGTGTGATTAGGTCTCACTCATCACATGAATCATTGCTCAAAGTCCAGCCGATATACGGTCCTTGGTGTCACAACAGGTTCGGACGGCACCAGGAATTTGCACCTCCTTTCTTTCCTAAGTTTGCGCCATGCTCTGCAGCTCTGCAAACCTAGGTGCCTCATTAACTTCCCACTTTTGAAGCTTGAGCGAGGATGATCATTACTGGATAGTTCTGTGTAATATGAAGCATTTAAGAAGTTGATTATAGCTCTTTTGATTTTAATCTGACACTCAGGTTTGCAAGAAGCTAGTAAATACGACCTCTAGCAGTAGAAGGGAGGAAGAGAGGGGAGGATAGGGAGAGAGAGAGAAGGACGGAGAGGGGATGGACTAATACAAAGGTGGATTGATGGAGAAGAGGATGCAGAGATCGAGGGATAGTGAGACGTATGAATGGAAAGAAGGATGAATGGATGGAGAGAAAAGAGTGATGAAAGGAAGGAAAGAAGGTAAGATGGTGTCAAGATGGATGGATGAAAAGGTAAGGAAGGAAGGGAGGGAAATTAAAAGAAGGATGGAGAAAAAAGGAGGATGGGGAGATGAAATGGATGAAAATGAAGAAAGGATGGATGGAAAAGGCCAAAAGATGGATTGGATGGATGGATAACGTAGATAAAGGATGTACAGAAAAGAGAGAAAAGACTGAATGAAGGCTAAAAAAATGGAAGGAAGAAAATTCAAAAATTTCATTCCCTCAGGAGGAGCAATCTCCCAAACAACCGCTCGGTTTGCTTGCCTCATTTGCTCGCTCAAAGAGCTATTTAGCACATGGTTCAAAACGGGGGTATTATATTTATTTGGCACCTCCCTTGCTAGGTCCACAACATATATATACTTCAAACAAAATATTACAGACCCTTCACCAGTTGTCTAGTCACGTGCCAGTTGTACATTTGTTACAGCGCCTATACCAATGAGCAAACCACTAAATTGACTTGTTTCGCAACCTACAGTCTCTGCGTAGGGATCCTCTATAGAACCTTTATTCAGTGTGCAGGTCATATGCTTTTATGTTTGAGGCCTCCCACTACCAAGAAAAGTCTGTAGTAAATTTAAAAATTAATGAAGTATATTTGGGTTGGCCAAATAGATACAACACAGACGTACATTTTATGGAACTTAATTGTAAATAACCTGTGGTCTTGTACAGCAAACAAACCGAAACAACTAGGATGGGTTTCCAGAGTTTGACACAGAATGTTAAAACAATATCCCAGTTGTCCTTACAAGGGAAGGGTAAATTTGATATACTTGTAAAACAGGTTTTGTTTCGAACTAGGCACTGAAACAGTTCCAATGAATTTGTATGACAAAAGAGACTTCTCTGCTGTTTTTTTTTCTTTCTTCTAGTTAGGTACATGTATAACCTGCCATCCCCACTACCTTGAGAGCGAGTCAATAGGAAAGCACCTAAGTGGCTTTAAAAGCAAAATGACTGTGTACTCTCGAGTTACACTGAGCCAACCAACTCCAACATGGCTAATAATCTCTTACATAAAATACACTGCTTGAACAAAGTAGAGATGATGGAAAAAACTCAGTAAAATTTTTAATATACTTTCTTAACGGAGCAATAAACCGAACAACTGTGCATGCGTGCAGAGCACATGCGTGCAGAGACAATAAACACTGCCACATTCTGAATACGCTACATATTTTAATAACTCCTCGACTGATTAGCGAGGCTTGACAACCCTTCTACACATTGCTGCAGGCAAGATGAAGTAAGACATAATATAATTCTATAATAACTTATTTCACGTTAGTATGCTATTTGTATAGTCCAAATTATCCAATAGTTTGTCCATTTAAATAAAATAAGTGCTAGCCCTGATTTCGCCTTTTTGTAGCGCTATAAACAGACAATGAGTTTACCCAGCTAAATGGCAATGAATGTAATGACCTCAGAAGATCGAAAGGCTGAGCTAGCCCATGTCAGATTCCAAAGCGAAGGTCTACAATTTTCATGCTGATCTCTGCAGTGAGCACTCGACATGCAGAGAGATTGCTAGAAGCAAAAAATATTTTTGGGTTTCACAAAAGCACACACAATACCATAGTAGTACCTAGTCCTGAAGAAAAATACTTAGGGGCCGATTACGATGTCAGTCGGAAAGGCTCCTAACGGGATTCGGATTCAGAGAATCCAATCCGGAACCTATGTTTCCAACCAAATCAGATACATTTCCGACCGACCGATTATGATGCAAGGAAACCTTTCGGGCAGTCCGATTCGGTTCCCATCGGCATTCGGACAGCCCGAGCCTTTCGGAGCCGAATCGTACAGCTCTATGGACACTGTTTCCGACCGAGCGATTACGATGTCCGATTCTGACAGCCGTTCCGAATCGTTCTGCCCGACACGAAACGGCTGTCGGAATCTGACTTTGGGGGCCCATAGCTGGCCCCCCTTCACCCGCAGGCCTCCGGTTGGGGCCCGTGGGGGTACCCATGGGACCCCTCTTTAAAACCATGCACAGTGTGGCAGGCACCATGGGGTGCCCGTCACAGGGTGCAAGGTTTTTCACCAACCACCTCTTTCTTCAATGGGAGCCTGTGTTCTCGTTCGGAACACAGGCTCCCATTGAAGTCAATGCGAGTCCGACCGAACGATGTTCGGAAGCATCGTAATCGGTCGGTCGGACTCGCAGAACCCGATTCGGTCAGAAACTATTCCGAAACCGATTAGGTCAGAAGAGTTTCTGACCGACATCTTGATCGGCCCCTAAGTGCGTGGATGTGCTTCTCTTGAAAGGGCAGCATGCCATAAGTTACAGTAAAGTCAGCCAGTCGTTGAAGGTGGAGTGACCCTGGCACCATGATGCATGCTGGAGTGGGTGGAAGGAAAATGTGCATGAGTGCAACAACAGACTAATAGACGATGTCTGGCTGAAAACTACCACAACTATGTTGTACACATACCTTTAGTAAAATTAAAAGGTCCTAGCTAAACCCAGACCTGGATCTGTCTGGCTTTGGCGGTCAACCTCTTGCCTTTGCTAATGGTTTTTTGTAATGTATTTGTAAATCTTTATTACAAATAGATAAGGTTGAAAAGGTAGATGAGTAGAGAGGCTTGTAAAGACAGATTGATAGAGAGAGTTGACTAGCTAGATAGATAGTTTTGCATACATAGATTTGCAACTAGAGACTGATAGAAAGACAGACAGCCTGATCGCGTAGAAAAGATAGTCAGATAGAGTTGCAAAGATAGAGTAACAAACATAGATAGTATATCGATAGAGTTGCAAAGATAGATAGTATATAGAGTTACAAAGATAGATAGATAGATAGATAGATAGGATAGATAGATGAACTAACAGTTAGGTAAAACACAGGTAGATAGACAGATGGGCAGACAGACAAGAAAATAAACGGGTAGCTAGCTAGACCACCAGACATATACGACTGATAGAGAGGTAGATAGACCAGTAGATAGGTAGACAGACAGATAGCAACCATTGCAAAGATAGAGAGATAGATTTGGAATTGGAATAAACAGCATAGTTTGAATGAGTAATAAAGTAGTTAAAGGTCTATATAAGCACAACATGCAACAGTACTGTAAGCAAACTAGAAGGCTGCACAAGCAGAACATACAGATGAAATTGGTTTACAAGTAGAACTGTACTTCTTAATTAAAATACAAACCATCATGACAAAGTAGTGCATTACGTGCATAGTAAAAAGAGGATAACATTATAAAGAACAGTTTCAAATGGACACAATCTGGTAGGCTAAGAAATAGTAGAATCAGTTAAACAAAGGCAAATCCTCAGGGAATTTACAACAGCATTAGCAGGAAACAGGAACTGATAAATGTGGGATGTGCCCTGTACCACATCAAACATAATTTGGAAGAGCTGGTAGAAACCTCATACTATTACATCAGGCTCTAAATACGAAGGCAACACTATAGTAATAACAAAATCACTGGTACTGAAGGAGACTGTGCTGTGTGTGGATTTGTTTCTTGTGAAAGAGCAAAATGTAGTCACTCAAAATGAAGTTATCCAGTGGCTGAAGTTGGCTGACGCATTGCCCTATGCCAGTGGTTCTTAACCTTTTGACTTCTGAGGACCCCCACTAAATCATTACTGGAACCCGGGTACCCCCACTGAATCATTATTGGAATCCAGAGATCCCCCGCTGAGTCATTACTAGAAGCAGGGGACCCCAGCCCAAGCATTGTCGAAGATTTGAACCACAAAATAATACACACAAAAATACAGAAAAAAACATTCATCAAACAAATACAATATGATGACAAATTCTATTTAATTGGCCAACATATATAAATAAAAAAATTATCAAAATTTTAATTATAATAGTAAGGATGGAGCTTTTCTAAATTCAATTGAGGCCACTCATCGTTCATACTATATTCTGTTTGATGCAGCAGCACTGCTTCCATGAATCAATATGAGGATATTAATGACATTCTAAGGCTCCAATTCCAAACATCTTCACATTTACAGTATTTTTTTAAATATTCAATTGTACATTTAGGTTCTTTATTTAAATACATTTTATTAATCTGTTTATATTATTTCATTTTCTAAGTAGTCGCGGACCCCTGCAGTTCCCCGGACCACAGGTTAGAAATCACTGCCCTATGCTGAAGTGGGCGGAAGCAAAATATGAATGGCATAACAGACCAATGGATGAAGAGAGTTGGTAGAATGCCCCTTTAAATAAGTATAATATGAGTATAATTTTAATAAAATAAAGAGGTCTTGGGAACATTTTCTTAAAGGCCAATTGCAAGTATGAAAACATAAGTGCTACAAATAAAGCATTTGGGAAACAGTGAATCTGGATTTTATAATGTTAAACTACAAAAGAAGCATGAAATGCTAAAATGTATACCATATCTGCCTCTGAGCAACAGCATCTTGAGTGAGTGACTCATTATATAGTGTGATACAAAAGGGGATGATGGACGGAACGTTTGAGCCAATCAAACACTCACCCCCAGTCAACTGATCTGGGTTTAATCCATCATCATTCTTTAGCTCACTCCACCACCCCAGTTCAGACATGGCCATATGCAAATCAGTCTGTCCCTGTGCCTCATGGGAACAGTCCAGCCCGAACTGCCAAGCCATGTCTTCTCTGGACCGGAAACAAGCATCCTAGGACCGGTTTCTGGCATTTCAGCCGTCATCAGCCAGGCTTGCTTGAATCCAGTGGCAAAGTGAGCAAGGGACCCACGTCTGGGCATACCCCCGCCAACTTAGGGCGAACAAAGCGATACAAAAGGGGATGATGGACGGAACGTTTGAGCCAATCAAACACTCACCCCCAGTCAACTGATCTGGGTTTAATCCATCATCATTCTTTAGCTCACTCCACCACCCCAGTTCAGACATGGCCATATGCAAATCAGTCTGACCCTGTGCCTCATGGGAACAGTCCAGCCCGAACTGCCAAGCCATGTCTTCTCTGGACCGGAAACAAGCATCCTAGGACCGGTTTCTGGCATTTCAGCCGTCATCAGCCAGGCTTGCTTGAATCCAGTGGCAAAGTGAGCAAGGGACCCACGTCTGGGCATACCCCCGCCAACTTAGGGCGAACAAGGCGATACAAAAGGGGATGATGGACGGAACGTTTGAGCCAATCAAACACTCACCCCCAGTCAACTGATCTGGGTTTAATCCATCATCATTCTTTAGCTCACTCCACCACCCCAGTTCAGACATGGCCATATGCAAATCAGTCTGACCCTGTGCCTCATGAGTTGGTAGAATGCCCCTTTAAATAAGTATAATATGAATATAATTTTAATAAAATAAAGAGGTCTTGGGAACATTTTCTTAAAGGCCAATTGCAAGTATGAAAACATAAGTGCTACAAATAAAGCATTTGAGAAACAGTGAATCTGGATTTTATAATGTTAAACTACAAAAGAAGCATGAAATGCTAAAATGTATACCATATCTGCCTCTGAGCAACAGCATCTTGAGTGAGTGACTCATTATATAGTGTAGCACACACAATGAATAGTCATTGGCACTTTATAAGAGTTTAGAGTGTGGATGTCGTGCTGGTAAATGGTGATGGGTTAAAAATATTGGCGACTCAAATGTTCCACAAAAGGTGCATCCTTTCTGAAGCTGCTTTGATAATGAAATCTCAGGATCTTATTCTAGGACTATACTGGGTCACAAAAAGATACAGGTGGCAGATGCAGACTTTGAAAACAACCTCCCATCTGATGACGCAAATTTATATTGCACTGTTTGATGTTAGCGGTTGATTTTCCTATCAAAGGCAAACCCGTGCATGTTTATATAGTTATAATGCTGATCACTATTAGAAGGAGTTGCAGGAGCTTCCTTATACAACCTCTGCCAACCCTTCACTTACTACAGCGGCACAAAATCCTAATAAGCAAGAAGATATGGCAGATATATGTTAGTCTCCAAGGGTTTATGAAGAACGCCTGTACGCATCACCTAACAATCCTGTTGTTGATATCTACCCATCTACATTGTTATAGGCCATGTATGGTTTGATGAATATCGAATTTTACAACCTCTTACTTACTCACCACTCGTATATCAAAATTTTAAAAACAGAAGTGTTTTTTCAATACACTAATGATTTGGGAGGGAGTAACACATAACATGCAACTATAGATGGGTAAATCTGAATAAAGGGTTTTCTATTTAATGTCACTTGGAACAGGTGGGTAATATTTAGTGTAACATATCTCTACTTCAAAAGATTTTGCACTGAGGGATTTGAGGCAACATAGGCAACAAGAGTGACGTCTAATTTATCTATGGTGTTACTAGGCACACAGAGGTGGAACATGCTCCTTTCTTCATACATACTTACCTACAACTTTATGTCAAAGACTGGCTGTGGAGATGCTTTGTAGTTTTGAGGACCCATATAAAATATGTTCATCCTTCATAAAATGTGGACTCCCAATACCCTTTTAAGCACCCAATGCCACTTTCACCTCAATTAAATAAATTAAATGAAGAATGACAATCTTCTTGCCGTCTATATTCACCCATATCATCACATTGGCTTCCCTCCCTCTTGCCCAATGTAAACCATAATGAAAAAAATCCCTACACCTTGTAGTTCCTCCCACTCTTAAGCATTCCCTCAGCTCTCTGCTGTACATACATAGTAAAAAAACAATAATAATACCTTGGGTGAAATAAATTATTGACCAAGTTGAACTGCATCACTGTATTTGAGAAGCACATCCAATGAGATCTGGCTAATTCTTTGCACCAATTATAGGGTATGAATGAGACCCAGGAGAGACTCAAATTCAAAGTTTGGCATTTAAGTGGCAGGGTTAGGGGGTAGTAGCCTTCCACATTTGTTTTCCCAAATTGTATCCATAAAAGACAGAGCAGGTGGAGGTAAAGGAGGAGGATTTATTGAATGGCTTGGTCTTTCCCATACTTCAGACTCCAGAGAGACACGAGTGGTAGAGCCTGGAATTGGAGCCGAACGGGCTTACCATCCAGCAGAAATATCAGTAAATAAGCACATGCGAGCACACAAAATGCGGCGAGCACAGAATACCAAGCGACTGGAAGAGTGGCTGACGGCAAAGCAACAGACATGACAAGAGGCTGACTCCACGACAAAACACACCTCTTCCAGAGTCCTCTCTCTCAGCACACTACCAGACCAATGCTAAACATCGACTCAGCAGTGAGCAGAGTCCCACTATATCCCAAGACTACCCGAGATGTATCGCGAGTCGGAGAGCAGAAGACCTTGGGAGGAACCCTCGAAATACTGGACAATCCCCCTCATCTAGTGAAATGGATAGCGATAATCTCCAGGATTCCTTTTTTTCCCCCTGAGAGAATACCTGGAGCCAAGGGTAGGAGCTCCAGTTACCATTCATGGCACTTCGTCCCCTGAAAAACGTGTCAAAGTCAAGAAACAATTTCATAACAACTGAGAAGCCAAGGAGCTTCAAACAATATTCAAATGTTACACACCTAACTGGGCTAATGAAAAGCAACTGTTTCAAACTGTTGTGCGAATGAGGAAAGGGACCAATTAGTTTAAAAGAGTAATCGGCCTAAGAAAGTCCTTGAATATGCAGCCACCCTTGTTGCTGCAAAAGATGCTTTACCAAATGATGACATGGTGGCATGGCCTGTCATGCTTGAATGGACCAACGTATCAAAATGTAAACACAACAAAGGTTAATCCCCTACTGATTATTTAAAGTATCTGACTGAACAAAACTTAGATATTCCTTGACCTGCGGTAAAAGCTCAGTAAGCTGTGCATGCCTCCTTTGTTCAGGGTCTGCTCCCCAACATCTTGGAGCAGCTCCGGATCATTTGCATTAGGTGGCAGACCATAAAACTAGCTGAATTGGGGTCTTTGGCTAGTCACTACTAGGCATTGCAAGAAAGAACAAAAGAGTTGAACAAATCCAAGTTTATGTCTTTACAAATGAGTGATGGACAGTAAAAGGGTCAAACGGGAGAAATGGGCAGATGGAGTGAGAGCAATTAGACAAGGGGGTCGAGGAGCGGGACGGAACACAAGATGGGGTCAGGGGACATTCAGTCCCTCTGGTAGGTTGTTCCTGTTTCAGTTATGGACAGCTGGGTCAATGGAAACGAGGCTGCTCAAACCCAATTTCTAACACACCCTTCCAAGCTGAGCATCCCAAGTATACTGATCTTTCCTAGAGTCCATATCCTACCTTAAAGGATATCCCTGAATCTTCTAGACAAGGCCCCTATTTACATGTGTGAAAAATGGGAACCTACCTCCTGCCCTGAAAACCTCAAAATCCTTTCACTACCTCTCTCGGGCTGGTCCATTGATGCAGTTGGCATTTCAAATACAAGAGTCTCACAACACATTGCTGATCCCGTCTACATTACCTTAAGTCACATTACTGATCACCATTACACTTTATTAGCCCTACCTCCCTACATGAACCTGTTGGCAAGGGGCCTTCTATGTAAGCTGAATTGTAACGTGTACTGCAGTAATGATGGAATGTATTAAAAGTGAAAATAAAGTTTCAGCTGTCTTATGTAAATCTATTGATAGTGCTGATGATTTGAAATGTAGAGCTAAATATGTAAAAGTAAGCAAGAATTTTCAAGTAGCTTGCTCTGCGCACAAAAAATACAGTTTTGCATCATTTTGAAGGTAGAATGTGCTCTGTCGCATGTTTCTTCCACACCTTCAATTCCCTCTTTGTTTCGGTTTTGGTCACTGGAGCCTTGTCTGTAAAACGTATAAATTTTTAGGTCTCGCCTACGCAGCGCGACCTCTTGGAATTGATTCGCTTTTTCGGCCAAAAACGTGCACGCTTTGCATTGCTTTCAATGGCAACGCGTGCACGTTTGGCGATTCCCTTGCGGGAGCGAGCTTTGGCGACATCTGTTTGTAATTAACTTGCAAACAGATGGTGCCCCTGCTCGCTCCCGCAAGGGAAACGCTTTGTGGGTCTGTTATTTATTTTTATTTTGTTTGCACTCCTGTGCCAGCGAACTGACGCGTAAAGACCGCTGCACACACACGTTGTGCCGGTCCCTGCATAGAGTGTTTTCATAATATTGGTAGGCGCGCGCAGACGCTGGAAGTGTATTTTTGCTGCCTTGGGAAGCGCCCAGTGCCTTCTCTGCAGTGAATGCTTTGATTGGAGCCCTACTTTGTCAGTAGCACCTCCTACCCTGAACCAGTGCAACCAGAGGCCCCCTAGTCCTACACTGGGCACCTCCTACCCTGAACCAGTGCAACCAGAGGCCCCCTAGTCCTACACTCGGTTTCTTGTCGCTGATCTCTGCACACTCACTCTGGTGTTTGCCCCCTTTAACCAAGCTTGAGCGGGTGGCAGTAGAAGCAGTGACAGGCGGACCAGCAGAAAATGACAGCATTGTGAGAGGCTGCGACAGAAGCAGAACTGGCAGCGGAGAACAGACGAAGAAGTCACATGTAATCACAGCAGCAAGGCTGCAGGGTATGGCAACAGCGGATGTGACAGATTTTGAACTGGACTGTGCGCTTTGTAAAATTTAAAACGCAGAACAAATCTCACGTTATGTTCTGCCTTCTTTTTTGGATGCCGTCAAATGTAAACTAGCCCTGCCAGGGTGCCTATGCCGAGAAGTAGACGTTAAAGGCATGGGGAAACACCATAAGAGGCTCCCCGCCCCTTCGGGATGGGGGGGTGTTGGTAGAGTGGGGTGAACCCTCATAAAACTCCCGCCGTCCTGTCATCGCGTCCACAGCAGAAGCAGTTGTCTGGAGAGACACGAACTCCTGGGTTGCGCTGATGTTTCTGTGCCTGTGCATGTGTGCCTCGCTTGTTTGTGTGTCTGTGCATGTCTTAGCATGTGTCTGTATGTGTCTGTCAGTGTGTAATGTGTGTGCGTGTTTCAACTACAGAGCCAAAACTTCAAAATAAACACATAAGGTCCCAAAAGCGAGACCTATTGGCTATGTCAATGCTCGTTATGAATGTTTGCATTTTAGCATGTTATGTTTAGCAGGTGCAAAGGTACCTCTTGTTACCCGATTCTGTGATTCACAGACTGATTTTTTTCTTTTTAATAAACTTGCTCAGAGTTTAAGTAGGCGTGCGGACAGATTTTCTTTATGGCTGCTATCAGACCAGTCAATTGATGCTCTAGCACTCATCGCAGACTTATCTGCAAGTGTGCCCGAGATACTAGGAAAATACACAGCACCATTGGTTACAGGAGGTGGAAGATTGATCTGGCAGACTGAATGAGTTGACAGAAAAATGGAAATATTAGGACACCATGTGCTGGATGCGTTGGGTGCCTTTCCTCTCGGGGAAAGACATGCAGCAGTTTAGTGTTAAGAACTGCTCCAACAAACAATAGTCTTTGGGAGGTTACCAGGAAGGATTTCTGAGGATTGATGGAAAATCTTGTGTTTTGTAAAAGCTTGACAGTAGTTTTTAGGTGCTGTAGGACTACACTCCACAAATAAAGTTTCGCTTATACAGGGACAGGTGTATACTTTGACGGTGATAGTGAGCCACAGACATCATTTTTGTGAATATTTTGGGTGACAAGTATAGGCTAAAGGGCAGCATTGTGAACTCCTAATGCATTTCATATAGTGCCATGTTTCTTTGCAATGAGAATATGAAAGAATGTTTCCTCCAGACCCAGTGACACCATCCAATCATAGAGCACTTACGAAATGTCAAGAAGCATAGTCACCTAGAAATTCTACTTCTTAAGAAGGCTGTTGTGGAATCACACACTCTTTTTGAGACATAATTCTCCCCCATTCTCCAGGAACAAAATTATATGGTACAGTAACCTTGACCCCTGTGTATATGGTGAAATCTCTAACTAGCACCTTTTTTGAAGAGGGAAAGAAATCTCCTTCAATCAAGGTGGTTGTCCTGATGTGGGGTCTTGGGGAGATGCTCAGCAGTCTACTCAAGATGGTTAGAGAATAGCCTGGTCTTATTAGTTGAAGTAACTACTGGTCTGTCAATATTTTCCCCTTCTCTGAGAGACAGTCCACCCATTCCCTGACTGGCTTATTGGAACCCAAAAATACAAACTTTTAAGACAGCCTTTGCTGTTTTGGGGACTGAAGAGAAGGAGGAAGTGCAAGAGAAGTACTGGGAGTCAAACAACAAGTCTAACATCCAGGCCTGGACATCTCGAAGAAGACTAGAGGAGTGCATTCAAGCAAGAAGAGTTATGATCACTCCTGTACCCATGGATTGGACCACTAAATCAGCTGTGTCCAACACAGTTTCTATTGTTTGCTACGAAGCATTCATACCATCTTGATCTAGGCACCGGAAAGAATCCGTATATGTTTTAGCAAACTCGCCACAAGTAGTGAAGCCATCTTTCAGAGACAATGAGAGTAGCAAGCCAGAGACAACCAGCATCAGTACATCTAAGAACTAGGCTACCAAAAGAAAACTTGCCGTGCCAAAGTATCCAGGCTTTTGGAGTTCCCATCAGAGCCAGCATTAAGGAATGTGTTTTGCTTATATTTGGCAGATGAAACTAAAAGGCTCATGGGGAAACAGGAATAATGAGTCTGAGGGGGCAAGCCTGTGCTTTCTGGAAGAAGCTGGAGAAAGCTTTGGGGTGAAATAAGGCTTGAGCTAGGTCTTAAGTACAAAGGGAAATACAGCCTCATTAGAGTATCAGTATTTAGACTGATATTTATAGGATTTTGGTGAACAGAGTAGACTGAAGCTGTTCGGAGTGCAGAGCGAGCTCTATAGTCTCTGCTACCTTTTGGATCACAGCAGAGAAGTGCATCTGCCCCAATGCCTATGACATTCTACTTCTTTGAAAGTATCTTGGCCACCTGCATTTAGTACGCCATTATCACACTAGATTTAGCTTGCACAGACTGCAACAAGTTGTCAAGGGCGGGCAAAGTCACGGTGAAAGTCCAGTGCAGCACAATACAGCCCACGGTGGTCTTGGAACCTGGAAAAAGTCTCATCAGTAGCAATTTCAGAAATCTCAGGCTTCTTAAACATATATGCGGACCTCTTGCATACCATTTAATGATGAGATCTGACATCAGTGTTGGGGCACATTCAGAGGCACAGATAATAGCTATTGTCGGTGTTGGCATGGTAGAAGCTGGGGCTGGCAGTTCTACTACTGGCTTTGAAGTAGAGGCTGATGACTTAGGTAATGGTGCGGAAGATGCCAGGGACATAATAGGAATGCATGACATCACAGATTCTAGAAGAACTGTGGTGATGTGGTGAGGTGTGCTAGAGTGGCTCTGGGGAAACAAAACTGCATCCATTGTCTTTCCAAAGCTGTCAATTTGGGTATAGTAGACTCTGCTTCTGATAACGAGTCAAAATGAGTCTTTTCCTCCCTATGGAGAGCATAAAAAAACATTAGGGGGGAAAATGGGTAAATAAGGCAAAAGTTAAAGGGACAGTGATGAGTTGCAATGTGAGTACAATTATTTAGTACAACTATATACTGAAGCACAGGGCACATATACATAATTGTTCTTTTTACAGAGTTGGTCGTTTGGTTCCGCACTGCGATAGGTCTGCCTACCACCTAGTGGTATGAACATCTCATTCCCAAATGTTGTACACTGAACGGAATTGGATTCCACAGAAGGGAGCATCAGCTGTTGACTGCCACTTGGGAGTCAAGTGGACAAGGCTCCATTTGTACAAAGGATATCATTATGCCAAACGTTGTGCTCCCTGTTGCTGCCGCCAGATACTAATGCCAATCTGGTATGACATACTCGGAGGTAATTGCTTCGCAGCTGCCCTTACCTGTCTGGGAGGAGGAAATTATTTTAGTAGTGATTGTCAATGATCGTTTTATAAGGCACAAAGACCAAACAAAACTGTAAACAAATCGTCAATTCTAAGTCACCAACGGTGACTGTACTTCTTAACTAATCGCAAGTGGAAAAAATTGCTGTACAGCTCTGCTGCGTTTCATATTAAACTAACACCTAACCTATTATGTTACTTTCTATGAACCATGTATTTGTTATGTATTTAGCTTTTATTCTTTTCAAAAATTTTGAAAATTAAACAACTATCTAGGGGCATTTAATTCAGTGGATTGTTAAGACTTCCTCTTTTAACATGCCTAAAAATCAGCTCTTACTCAATGGCGGACTCAAGCTCCAGAAAGCCATCGTTGCTCATCAAGTTTGAAAACATTGAGTCATGTAGCGACTCTCATGTTTGGTTTCACAACCATGTATTATATTTCCAGTAAACTCATTCACGTTATTGAGGAATGAACAGTCCTACATTATGTCTTAGAGCTACTGATAACAATTCTCATAACCTCTCAGCAATTTCCATCAACGTAACTCAAATTTACTGTTTGTATACGTTTACTTATCTTTGACTGTCATACTATTTAGCGCTCAGCTGCATCAAAGAACACATAAATATTGCAAAACAGATGCAACAATCTATTCATACCTGCCTTCATGTGTCTGAAAAGAACAGAACAAGATGGTGAAAAATTAATGACCAAATGAAAGCCAGTTTCAGGCTCGCACAACTCAAAATACTGCACAGACTACACTACAGCAGAAATTTGATATACAAATTAGGCAGGACCATAAACGACAGATGCCTACAAAACTGTAGAAAATGGGTACATTTCTGTACATCCTGTGGTACTGCCCTAAAATCCAGAAACACCGACCGGTAATCATCAAAAAGACTAGAAGAGGCCACTAAAAATTTGAAAAAGTATGAGGAGGCTGCAATGGGACAGGGATTAACAAGAAGGAAAGACAACCAAAAGAACTTTAAGGCTTGATAAGCATGGTGATCAATGGGGTTCCTCCCCCATCCCCCCCCCATCTCACTGGAGAGGATATCTGACGAAATGGTTTAACAGACTATTAATGTGACACAACAGCCCAGGTAGCACATGCAACAAATGATAAGTTGTCGATGATAAGCTCATGAATGACACTGATGTTCGGGGACGCATGGTCAAGTGAAGACTACTGGTTTTCAAATGTTATATTGTTGTGAAAATTTAGTGATCAGAAAAGTTCCTTATTCATCCATTCCACAAGTAGGATAGTGTACTTTGGACTGAACTGTCAACTTACGATGTAAAACTTTGTCACTTTAACATTTGTGTTGTTTGATAACTGAATATTCTGATTCCGAATTCATTGTTAATTTCAACAGAAGTCATTAACGGTCAAATTTCATAAACGCTTAGCGTTGCAAACAGTCCGAATCTCTGTTTGTAACCACAAACATTTTTTTGCCAAATACTAATGGAATTTTAAGAGTCAGTAATTTATTTATTTATTTTAATCGACTACTAAAAGTGGTCTGCAACTCCATACCACATCCCTATTTGGAAGGGGCATGTTCTATCACTGTTTTGCTACTGAAATCCAATCACTAAATATTTGAAAATGATCGATTCCTGAGTTGGGATGGTAAGCCATTCGCAAAAGGAAAGGGGTACCCTTCCCTTTCATGAATGTAAAAATTAATTGTTCAAGATAAGGCAGTGGCCCAGGGCATCACTAAGAACGATAAAACAAACTTAAAAAAGGATTTACTTTTGGTTAAATACACCCAATTGTTCTTAAAGGAAACAGTGGTGCTTTTCAAAATAAAAAAGTTTGCTTTATTTATTGGCGATCACTGACAAGGTGGTCTGTTGACCCTAGCACGCCAACATCCATGTGATGGCGAACAATTTGAGTGAGTCTCAAATTGTAGTTTCCTCATTAATCTTATCAAGGTGGTCGGATTGTGATTCATTCCGAATTTTACAAACCAGCCAATTAGTTCATAGGTCGGTTTGTAAAATTCTTTACTGGACTCAAAAATACTGGTGTCAAATTGTAGCCAGTTTTTTAGTACATCAGGCCCCTAATTAGAATAGCTCCTAAATTGTATTTCCTGTGGGATCAACAATTTAATCTTAGTGAACAACACTACTGGAATATTTGCAGGCACACATTTTTTGAATATTTGCAGACATTCATTTTTATCTAGATTGGTGGCATCATTTGGAAGACAAACTGAATTTATTAATGCAACTAAGACATTGAAACGTTTGGCTGTGAATAAGCTGCCAATAATGTTCCCAGATGTGGTACTGCTATATGAATGCTGCTTTCAGCAACCTACCAACACAGGAAAAGAGGGTTAGGAAGAATACTTAACAACTTTCAAGCATGTGATACAGGACTCAGCAAGGTATTTTTTTTATTAATGGACTCAAAATCTGTGTGATTTGTATCAGTCCCATCTCTTACAAAGAGATGGCTCATTATTCAAATGAAACGGCAACTTTGCAGGTAATATCGGCATAGAAGAGGAGGCACACTGTGTGACTATACTGTTTAGGCAGCTTAGACTTAAGCATCACAATAACATTTAAAATATTGGTAGGCCAATTGCAAACAGACTTTCAAAGGAAAACGATTATGAAGGTCAAAGCAGTTTTTTCATGTAAGGCTACAACTTCTGCGCGATCAGTTTCCAGAGCACTGTCTTTTGAAAAAGACCATATCCCCCTGTTGCATATGCGATGCCCACGGTCTGTTTTGTTCACCTATGGGTTTCACAACACTTTTCCCCCACAAATTCCAAAATAGGGCATAGTGACTACCACTTAGAAAATTGAAAAACCTGTGGTTAAAACATGATTTTTTTTTTTACATCTCTCTGGTTCTGAAAGCTGGGAAGAGGGTAAACTTAGCACAGCATAGCTTTTGTTGATACCATTTAAACAAAATACCCACACTCTCTTGCACAACACGAGTTTCCCCATTTTTCCAAATGACAATCCTACATTTTGCTGACACATGGGTAAAAGGACACATATTTGGCCTGGATACCTTGGATGGATAGATAGATAGATAGATAGATAGATAGATAGATAGATAGATAGATAGATAGATAGATAGATAAGACAGACAAGACAGAAAAGATAGATATCCAGAGAAGAGGGGTTTCAGCACATAATGGCTTAAACAAAACAGATCCATGAAGAGGATTAAAATGGCTTTGAGGACAATGCTTTGCTGTAGAAAGTTTTCAGAAAATTCTTACTATTTTTTGAACAGAGATACCTGCTAATTAATTATTAAATACATAAAGTTGCGGGGGCGTGGCCAAGAGCATCAAGATGGTGGTAGCACTCTAAGAGTGCTCCGGACCCCTCCGTCATACACTCTCATCTATGTCATGTTCGGGACCTGCGGACATCAACCCAGGACCTGCGGACCGCGATCGCACCGCTGACAACTGAGGCGATCACTTCCTATTGCTGCGGTATGTGGTGGTGCCCTGAGGGAGAAGTGTCTTCCTACTGCCGCACTGGTCTGAGGCGACCCGGGAAGAACCTGCGGGACACCACAGAGGTTGCTGACAGCTCCCCCATCGCTTTGTCACCCAGACGGAGGAGAAAACGCTCGGACTGGAACTCGTCCTCTCGGCTGCCCTCGCGGATCGGACTACCAGAGCTTTTGGAGTAAGCCCTCTCCCTTGAATGCGGGGGATCTGCCTGGCTGAGAGGCGCCGGACGAGAGGACATTCTGGGACCTGCCATGTATATCCGGGCCTGCTAGGGGCCTGTTGCAGCCCTCATGCGCCCTGATACTGTTCCGCTATGGTGCAGCCGAGCCCGGGGGAGTGGCCGCTGCTTCACGAGCCCTCGGGGGTGGCCACAGCTGGGTCCCACAGGACGGCACTGAAGGAGGCCTTAGACGGCCCCAATTGAACTGGGACAGGTTATGGGCCCGTTTCCTGACCTCCTTAGACTGATCGCCCAGAATGCGAGTAAGGAGGGCGCAACCCTGCAGGCTCAGAGGCCTTGCTTACAAGCGCATTGCAACACTGTGCCTCCGATGAGGGTGCACCGGGGCCCGTGATCCTCCCCCTGCGTACCCTGAGACTCATCGTCCTGGCAAAGCTTCCTCACAGTGGGAGTGGTGTTGGTTCTCCAAAGCCACATACTGGCTGCTCACCCTCCTTGGGCCTTTGAGACTCCCCGAGACCACTACTTAACAGCTGTCTAACTCTTGGAGCGCCACGCACATGCCCGAGGACTGGAGTGTGTGCCCACGGTTGCTGGGGCGACTTTATACTCATCTGCACAAGGAGCTTTTGTTGGTTGCTGCCCCCCTTGCGGGCCCCTGATCCAATACATACATCTGGGCTGGGAGTAGTGCCCTGAAGCTCCTGCAATGAGGAAGTGCATGGACTATGTGCTGTGCCCCCCGGGGCGATTGAGCTAAACTCTTCACACTGACTTGGCTGTCACGGCCCTTCTAAAAAACGATCTAGATTGAGAGTGATACTCCCTCAAGGCAAATATCTGCCTATGAGACAATCTGAGAACTATAACCGGCGCCCTCGTGCTCCCTCAAAGCACAGTAAGCGGGTCAAGCCCTTCCACCCACCTCCGAGTGATAATCCACCCCGCAGTGACAACGGGAAAAGATAGACATTCAAAGCCGCCTGCCTGTGAAACCCATATAGAACAATATGCCACCAACTACAGTAATACTGGGGGCGGCACCTTGGACAAAAACCCACTACCCAAAGGCGACCTTGCCACCATCCTCCAACACATCCACACCTCCTAAGCCTGCGTAGAAACCAAAATAGGTGAGGTGCGCATTGAAATGGCTCTTATATGGCAAGATCTGCGTAATGCCACAGCGAGGATCTATGAAGCTGAATCCCGCATCTTCACGGTCGAAGACTACGTTACTAGTCTGAAGGCACAAGTCTCCCGACTAACGTCACACACGGCTGAGCTCCACCGTCAGGCTGAAAATGCAGAAAAACGCTCCTGATTAAATAATTTGCGCTTCATAGGTATTCCCGTGGGAGCAGAACCCGTGCAAGCGGCGATCTTTATGGAAACCTGGCTCAGATCCTGGATGCCCGCAGACTGTCTCTATTCATTGTTCGTCATTGATCGAGCACACCGGGCATTGACACCTAGACCACCACCGGGAGCCCCCCACAGGCCAATAATCGCTCGTATCCT
This sequence comes from Calotriton arnoldi, assembly GCA_963921515.1. Classification (NCBI taxonomy): domain Eukaryota; kingdom Metazoa; phylum Chordata; class Amphibia; order Caudata; family Salamandridae; genus Calotriton; species Calotriton arnoldi. Next base: position 1,402,035 of record CAWUFW010002142.1, on the reverse strand, counting down.
CAACTTCAGGGACAGAGACGCTACCTTGCAAGAGGCACGTTCCCATATCCAGACCTTTCTTACCAAGGCAATAACATGCTTATATTCCCTGACTATACCAAAGAAGTTCAATAACAGCGTCGTTCATACACCACAGTCAAACAAACTTCAGTTGTTAATCTTTCCTTCAGGCTGCTGTTTCCTGCCCATCTCAGAGTGGTCTTTAACAACAAAAGTCCTTTTTTCAAAACCCCGGAGGCGGCATGGACATGGATAAAGAAGGAGCGACCACTCCATGCCTCGACCACCTCCCACCCTTCACTTCGAGACTGCGTGAACGAGCCACATCCGACAGGAACTCCAGGTCAAAGAGACAACGCACTCTCTCCCACAGGGAGCGCAAAGCCAAGAGGGTGGCCTCGCCATCACCCACATCGACTGCACAGGACCGGGATGGGTCCCTTGCCCCTACCGCTCCATCTCCTGCGGTACTGGACCCAACTTCAAACCATGATGACTCTTCTGTACGGTCCACGACTCCACCTGCCATGCAGGCAGAGGACACTGACCTTTCACAGAGCCCTATGCTCTGAAGGAGCAACCACCTTGTTTCTTGATGGGAACTGGGCGATGGCTCTCTCACCTGCATAATGTCCTTGAGTCCTGATCCTACGATATGGAGAGGTCCACCACTCCATCCCCAAGTTCAAACTGTGTTGTATTTCGTTTTTCACTTTCGGGGCGACAGATGATTAGAGATCCTTAGGGAAGCTTCCTAGCCCTGACTGGGACTATGGGAGGGCCTATACTTAATCTAATCTCTGCCTACGTGCCCCCGGCGGCCCTAGAGACTTTCCTCCAAGACTTTTCTAACTTGTTACCAACTCTTCCTGAAGGACGGACGGTGATCCGGGGTGACTTCAATACAGTATTGGCTCCGAGCCATGATACCACTTGGGTACCTTCCTCCGGTCGTCGACTGGGCGCAAGACGTCTCTCAGATTGGACCTTCACATTTGGTTTATGCAACGTATGGAGGGTATGGGATCCCAGACAACACCAATACACCCATTCCTCCGCTTCCCACCAAAATCACTCCCGCATAGATCATAAATTTATGCCTGCCCCAGATTGCCGAACCGTCACGCATTTCCAAATCCTTCCCCAGCGCACAACTGACCACTCCCCCCTTCTCCTCCATCTAGGATCCCCTACAGGCATTCTTCATCCCATATGGCGACAAAATGCCCGGTTTCTTCAGGATAAGGCCTAAAAACAATCCCTGGAAGAGGAATGAAAGACCTTTTTCCAGCTTAATGATGGCACGGTTCAATCACCTGGTACACTTACGGGTCGCCAACAAGGCCACTATCCGGGGCTATGCCAAAAGAAACCTAAAAAAAAAGAGCCATGCCCAAAACCAACATCTCTCCCGATTGGAGGTCCAAGCTCTTCGCCCAGAGAGTGCAGTATGTATGAGTAGCCACGATGACACATCCCAGCAACTCTCACTCATAGGGGTTGAAATTCGCCATATCTCCCTCGATACTGCAAAAAAATTGTGGAGAACCTCAACAGCCAGGGTTTATGGCTGGAGCGATAAAAACAGCAAACTTCTTTATTGGCTCGCTTCCGGCCCCCTAGCAAACCGGATAATGCCGGAGGTTATAGACACCCAGGGTCATATTCAACGCATCCTTACTGGTATCGTACAGACGTTGGCCGAATACTAACACCTCTATATGGCAGCCACACCAGTGGAACCTGAGCCAGACCCCACCTTCTACACAAAGTGCCTCTCCCACAGCTTTCTCACACTGAGACCCAGCTGCTCAACTAACCAATAGCGACAGAGGAGATAGAGGCAGCAATTTGAACTGTGGCCTCCGGGAAGACCCCAGGCCCTGATGGTTTCCCCGCTGAGTATTATTCTGCATTTAAAGACATCTCGGCATTTAAAGGCAGCTTCATGCCATTTATGAGGAGGCGGCAAAAAGGGTGCCTTCCCCTCCGATATTGACATGGGCACAATCAGTCAATCCAAAACCACAACCCCCGTCATCCGCCTGTTCTGATTTTCACCCGACCTCACTCATCAATACTGAAGTACAAATCTATGCCAAAATATTGGCTACTCGCCTTAGACCTGTGCTTCACACACTTATTCACTCTGACCCATGAGGCTTTATGCCCCCAGAAGCACACGTCACTGTCTTCAACGACTTCACATCGCCTTAGCCCACCGCCACTTCCTATCACCCAGTCTGGCCCTATTACTTATAGATTTTGAAAAAGGCCTTTGAAACGGTGGATTGGCGATATTTGGAAAAAGTTTTGTCAAGGGTGGGTTTCGGTCCATGTTTTTGAGGACATATTCACGTGCTCTACTCTAATCCTATGGCTCGAGTTCTAGTGAACGGTGTCCTCTCCAACATCTTTCCCATCTGTCGGGGGACACGCCAGGGCTGCCCTCTGTCTCCCCTCCTCTTTGCCCTGGCAACTGAGCCGCTGGCTCACCTCATAAGGTGCAATACCCAAATACGTGGCTGGCGATGGGAAGGCACTCATGAAGACCGTATTGCACTCTATGCAGACGACATCCTGCTCTATCTAGCAGATCCCGCAACAACCAGTCCTCGATGCCTCCGAGTTCTACAGCTCTTTGGCGAGGCGTCAGGCTTACATGTTAACCCAGCCAAGTCAATCTTGGTACCCCTGCAGAAATACGTAAACAAACAATAAGAGGAGTACAACCTGGAGACACAGTGAAGTCTCCAAAGTATTGGGATAAAGGGCACAAGAGAGGAAATATCCTTTCTTAAGAAGACCCCTCACTCACCAACCTAGTTGGTGACATGCTTCATCATCGGGGTCCCACCCGAATGGCCGAATGCCATCCGGGTGTGCTTCGACACCTGATTACAGTGGAGCAGGTTTATTTTCTGTGTAGGTGAATGAAATAGTGATTTAAAAATTGGCCAAATATTACTCAAAATTAGTATTTTTAATAATAGAGCACCTGGACAATATTAAAAAGAATTATAAGACACCCTTTTTGGTTAAATTGACCAACTGGTATCTTTAGGTAAAAAAGTGCAAAAAGTGCGAAAAAGAAGGTCTACATGTTTCAACCTAATGTCGATATTACTAGGTTTTCGTCAGGACCAAGAGTACGTGACCCGGGTGGTCTACACACGCTAAGGTGTATCCTGCCCTTGATCACTGCTACCTAACTCTGTACTCACAGTTAGGAGACCTTTCATCCTAGTAGTTGAAAGGAAAGAATCTGAAAGAACAAAAATGTACAATCACAGACAAACAACACATAAAAATTTAGCGAAGATTCTCCAAAGTTAAGTGCTCAAAAATATCCCAAATGCGAGTAATGAAAAAAGCGTTAAAAAGTACACATTTAGTGAACATCTGTCGCCAAAATTCAGAGACAGTATATGGCAATGTGCACATGCATTTCAGTGAAAAATTAAAGAAAAAGTATCAGCCATTCACGACATTCGATCCAGTTGTTTCTATTTACACTCTGGCTGGCAGTACTTATCACGAAATGCAAACAAAAATAAAAATAATAATAATGATAATAAAACAAACTTGAATAAACGCGGACAACAACTAGAAAGAATGGGACTATCACGCTACTTGTGATTATTATTTAAGGAGTGAGTGTCTACGCTCGCATTACATAGATAAGGACATACTTAGTGTAATTTTGATATTAATAAAATCGAGCGTATCATGATAAATTACAGCAATGTCAAGAGCTTACTATGTAACGCATGATTGCGTGCCTCATGGGAAAGGGGTCATGGTGCTGGCTCAGTCGCGTGATCTGGAAAAATGAGCGTTATGAGGTAAATGACCAGAAAAGAGGAAAGTAAGCGGAGCCCACCCGCGTTGAGAATGGAGTACTTACAGCGAGTCACCAGTCACCGGCTGCTATGCCTATACTAAAGACCTGCCACCGCTCCCAGAGGATTCTCAAAACAGAACGTCCTAGTTAGTTAAATGCTGGGCGCTTCCGGGTTCAGGCGTGGTGACGTGGTCACATGACCAACGTCAGTACGTAACGGGGGCGTGTTCCTAAAAACCCTCGATAGTAAGTAGGGGCCGCTGAAGCGCATTCAATTGTTTAAAAGCGTTGGGATCCCTTGAAAGGAGGTGCAAGAAAAGTTTAATGAGCCGACAGGGGAATAATGAAAAAAGGGCGCATAAATCCATTAAGTATGTCTAATGGGGATTCCCTCTATTTATAAAACGAATCAACAAATAGTCGGTGACTACCTCAAAAGGCACGCATACACTCGTTATTTAACAGAAAGAAAGTGTGTTGTGCATGCATTCAGTGAAATACCTAGAGAATTTCAGAACTATCACTAGTGCAAGCATGCATGCATATACGCAGCAATAGTCAACAGGAGTAGTGACCTACGTTAATGTTGACAGTAGTCATTATTTTTCAAAAGGAAACGTATGTATAACATAACACATGGACTTATTTCAAAAGGACCGAATTCCAAGGAATATTATCGTTCAATCCTTCTTTATGGGTGGATAGCCTATATATCCATCGTTGTTCCTTTTCGAATAGGCGTTGTTGTATTTTAACTCCTGTTTTTACCTGTTCGATTATAGTCCATTTCATGTCATTGGTTGTATGGTTCATTTGAAGGAAGTGTTCAGTGAGTTTTGTTATACTTTTTTTACACCTGATAGTGCTTCGATGTTCACCAAAACACTTGTATTAGAACCAGGAAAAGTATGGTACCAACGAGTACACACGAATTGTAACAGTACCAATGTGGTCTATCTGATAAAGTGCCCCTGTAATCTTGCATATGTGGGCATGACTTGCAGGAAAATAAAACAAAGAATCTGTGAACATCGAAGCACTATCAGGTGTAAAAAAAGTATAACAAAACTCACTGAAAAACAGGAGTTAAAATACAACAACGCCTATTCGAAAAGGAACAACGATGGATATATAGGCTATCCACCCATAAAGAAGGATTGAACGATAATATTCCTTGGAATTCGGTCCTTTTGAAATAAGTCCATGTGTTATGTTATACATACGTTTCCTTTTGAAAAATAATGACTACTGTCAACATTAATGTAGGTCACTACTCCTGTTGATTATTGCTGCCTATATGCATGCATGCTTGCACTAGTGATAGTTCTGAAATTCTCTAGGTATTTCACTGAATGCATGCACAACACACTTTCTTTCTGTTAAATAACGAGTGTATGCGTGCCTTTTGAGGTAGTCACCGACTATTTGTTGATTCGTTTTATAAATAGAGGGAATCCCCATTAGACATACTTAATGGATTTATGCGCCCTTTTTCATTATTCCCCTGTCGGCTCATTAAACTTTTCTTGCACCTCCTTTCAAGGGATCCCAACGCTTTTAAACAATTGAATGCGCTTCAGCGGCCCCTACTTACTATCGAGGGTTTTAGGAACACGCCCCGTTACGTACTGACGTTGGTCATGTGACCACGTCACCACGCCTGAACCCGGAAGCGCCCAGCATTTAACTAACGAGGACGTTCTGTTTTGAGAATCCTCTTGGAGCGGTGGCAGGTCTTTAGTATAGGCATAGCAGCCGGTGACTGGTGACTCGCTGTAAGTACTCCATTCTCAACGCGGGTGGGCTCCGCTTACTTTCCTCTTTTCTGGTCATTTACCTCATAACGCTCATTTTTCCAGATCACGCGACTGAGCCAGCACCATGACCCCTTTCCCATGAGGCACGCAATCATGCGTTACATAGTAAGCTCTTGACATTGCTGTAATTTATCATGATACGCTCGATTTTATTAATATCAAAATTACACTAAGTATGTCCTTATCTATGTAATGCGAGCGTAGACACTCACTCCTTAAATAATAATCACAAGTAGCGTGATAGTCCCATTCTTTCTAGTTGTTGTCCGCGTTTATTCAAGTTTGTTTTATTATCATTATTATTATTTTTATTTTTGTTTGCATTTCGTGATAAGTACTGCCAGCCAGAGTGTAAATAGAAACAACTGGATCGAATGTCGTGAATGGCTGATACTTTTTCTTTAATTTTTCACTGAAATGCATGTGCACATTGCCATATACTGTCTCTGAATTTTGGCGACAGATGTTCACTAAATGTGTACTTTTTAACGCTTTTTCATTACTCGCATTTGGGATATTTTTGAGCACTTAACTTTGGAGAATCTTCGCTAAATTTTTATGTGTTGTTTGTCTGTGATTGTACATTTTTGTTCTTTCAGATTCTTTCCTTTCAACTACTAGGATGAAAGGTCTCCTAACTGTGAGTACAGAGTTAGGTAGCAGTGATCAAGGGCAGGATACACCTTAGCGTGTGTAGACCACCCGGGTCACGTACTCTTGGTCCTGACGAAAACCTAGTAATATCGACATTAGGTTGAAACATGTAGACCTTCTTTTTCGCACTTTTTTGCACTTTTTTACCTAAAGATACCAGTTGGTCAATTTAACCAAAAAGGGTGTCTTATAATTCTTTTTAATATTGTCCAGGTGCTCTATTATTAAAAATACAAATTTTGAGTAATATTTGGCCAATTTTTAAATCACTATTTCATTCACCTACACAGAAAATAAACCTGCTCCACTGTAATCAGGTGTCGAAGCACACCCGGATGGCATTCGGCCATTCGGGTGGGACCCCGATGATGAAGCATGTCACCAACTAGGTTGGTGAGTGAGGGGTCTTCTTAAGAAAGGATATTTCCTCTCTTGTGCCCTTTATCCCAATACTTTGGAGACTTCACTGTGTCTCCAGGTTGTACTCCTCTTATTGTTTGTTTACGTAATTTAAAGGGGATCAGGAGTATACCCCTCCACTTTTTGTGGTTATCCCTTTCTCTCTCTTGTGTTTTTGAACCCCTGCAGAAATCCCATGACTTCTGTGGCATGGCAATCGGACCTTCCGTCCGACGCTTCGGTTTTCATTATTTGGAAATTTTGGGTGGTGCTGCATTCAGAGCTTACTTGGTCCCTTAATCTAAACCAATGACTAAAAGAACAGAAGACTATCTCCGCAAATGGCAATACTTACCACTGAACATAATGGGTAGGACAGCTCTATCTATATAAAATGATACTTCCTAGATTCTTATATGCATTTCAGAACCTCCCGCTTCACCTGCCGCGCCATTGCTTCCAAACTCTGGACAGACTCGCTACAGCATTCCTTTGGGGTAATTCCAGACCCCATCTGGCACTTGTTCACAGTCAACGTGCTCCATACGAAGGTGGCCTGCAGTTGACCAATCTTTCTATTATCTGGCGAGCCACCTCCCGGGGAAGCGGGACCTTATCGGCACAACACAACTGGGTGATATTTGGTCCGGTACTCACATACGTAACTTTCGAGAGCTGTAGAACACCTACTCCATTCACTCTAGCCAATTTTATAAATACTAACAACTTAGACATGCACTCACCACCCATGTCTCCAGCAACACTTCCATCCCGGAGTTCAGGCCCACTAGAAGCAAAACTCCTGATGGGCGCACTAGGAAAAGGAGGTGTATCTCAAATATATCACACTCTCATTAATAATGCATCCAACACACTAGCTCACCTTAGAACACGCTGGGAGCAATGGTTGGCCCCTTAGAGGATAACGATTGGCGTGATGCCCTTATGACCCCCCTTCAAACTTACTACCTATATTGTGCAAACCTCACTCCAGCCAGACTGCACCGAGCCAGTTTCCCCCTGATCCCAGATTGCCCTCACTGCGTGGAGGCCCCAGCAGACGTTTACCACAGCAATACACAAATAATGGATGGATATAATAACTGAACTCAGTGATGTGTTGGGATGGGATGTCCCGCACACTCCTTTTGTCCTCCTCTTGGGAGTTTTGGATGGCTCTGGGGGTACCCAGGCAGACAAAGCATTCCTAGGTACAGCTACCATGGTAGCAAAACGAGATATAGCAGCCAAATGGAAAAGTCCCACACCCCCTACCGTGACACAATGGAGCAAGGGACTGGACTGGTGGGCGACGCAAGAGAAGCTGGTATATGAGGCAGGAGGTTGCCCGATCAAATAACTAATATGGGGTAAATGGCTGGATCAGGTGGTTAAATTGGAGCAACACAATGGCCTTCGTGTTTCCTAACTTTTGTTCTTCATTTGCAAATCTCTCTGATTAAATGCTGATACCGCTTGCTTGTCACATATTAAGTGTGAATTGCATTGTATCCCACTGCATTCTGAGTAGTCGTACCACTGTTAATAAACTCAAAGTTGAATATCCCAAAATATATATATATATATACATAAAGTTATTTTTTTATTGTGGGCCACAGTAAAAACTGACTTTCTTCATGTAGGTGCTTCCTGAAGAGTGCTCTATTGCAGAAGATTAATAGCGATGATTTCTTGAGTCTAAGATTTTCCACTGGCTGTATTGGTCTCATCATACTCATAAGACCTCCCGTGTTCTAACACATCACAAAGTGGGGCTACGATTGCTTTAAAGAACTAGGCTCTTGAACTAGTGCGAAAGTATTTTATGTAACAAAGACCTGGGACCACAGTCTCGGAACCAAACAAAAATACATCTCTTTTGCTAGATAACTCCGGGAATCCATAATGCTAACATGCACTGGAAAATTGGAATGTACTTCTTGAGAAAATATACTGAAGCTGGAGTCTGTCTATATTACATGAATGAATGTATTTATTATACGATTAATCAAAATCATTACAGAAAGAAGGGTAAAAACAATAATGATAATAACCTTTCTTCAACCCAACAACTGACAAGTAGTTACATAGCAAACCATGTGTATACATTGTTCAGTTGTAGCAATTTAAAAAACAGACAGGAATTTAAGAAGTCGAATATTTAACTGTAGGTCTGATCTATTTAAGCAAGTCAAAATTGCTTCTTGAGGTCTTATGTTCAATTGAATAAAAATCAGCCTAAGTCAGATTCTATGTCAGGACCGGAGGCTCTTATTATGCTTTTCTTTCTCCGCTTTATTCTTTATACAACTTTCACAGCAGCCAGAAAAGCAACAAAATGTTTTTATCCCAACAACATAGGGAAAAAGAGCATTTGAAACGAAAATCTCAAACCAAGTCTGACAATGGACTACAAATCCCATGAGTCCAATGGTGACTGTCCCAACATAAGTCCTTCCATAGTGTCAATGCAGGGTAAATAGCTCCTCCATCTTGTGTAATCCCCCTCTTTCTTCGCTGCTTCGCAGCCAGTTAAGTGTTTTTTTCCTTATTCTTGGGAAAATTGGTTTTTGGTGTGTACTTCAGTACTATCTTGTCAGAAGTGGGCACGCTTGCAAGCGCTGCTGTGCCCGTGTTGATTTCAACTGGTTTTCATTGTTGTTCTTTCAACAGATTCCCTCGCGGGAGCGTTTCTCCGCTCCTTACGCGGCCGCCTCCATTTGCTGCGGTGCTTCTAAAGCACGCTAAGGGGAGCTTGCGCGTCTCGCTGCTCCCGTGGCGCGGTCCCTTCAGACGAGGAACCGCACTGCGTGAACTTCAACACCGGAGCTTTGTCCCCCTGCCGCCACACCGAAAACGCCCTCCGGGGTCGGTATTTGTCCCACATTCCAAAGTATTCACGCCCCGCTGGGTTCTGTATTGCGGTTTGACCGCGGAAAACTCCTGAGGGCAGGTTTGCACCTTTTTTCAATTGTGTCAATAAGCGCGCTGGGTGGCGGTTGGACCCTGTCAGTGAGCTGAGGGTCGACGCGCTTTGGGGCCGGTGCAGCCACCTTGCCGGTTTCATTCCGCGCCAAAACTCTGCAGTCCTTCGGTCTGCCCACATAAGGGTCTGGTTTTGCCAGCCTGTGAGAGCCTTGAGGGTTTCACTCCTGCATCGGCCTGTGTAACCTGCTAACCTTCAGCTTACAGCTTGTTTGGGGGTAACTTTGGCAGTCTAATCTGACATAATGGAACAGGGTGATTTTTACGAAGAGGAGGAAATCCAGCAATACCTCCCTTATGATGAGGAATTTTTTAATGCGGTGGATAGCTCAATTTACAGGTGCGTCAACGAGGTGGTAGGTCCCATGGAAGACCGCCTGTCAAACCGCATTGTTGTGGAATGCGTAAAATTGGCACAAGCCCACTTATGGGCCCCGGTTCCCACTCCTGCTCCAACCCCTGGGGAGGGTTCCCCGCCCATTAAAAAATGCTGCAGTGAGGGTGGCCCGGAGGTGCCGCAGAGGGTGGACAAGGATGCCTTCGAGCGCCTCAGAAGCGCTTTCTTGGCTAAGGCAGTCGCCCCCTCCCTTGCGCCACTTCCTGACCCGGAACCTGCTGTGTACACGGCACCAGATCCCCCTTCTAATAACGAGGATTCACCGGTTGACACAGACGACGAGGAAGGCTCTTCGCGTTCTTGGCACCCGGCCAGTTCTTCCACCACGTTACCGCAGGACAGTACGGGCATGCTGGACCCGGATGAAATAATCCATCCGCGGTCCGCTGCCTGGACGCCGGGGGACAAGGTGGCTAAGTTTGTGGCGGGCCGCCTCCGCAAGCCCCTAGAGAAAGAGGCGAGAGGGTGTCTGCGGGCAGAGTGTCCTCGTCCTACGTTAGAGGGGAAGGTAGCCCTTACCCCGGAATTAGATTCAAAGATGGCCACCTTCCTGGCCAAGTACATGAAGGACCCCCGCAAGGGCATTGACCGTTCCTGGCGCTCGTGCCAGGATAAACTGCTGGATGCGATAGGGCCCATAACAACAATTCTGGATATGGCGGAGGAGGCGAAGGTATCGGGTTCCGCCATATCCCCTGACGTCCTGTCGAACTGGGCACAAAGGGTGGTAATATTCTTAGGTAACGCCAATTGCGCCCTATCGACAGAACGTCGGCGTTCTCTCCTCATCAAATTGGATCCCAAATTGGGAGACTTGGCCTCTTCGGAGGCGGGAGCTGTAGCGCAAGGGGGCCTTTTTGGGGACCCTTTTGTTAAGGAACTGGGCAAGTTTGTGGCCACCTTCACCTCGTTGGACAAGGCCCAGTCCAACATTAAGAGGGCCTTCCAACCCCGTTTTTCCCAAGGGGCCGGTCGCAGTAGGGGCCGCGCGACCGGCCGTGGCGGACAGCAAAGTACCAATAGGGGACAAGGCTCCGGGCGGGAGCAGTACAACTCCACCGCCAATTACACTAACTTTTACCCCACCAGGGGGCAAAGGTTTCGAGGCCGAGGCGGCTTCAAGAACAACGCCGGCGGCAGTGGCACCAACGGTAAGTGTCATTCTTGCAACGCAGGTTCATATTGGGGGCCGGTTAGCGGCCTTCCAAGATGCTTGGGCGGAGATCACGACAGACGCTTGGGTCTTACAAACAATCCGCGGGTTTCACATAGATTTTTACGATCTTCCCCGCCAAGAAGGGTTTTCACGCCCCATCACCTTCTCCGTGGCCGATGCACAGCTGATCGACGAGGAGGTGTCCGAACTGCTCCGCAAAGGGGCCATTTGTCTCTCAGCTCTGCATCCCAACGGCTTCCTCAGGAACATTTTTTTGGTAGACAAAACCGATGGAGGACGACGCCCGGTAATCAACCTCAAAGAATTCAACGGGTGGTTGGTTTACCGGCACTTCAAGATGGAGGGGATTCACCTCCTCCGGGACATGCTGCTCCCGAACGATTGGATGGTCAGGCTGGACCTCAAGGACGCTTACCTCGTGGTCCCCATCCATCCTCCACATCGGCGGTTCCTACAATTTTGCTGGAGGAATCAAATTTACGAGTTTACCGCCCTTCCGTTCGGTCTTTCATCAGCACCTTGGTGCTTCACAAAGGTGCTCCATCCAGCGGTAGAGTTTTTACAAAGCCAAGGTGTTCGTATGATTGTTTACCTGGACGACATCTTGCTCATGGCACAGTCCACCAGGAAGTTTGCTGTCCAACTGCAGCAAACGGTGTCCCTCTTGCAGGGATTGGGTTTTGTCATCAACGAAGACAAGTCGGTCCTCACCCCGACTCAGAAGGTTGTGTTTCTCGGGTTTGTCGTGGATTCACTCCGCTCCTCCTTAAGTCTGCCGTCCCGAAAGATGGGCAAGATTCGGCACGAGTTGAGGCAGACCATCGCCAAAACTCATACCTCTCTCCGACAGATTGCCCGAGTGGTGGGTCTCCTTTCCTCTTCCATTCAGGCAATCTTCCCGGGTCCCCTTCACTATCGTGCCCTACAACGTCTAAAGGCGCATCATCTCAGGAGAGGTCTGTCGTACGACCAGACAGTTCACCTCTCGGCTGAAGTGAAAGAGGAAATGTCATGGTGGCTTACCCACATGGAAGCCTGGAATGGCCGGGCGATCTTCGGGTCGGTCCCGGATCTGGTTATAGAATCCGACGCCAGCAGGTCAGGGTGGGGCACCCGTTGCGGAGAATTCTCCACAGGCGGCTCCTGGTCATTAGACGAGCAGCAGTTGCACATCAATTGTTTAGAGCTCCTGGCGGGGTCATTCGCTGTCCGATGCTGGACCAGAGACAAGGTGCGTTCATGTGTCCTGTTAAAGATGGACAACGTCTCTGCGGTCCGCTACGTCAATCATCTGGGAGGCCCTCGCTCCCGAGCACTGGCGAACCTGGCAAAGGAGTTTTGGGACTATTGCCTGGCCCATCACGTATCCGTGACAGCGGAGTACCTGCCGGGTCAAGCCAATCAGGTGGCAGATTGGCACTCCAGGCATCTGAGGGACTCCAGCCTGTGGAAGCTGGATGTTCAAGTCTTCAAGTGGTTGAACGGCCTTTGGGGGCCGTTCTCGGAGGACCTTTTTGCGTACCGCCTGGATCATCAGCTCCTGCTCTTTTTCAATTGGAGACCGGATCCCCTCGCAGAGGCCACGGATGCGTTCCTCCAAGAGTGGAGTCAGGAGAGGGGTTATGCCTTTCCTCCTTTCTCGATGGTGGTGCGGATGGCGGCTCAAATCCGTCGGCAGAAGGCAGAGCTGGTGGTGGTGACACCGTACTGGAGGTCCCAAGTTTGGTTTCCGGTTCTTCTGGAACTTTCCTGGGATTCTCCAATCCTACTCCCCCTGTTTCCTCATCTTCTTCTCAATCCGGACGGGGAGCAGCATCACCTCATCAACCAGGGTTCTCTCCGCCTCATGGCATGGCGGCTTTCCGGCGACGCTGGTCGCTCCCAGGCCTTTTGAGACCGGCTGAAGCCCTCTTATCCAAGGCCTGGGCAGACAGCACCTCAAAACGTTATTGTTCCGCATGGACTAAGTGGATGCGTTGGTGTCTTCGACGAGACTTGGATCCCATGGTCGCAGGCGTCGTTCCCATTCTAAATTTCTTCGCGGAATTGGCAACAGACGGCCTGGCGTACCGTTCTATTAACGCAGTGCGTTCCGCGATTTCAGCGGCCCATTATCCGGTTGAGGGAGCCCCAGTTGGGGAACACCCGTTTGTCTGTAGACTTTTAAGGGGTATTCGTCTTTCGTTGCCCCCGAAGCCGCGTTATTCGGTCCTGTGGGATGTCAATCTGGTTTTGAATCTTTTCCTTTCTTGGCAACCCAATAAATATCTTTCCTTAAAGGAGCTTTCAGCCAAGTTGGCCATGCTTTTATGCCTGGTTTCCTGTCGCAGGGTTTCCGACGTCCGGGCACTGGACATCTCAGCGAGAGTTTTTCCCCGGATGTGGTTACGTTTACGGTGGGTCGCCGGACTAAATCTTCATCCAGAACGATTTAATACCCAGCTTTTTCAGATGTCCCCAAACTATGTGTTGTAAATTGCCTCAAGGCATACAAAGACATGACTCTAGAATTTCGCACTCCGGGCGAACGACAACTTCTTATTGCTTTAAAAAGACCGCACAAAGCAGTCTCCTCACCCACCATAGCTAGGTGGGTGCGGTGGATCATACAAGAGGCGGGTATTGACACTAAACTGTTTGGAGCTCACTCTGCCAGAGGGGCAATGGCTTCTAAGGCTTTTTCTCTCGGAGCTCGTTTGGAGGACTTGATGCGCGCCGCGGATTGGTCCTCAGATTCCACCTTCAAAAGGTTTTATTTCAAACCGGTGGTGGACGTGGCTCAGTTGGTGGTAAGTAAGCTTTGAACTAGCAGAATCAGAGCCTCCGGTCCTGACATAGAATCGAAATTTGACTAGCATAGTAACGGTAAGTTTCAATTCTATTAAGGACAAGGAGGCGAGGATTATCCCTCCCTGAGCACTTTTGGTGCGAACCCACCCGTATGAGAGTAAGTAACCGAGTTATTTTAACTGTACGTAGCGTTTGATGAACTCAGTATCGTATTTCCATTGGCAATGTAATGCTGGAACTTTCGAGGTCGACCTGGAGAATTCTTACGTTGTTTATTTCTTTTAGGGAATAAGGTTCAAAACAGGACCAGTAACAAGAGGGCGTGACTCGCGCTAAGAAAGAGGGGGATTACACAAGATGGAGGAGCTATCTACCCTGCATTGACACTATGGAAGGACTTATGTTGGGACAGTCACCATTGGACTCATGGGATTTGTAGTCCATTGTCAGACTTGGTTTGAGTTTTTCGTTTCAAATGCTCTTTTTCCCTATATTGTTGGGATAAAAACATTTTGTTGCTTTTCTGGCTGCTGTGATAGTTGTATAAAGAATAAAGCGGAGCAAGAAAAGCATAATCCTCGCCTCCGTGTCCTTAATAGAATTGAAACTTACCGTTACTATGCTAGGCAAATTTCGATTCTTCTTAAAGTAATCAGAGGCTCAAAAGAACAGATATGTGGCAGAGTTTTGTTTGTCATGCCTCAAAAACAACAAGTTGTATCAACCGCTTTATTGAGACTCCCATAGCGATAGACCCATAATGGGATTTAGCCAGATCTTAGTCCTATCAAGTCCATCTTTTGTTTTAAGGGTAGAAATAGGTTTAGATATTTGTTTTATCCGCATTTCGTATGAATTTTTGGCCATCCACATATAGCTTCTTGCGTCGATGCTCAACTGGTGGTCGTAAAAGGATAACAGCAATTACATGAAATTCTGTTTTTTTACTTGACCATCTTTGGTCTTTACAGGACACAAACATTGAAGTTGAACAGCCAGGTTTAATTATGAGGATTTGTTACAAATTTACTGCACAATATTGGCCTACAATTTGGGATTCGAAGCCTGAGAAAATACTGACTAATGCCAAAGTAACAGAGTTGGTCAAAGTTGCAATTATTGATTGTTGCGCAGATTCCTGCATCAACAGCGGAAGTCAAAGAATCTTATCTGAACATTATGGTGAGTCACTGCAATAAAGTTTTTGTGATATCTAAGCAGTACTGAACCAACTAATACTTGGTAGCAAGCACCATACACATCCTTTGAGCAGTCAATCCAGCATATGTCCTTGTCAAGGACAGAAAAGAGGTTGGTGTGTAATTCTCCTGCTCTGTAGCTAAAAACTCTTTTTGGCTTTGATATGTAGAGAAGGTGCAAGAAATAGTATGGAAGCAAGTTTATCCTTGGATACCTTTCACTATGCTGGTCCCTTATGAAAATTTACGAACATTATGAAAAATGCCTCAATGTTAAGGGAGAATGTATTGAAAAATATTGACGAATATGGTAATTAAGGATTTCTTCACTTTATCTTAGCAGTGAGACTACAGACAAAAATACACAGCTAATGGTAAATCAAATAAATGTGCATGTGTTGCTAATATGAGATATCTTTCACATCTTAACACACTGCTCATTTGTATACGCTGAAGAAAGCATGTTAATTTCTAGACATTTCTCAATAGGTCTGGTATCAAACCTGAACACAGTTAGAGATTTATTAATAATAAACACCAAAACCAGATGAGTCTGTTAACAGTCCCATATTCAATTATGGATTCATAATTAATAAACATGGGAAGCATTATAGTATATAGGGATTATCTAACTGTGGGGAAAACCGTAGTAGGTTGTATTTTGATGACATAACCTGAATATTTTCCCTATTTGTCACTTCTCTTTGATGTTACCCATTCAATGCATTTTTTATAAATATCCTTATTGTTTACAGCTACAATATGAGTCTGTCAAATTTTTAAACGCTGTATTCCTATTAACATTTTATTGACCCCAAGGTGAGAAACAAGATAAGCATCATCGTTGTTGACGGGATCAAAGCCTGTGGGACCAGTGAGCATATAGAAACAATATCTGGTTGGAGTAATTTGCAAGTCTATCTCAATAAAACGGAAAATCCCCAACCAGAATGCTTGCAGTTTTGTGCAATTAAATAACATGCGAGCCAGGTCTCCATTAGTGGTGTTGAAATTAAAATATATATGCCTTTCAACATTTATTTATACAAGTCTATAAACTGGCCTTTGTTTTTAATACTCCTACTGCGCCAAAGCGAGACTTGCTTTGACTCTTTAAGCCGTACATTCATCTTATCTTCTTTGGTGTCTCTGAGAATATTGTTTGAATGAGAACACCTGAGGTTAGTGGATATCAAGTACGAAATGAGGGAACCATTCAGGAGGATCATGTTTTCTATGTCCAACCATATGGGGTTTTTTCAGCTAAATCATTGGGCATTTACTGTTCCAAAGGAAAGAATTCAAAATATTGTCAAAGTAAGAGAAAAACTCATCCGATAACATTGCTGGGATCATACTCAATATATAGTTCATCATTCTCAAGTAAGCATGTAAAACTATCTTTTCCAAAGTTTCATTCCAAAAGTGGAAAGAATGGTCAATCTTCACTAGAGGTGCTGATAATATAACTCTAACAATCTTCACAGATGCCTAAAACTTGTCCTATATGGGACAAACTAGACCTTTATCTCAATAGGATTAATCTTCTATGAATACTCATACCATTTCTTGATATACTCTCAAGTAACATTTGTATTTTCAACATATTTGTTTGGTATGTTCTTCTGTATATTTCTTTTTCCACTATGTAACTGTATATAATGGACCTATACAACAAATGTTTAATGAATATACAATTGTAATTCGTTTTTTTTATCTGCCTTTTTTTGGGGGGGTGCTTTGTGGGGTACGTCTACCTGGAGAATTTACTTTATATGACGTCAATGTTCTAATCTACCTCTGGATTATTAAACAATAAAGATTTTGAAATAAACAAAAATGTTATTGATGTACTTTGCGTGTGGATATAAATTACGATGAATATTGGCTGATGTATGAGAACACTACAAGTGTAAATATCCGGAATAGATAACACACCTAAAAATACACTTTATTCGTAGAAAACTACAACTGCAAAACTCCGGGTACCTTACAAAGACCATACAATGTGCTTGCCACAAAATAAATATGATGTGTCTGGAACTTCAAACTTGGCGGACATGCATGTCTGACATGGAGTCCACCTTTCCATAGAGAGGACAGCCAGAGGAAAACCATCAAGCAATAGAGTCCTGACAAAACGAACTGCTGATACCAGCTGTGACTCCAAGTAGCTCACACCCCGGCACTACAACACAAGACTTAAGTGGGTAATCCTGTCCCTCCTGTAACTGGTGTGGGAGCAAGGAGACCAATATGCATACTTTCAGTTCTGATGTTCCTCTGGTGTCAGAATATTCTTTCAATAATACTTTTCCTTGTGATAAACTGTAGCAGGAGACGTGACACACACCCTAGCCTAACAGAAATAGTAAGTCTCAAATTCAGATGGAACTGGACAGTGACTAAAGACTATTTTATACCCTTTCATTCATGCCTTTTATTCATTAAGAAGGGGGGCTTCTCTTGCTCAATAACCTCCATCAGAGACTGTGAACTAAACGGAACTGAACTGTGGGGGTCAGAGGCCAGATGGGCTTTGTCAGGTTGCCTTGTAATAAAGGATGCTCACGTGAGAAACTATGCTCCAATCCCTCGTGCAAAGAGACTGTTTCCTCTAACTCACACCCATGGACGGGGAGTTCGCCATCTTTCAGTCAACAAATGCCTACTTAAGGTGGAGATGGCTTAAGATCTCCTTGTGTGGTTTGCTTCATCAGCTCAATCTCAGCAGTCACTTCTTGGAGCCCAAGCTATTGGTTCTTACCATTGGGTGCAAATTGAAATCAGGTCGTACACTGACCACCAGACCGTGCCAAAAGACTAAAGCAAATCAGCTGAGTAGAGCTCCCCATTTAGGTATCCTTAAAAGCAGGGGTAAAATACCAGCGTTCTTCCAAAAACTGTCCGATGATTAAGCCACCTTGACAGAAACCATAAAGATAATTACTTTGAGGGAGTCAAAGGGGTAAGTCATCCCCGAAATATCAGATGGCACAGGGGGCAGATCAGACGGCTGTTTCTATTTTGCCGTACTTGCAGACTCATGTGTCACCAATGCTTAGATCTGTCCGTCGTTCTTCAGGGGAGCAGACCTTGTTATGTTCTTTGTCAGGAGTAATTGATTTGGAGGTGTTACACATTCCCCCTGGTTCTCAGCCCTCACTAAGTTTTGATTATACCTTACTTGAGATCTCTCGATTTAGACAGATGTCTCTGGTTTCGACTAGGAGGGGGGAGCTACTCCCTGAAACGTCAAAGCAGCAGAAACATGCCATGGCTCTATTCTAAAGTTCACTTAGTCTCACAATGTCAGATCATTGAATACTTCCTCCAGTGAATACTTAAGCAGATTATGTGAATTTCTCCGGATCTCTGCAGAGTCTCGAACGTATGTTGGCTTCCATCTGGTGTTTATTGGAAAAGAATACGGACAGCTCTCATCACGTTAGACATTCTATCAGTTATATTGAAGGAATTGCCGGTATTCCCAAATAGGGACGTGAATAAGCCCAATGTAAAGAGTTCCCCAAATAGTACAGCAGATATGAGCACCCAGGCAGGTGCTCCTAGGGCCCCTCCGTTTAGCAACGAAAACTGATGTGAGCAATCCTTGGCCCCAAGTGATCTCAAAGCTCTCTTTACGGAGGAAGGTCTAGTAGCCCCAGAGGCCACAAATAGGCTAGTCTCCTTGGGGTCTTCTCAGGCCTCAGATGCACTAGGTGAAGTCTTTCCTATTTTTAACAGTCAACAGGATTAAACTGGAAGCCTCTATCCAAGAGCCAGGCCAGCAGCCGGGAAAGGGAGCATCTCAGAAAAAATAAAAAAATCCAAACAAAAGGAAAAAAGAAAAGTGAGAAGAATAACCAAGAGAAGGAAAACAAAGGTTACATTTCTGGTTGGGGTTACAACACCAGAGAAACCTTTAGTGTTGCATACTAATACTTTTGCAACTGCCTCTGCTTCGCTGGGCTCCCTGGTGTCGGAATCTGTTGACGTCTTGGCATCTCTTGACGCAGAAATTCCATCTGAGCCCACGGGGGCAGATATAAGGCTGGTTCTTAAACCAGAGCAGGCTGAACATGTGGTTGGTTCACTTGGCTCCTCAGGTAGAGGAGGCGCTACCTGTGGGAGTAGGAGGCGGAATGCTGGATTTGAGGAGGACTTCTGGAGGGGGCTAAAACCCATGGCAAATACGATATCATTTGGGCTATCCAATTTTGGGATATTTTTGCAGACTTGGGAGCAGATGGGATGCTTAATAGATCTCCTATATTATCTCTTCTTCAATCAATCTCACAGCTGGCGAAGATCTCCTCTAAAGATATTGCTCTGGTTGTCCAGCCTCATATTAGTGTGTTATCTAAGGCCTGGCCACATGTTTCGGTTCACTTCTACTCTAGAGTAGTGGTGGAAGAAGTCCTGAAATCACTGAACGATCTAAGGCGGTCAGGTTTTGATGTTTATGCCACTACAATACATCAGCAGGATCTCTTCCTAAATCATCCATCGACCGTCATTGGGTCAGGCAGGAGCCTTATCCATCCTTAACCAATTTTGTGCCCCTGCCTTCAGTTGCGGGAGGGCATTGGAGATAAGGGCTGATCAGCTCCTTGTAGTGATGATGGTCCAGGGCAGACACATTTTTACTGATCGGGTGGAGCCAGCAGCGAAGATAGAAATGAATTTGAATTGGATTGTGGGGTAAATTCATTAAAAAAGGGAGTCATCAAAACCCCTCTTTTATAGATCCCGATTCCTCTGGGGTTAATCTTTTATCCTGGAACATAGCTGGGCTGAAAAGGAACTTTGAGTTGCTCCAGGCGCTCTTTAAGGATAATAAAGTAGTGATTGCTGCCGTACAAGAAACCTGGTAAATGGAGGACGGGGTGTTGCCTAATTATGTTGTATTTAGCTTAAAGGCATTGAAGGGGCAATTTGTGCAACCAGCAGGGGGTCTATCGCTTTTAGTAGCAGTTGAGTATGATATAGTGGTGTCTGTTCTCTTTAGGGACTTTTCAAGCGTTCTTGTATTAACGTTGTCTGGTCTACCTTCAGTCATGATACCTAGAGGGGCCCATAGGAGGGCCCCGAATTGATACTAATTAATATATACCGCCCTCCGAATCTTTGCAAAGGTAAACAACTTAAGGAGTTGGCACTTCTACTAGATAAGATTCAATTTGGATTTCCCTACGTGCCTATTCTAGTGTTGAGTGATTTAAACGTAAAAATCCCCTCTAGGCAGTTGAGGGATGTTATTAAAAGAGACAAAGAAAGTGCACTGAATATTCCCTGTCAGGGTTTAGGGAGTCAGAAAGGGGAAGGGGCAGGTAAGCAACTTGGGATCCTTCTCAATAGCCTCAACATGACAAAAATACATGGTAGGTGTCTGGGGGATCAGCCAGCTCAGACGTTTGATAATGGGAGGGTAAGGTCCCTGTTCGATTATGCAATAATCTCCTCAGAGCATTTTGAGATGGTGAAAGATCTATCGGTAGGCGTTCTTGCTGGCAGTGACCATAAGCCTCTTATTCTTTCAATGTCTAGGGTGGTTAAGCTAAGACATCAGTGGGCCAACAGATCGCCCCTGTACTGTAAAAATGACTGTAGAATAGTGTGGTCTGTCAAACTAAAACATCATATTATACATAGCATGAAGGAGTTGCAAAAGGTGCAATTTAGCTCACCCTTACACTACACAGTTCAGGCCTTTGATAAATGTATTTCCTCCATAAGGGATATGGATTAGGGTCGCTAAGTACCCTCGGAGTGTTGAAAAATTACGGCCAAGCAACACTTAATAAGAGAATATGAGAGGCGTTCAGACTAGGAGACCAAAGAGACAGCTTGGTAAACAGCATAGGAAAGCCTTTAGGAAAGATATGCGGCAAGTCAAGTGAGGGAGAGAGGCTTTTGACGTATTTCAAATGGCATTCTTGGGTGAGCCATACATTGAACAGCAGGTGTGATTCCTGAAAAAATCTGGGTCAGTTACATCTCAGATTTGTATAAAGCCAAAGATTGGGGGGGGGGGGGTCACGGGTACGTGGTTGACAAGCATTAAGGGCAAAGGGAGGATGAGAGCTCTTTGGTCCCTACAGTTAGTGGTATCGAAGCAGTGATCAAAGTCCTGAAAAGTTGAAGGGTGCAAGGGCCAGATGGCAGCTCTTCTGATATTATTAAACTCAACCCCCACCTGTAGACACAGACCTTGGTACTGCTGTTTGAAGAAATAATTGAGGGGCATGATTTGCGGGAAAGGTAGCATTACGTGCCTTTGTTTAAAAAAGGGGATATGGCCCTGCCCTATAATTATCGCATGATTACATTATTGGATATCCTGAGTAAAATTTATCCAAGGCACTTTCTGGGTCAATTAGAAGAGTGGGTGTGCCTAGCTAGAAAAGGCTTTAGGAAAGGATATTCAACTTTGGACGGTTGTGTGATATTAAAGCTGCTAACGGAAGATTACACCCTCTAAAGAAAGTAGCCACATTATGTGTCGTACATCAACTTGTCAACGGCGTTTGACACCGTTTATAGATCTCTCCTATGGGAAAAGATGGCAAAATGAAAGTGTCCACCATTGGTAGTTCAACTGCATGTGACTCATGGACTACAGTGGAACTGGACGGGTAATGGGGCCTTGTCCAAAAAGATCAGCACCCTCAATGGGGTGAGACAAGGGTGTATTTTGGCTCCACTGTTGTTTTCAATCTATATAGCGGATGCCTTGGGAGCCCTAAATCAGGGTAGGTGCTTTCCCCCTAAGTTAGGGATGGAGCCTATTCCGTGTTGTTTTACGCAGATGACAGTGTTATTAGATCTAATGCTGGTCAGTTTGCAGAGGCAATTTGCTGCTTTCTCACACTATTGCAAGGGAAACGATTTAAAGATAAATATGGCCAAAAAAAAGATCATGGTATTTTCAAAGGGTAAGAGGCCGTCCCCGGGGTTTAGGTGGTGGCTGGATGGTGATCAAGTGGAGATGGTTAGGTAATACAGATATTTAGGCCTGTTATTTTGCCACAATTTTGACTTCATGCTCATGTCTCGTTGCAAGAACCTAGTGCCGAGAGGCGTATAATGCAAAAATAGTTACTCTGTTTCTCTATGGTTTCAAGGTTTTGCTACAAAAAGAAGTTAAGCGCCTGCAAATTATAGAAACAACCACTTGGAAAAAAGGGTTAGTATTGCTCACAAGGTTTGCGAGTAGTGCCCAGAGGCTACAGCTGGGCCTTACTAACATTGTTTTTAAATATAGACCGAGGGTGCTCAACTGTTGGACGGGGCTCCTTGAGGCATCTCATAAACTTGCACTTACAAGGGAAGCACTTAGGTCAATGGGTAAATAACATACAGGCTATCGAGGATTCCCTCAATTTACAGGCAGGGTATACTCCCAGAATCGGCCTGTTTGCGAACGCAAAAAGTCATTTTTAAATGTAGAAAGGCCCAATTGTGATTCAGTAACCTATTACCAAATCGCAATTTGGGTTTGTGATTCTGTATTAGGAAGAGGCATGTTTCTGGCGTCCCTTTCTAATAACGAATCACAGTGGCATGTATGGATGTTTTGCGACCGAAATGCGGTCGCAAAACCTTCACAATTCACCACCAATTTCAAGTTGGTAGTAACCCATTCGCAAATACGAAGGGGCCCCCAAGGGACCCCTTCCCCTTTGTGAATGTTTATTAAAAAAAAAATTCCCACAAACTACTGGCTACTCTTAAAAAATGAAAAGAAAACTTTTCATTTTCAGGTCGAGCATCAACACGCATGCGTTGTCTGCAAGACATGCTCTAATCACTCGTACTGAGTGTAATCCCCCCTGCTGCTTCCCAATCGTTTACTCCTGCGTCATTTTTATTTCCTGGCTCCTTATTGGTTGGTGTTCCTGATAGATCACTTCCGTTTTTAGGGCAGGAGCACCGGCCAACTACAATTTCCTAACACTGTAGGTCTTTATGTATGCTTGGGGGGACTACTTATTTTGTTAGTATGGCGCCCGCTTCACTCGCAGGCAAGCAGCAGCCACACATATACGTTTTCTATACACGGGTGCCAACTACTTCTTTATTAGCATGGCGCCCGCTTTAGTCGCACGCACATACTTTTTCTATACACAGGCGCCAACTACCCATTTATTCCCATGGCGCCCGCTTCAGTCGCGCACACACATGTTTTATATACACGGGCGCCAACTACTTATTTATTCCCATGCCTCCTGCTTCAGTTGCACACACATGTTTTATATACACAGGCGCCAACTACTTATTTATTCCCATGGCGCCCGCTTCAGTCGCAACCACGCACATTCTTTTTATGTACACGGGCGCCGCACTTTCTTTCAGCACGGCACCCGCTTTCAGTTTAAAACAACACCAATATGCCTATCTTCCAGGACGCTGGTTGTATAATAAACTATTACCTTGTAATGGCATCCCGACATTCCCGAGGTACTTTTGGGCAGTCAGAGGGGAGCAGCTTCGGACCTACCGTAGGAAGTGCTTATAGTGCTTCTGGCAGCTGCTGTTTGGCGCCGGATCTTTTGCGGTCTACTTTTAAAACAAGCATTGGCATAGCCAATAGGTCTCGCCTTTGGGACCCTATAAGTGTTAAGCCATGCAGCACATTATCCTGGATCATGTGCTGCTAAGGATTGAATAGCTATACAATTACTACACACTGGGCCATGTAGTGTGATTCAGGAATATGTGCTTGCCTCTGTCGTGCGTTTCTTCTTCCTGGGTGGCATTTGGGAATTAAAAGCAACGACGGGAGGGTGGGAGAGAACTGAAAGTAACATTTGGAGGATAAGGGGAATTGAAAGCAGCGATGGGAGGGTAGGCGGGATTAAAAACAATGATGGGGGGGTGGCAAGTTTTCAAAACGTGGTTGCCAAAACTAATTGTTCCAGCCTGCAGCAGATCAAAGTGCATCAGGGTAATCTCAAGATACTGTGTTAGCAATTAGGGCGGGGTATATATTATCAAAGACAGGTGCAATGCAACATATACACTTGAAAAATTTTGCAATATTACTTATGAAACGCCTCACATGAAACTGCGTCTACTAAGTGTTGATATTTATCTACAGTGCCTTGATTCAGACTTGTTGGCGCTCTATAAATCGATTAATACTGCAACCATAAGCAATTTACTATATGAAAGGAGGGTGTTCAACAGAAACAACGCCCTTTGACGAGGCTGCAGCCGGAGGCAGAATGCCCAGAGGTATTGGTATTGGTGGTGCAGGAAGTTGCACTCACCTGGGTGTGGAAGGTCGCGCTAGCGCTGCCTTTTTTCCAGCATCACCTTTGCTCGCAGCTGCCCCAGCCTCTTTCGTTGCTTGTGGCGATGTTGGTTGGCTCCTTCCCGCAGAGTGCAAGGACCAGGCTTGCCCTGATCGGGGAGAGAGGCCTCGTGGGAGAGGAGCTGCTGCGGCCTGATGGTGAAGGGGACTTGGAGAAAAAGTTGAAGCGAGTGCTTTGACAGGACATGACGGCTGCGGACATGCCACCTGCTGCACTCAGGCTCCGCTGTGGCAGCACACGGGATCTTCACCGGGAGCGTGGCTCGGCACTGGCAGGAAACCAGCAGCAAGGAAATGGCATACAAGCTGAGGACCAACAAAACAAGCGCGCGCGCTCTAAAAGTAAAAAAAAAGTGTCGGCAACAGTGACAGCGTTTCACTTGCGTGAGCGAGCAGCGCCAGGAGCGATAATTGCTACCATATGGCGCCGCTCGCTCCCGCAAGTGAATCGCCAAACGTGCACGCGTTGCCATTGAAGGCAATGGAACGCGTGCACGTTTTTGGCTGAAAAGCCAAAACGATTGCTAAAGGTCTTTTTGCCTATGCAGCGCATGCGCGTTGCGTAGGCGATACCTAAAAAGCAGAAACGGCGCGGCCGATCCACTTCCTGCCACTGCACGTTTTCTGTGGCGTACCCGTACTTTACTCTCGACATGGCAGCCTACAGCAACGGCGCTGGCATCCCGCCACAGTTCAGCATATCAAGACTCAGACAGAACAAAATGTACATTTCAAGGTGATTCTCTTTAACTTAAATTTTAAAAACTGACACGCAACAACTTGATCTTCATTTGTTTTGCAATGGCTCTCCGCCTTTCACTCTCACTTGTCTTTCCGGGAACCAAAATGTTTTAAAGAGATAAGGGAAACTTTAACCTGCGCTGTGCTATCCACTGACCTCCTGCAGGAGGGAAGTGAATGGCTCAAGTAATGGCACGAGCTGTTAGGGAAGGGCCTCTGCCATTCCCACAAGCCCATATGTTCACGGAACACAAGCAGCCAGAGCTGAAGAAGAGCTGACCGAATTAAGTTCTTGTGCTGGTGCTGTGTGTTCTTTGTGTGCATGTGTTTCTTTTAGAGTGAATGTTTATGATATGTAGTTTCTATGTGCAAGGTATGGGTCTTTTCTGTACATGGAGAAGGTGTGTGTATTTCTGTTCAAACTGTGTGTGTTTCGTTTTTGTACGCAACAGGCATTTATGGTGGTTTGCCGACATTTGGCCCCTAGTCTTTATATATCGACAAGACAAGTCATATTAATCATATCACATGCCACATGACTTTACTGCAAAGAGAAGCCACCAACAGGATGTGGATCAGTGGCTAAAAATTATTGCCCGTGCTTTAAAACTTAACTACTGCCCAAACTGAAGTATTTCTGAAGGAAGAGAAGAATAATGTGAAAAACAAAAACATTTATAAAGATAACAAGAAGCGGCAAACCCAATAGGTCTCGCCTATCAGACGGACTGGCTTTGCCTATATTTTATAGCCATGCTGTAAAGCATCGCAGCTGTAGTATACATGGCAAAAAAAAGGGATGACGCAGCCGCCACTTCATCTTGTGGGCATGTGCATGCGTTCAACATGCACACGTACAGCTACAAATGGACACAGGCTTTTTTTCATTTACTGATCCGAGATGGAGCAATACATTTTTAAAAAGTAGGGTGAAAGTGCTTTTTAAAACTTAAAATGACAGCACTTGTTTTAAAACAAATTTAAAAACGAATGAGCAGGTTGGGGCGGGGGAAGCTACATTGTGGGTGGGGGGGAGAAGCAACACATTGGGCAGGAGAGAAGCAACACAGCAGGCAGAGGGAGAAGCCACTCAAGGGAGAGAACATGGGGCAAAGAGGAAAAAATAGGGGTGAAAGAGAGCATGGGAAGGAGCACATGGTCAAGAGAGCAATATGTGTAGGTGGGGGAGAGACGCACATCAGCAAGGAAGACCAATGTGGAGGGGGCAAGAAAACCACACTAGGGGGAAGGTGGAAAATACATGCATCCTCCTTAAGTGCTTAAATAAAAATAAAAAGGTAGCTGCCTAAAAGCGAGCACAGCAAGCATAGAAGCAAATTGAATCAAAGATATGGTAAAGAGACTATGCCCCATGGGAAGGACAAACACAAGTTGGACAGGCTGTCAAAAGGAAAGCCATTTAAGAGAAAACAAGTAATTAAGAGAGACAAGAAAGCCAACAAATGGCAAGCAAAGGTTGGGCTGTAGGCCCCTGCATGTTCTTCATAAGCCCACAATATGTCTTTTGCACCCAGACAGCTTGCGCTGTCTGGTAGGTTCGACCGTAAAAGAATAAGTACAGCATAAAAAAGCCTGAGCGTAGGCGAAATGGATCCAAGAGTTCCCCAAATGAACTGAAAAAAAAGAAAGAAGTGAGGATTTGCTTCTGAGTAGGGACAGGCTGTGTCACTGCATTATTCGTACCAGGTGCATTAAAGTCTTACTGAATAGCTTTCACAGCTATTTATGTTTATGCCATAAGGTGGCGATTTACAAACAAATCAACGTGGCAGAAAGTCAGGACGTAAGCATAAAGTAATTGTACGTACATACAGACCAAGAAATCAAACCCCAAATATAGATTTATGGATAACTTATTGAAATAACAGTTTCTCATGAAAAACACATGAAATACAAAGAGCACTTGCTTTGCTTAATTTTTGAAGGGATTCTATAACACAAAGTTGTTTGTTTAAATGAAGAGAAATATTTCTATTTTACAAAACAATCAAATCACACAGAACATGAGTGTCCTCTTTACTCGTTAGCTTACAACTGTGGTTCTTAACCTGTGGGTCGGGGGACACCTGATGGTCCTCAAAGCCTACTCAGGGGGTCTGCAACTGCTTAGAAAATTAAATAATATGTACAGATTAATAAGTGTATATCAACAAAGAAGCAAAAGAACAAGTAACTTACCTTCGGTAACGATATATCTGTAAGAGACATAGATTAGTTATAGATTCCCTACCTTAGAATTACCCCCATGCGTCAGACTGGATCCGGAGAATTTTTTCATCAGCAGTACCCCTGCGCGTCGGAAGGTGGCGTCAGTCGGCTCCGCGTTCATCGTAGGCGTCGTGGTCACCAGGATGACGTCGCAGTAGCTACTTAGACGCCGCCCTTGCGCACTGACGTCAGTTCTTTAACATGACATTCCACGCCAGAAGCGCAGAGCCATGCAAGACACTGACCACTGGTGCACAAAACTAGGGCCCTGAAAAGGGATTCCCTGACCCTAGAAGTCAGTTCGCAGAACGGGGAGGATAGGTGGGGCGGTAAGTAATCTATAACTTATCTATGTCTCTTACAGATATATCGCTACCGAAGGTAAGTAACTTGTTCATCTGAAAGAGACAATTAGTTATAGATTCCTTACCTTAGAATAGATACCCCAGCAATACCAACCCCGGAGGTGGGTCTGCGAACTAAGTTCAAACCAGAAAGTCCTGGAGAACAGAACGGCCAAAGAAGCCGTCTCTCCGGACTTGGCTGTAAAGGCAGTAGTGTTTTGAGAACGTGTGCAGAGATGCCCACGTAGTTGCCTGACAGATGTCACTGAGGGGGACTCCCCGTCCCAAAGCAGTGGTAGCTGCCGTCACCCTGGTGGAATGGGCGCGCAGTCCCACTGGAGGCTCCTTCTTTGCCAAAGAGTAGCAAGCTTTTATGCACAAAACGACCCACCTGGAGATGGTCCATTTGTGCACGGCCCGACATTTTTTGGCGCCCACGTAGCCAACAAAGAGCTGGTCATCCACCCGGAATTGCTTGGTGCGATCCAAATAAAAGGAAAGCGCACGTTTTGGATCCAGACGGTGGAGCCTCTCTTCCTCCTTAGAAGGATGCGGAGGCGGAAAGAAGGTGGGCAAAGTGATGGTTTGACCAATGTGAAAAGAAGTAACCACCTTGGGAAGAAAGGAAAGTCTAGTTCTGAAGACGACCTTGTCCGGATGAACAGCCAGAAAAGGAGGCTTGGAAGAAAGAGCTTGGCGCTCACTCACCCTGCGTGCATAGGCGATGGCCACCAGAAAGGCAGTTTTTAAAGTCAGAAGCTTGAGAGGACAGTTATGTAGCAGCTCAAAGGGAGCGCACATAAGATTGTTAATAGGGGAAGCCCTTCTGTCCGTATATTTTAGCATTTGCGACACCATCTTGCAATCTGGACACCATTTTGTATGATAATCAAAACTGCTGCTTAGTTATTTTCGAGAAACGGTCCTTGGTAAGTTTAGTTTCCCAAGATTGAGCTTTTTCTTCTATAATTGCAAGTATCTCACAAGACCTGCTAGTGTTTTTCCATAGTAGGCGTGCCTTTGTGGACTTTGCAAACGTACATAATGTAATTGTATGCTTATAGGCTTCAGTCCCTCGACAGCCGTCCCGAGAGGCTGGTCAGACTGGGCTCCACTGCAGTGTAATCTCAATAAATATCTGGTTTGTATTCTCTACTGTCTGACCAACTCTTCATTTGTGGGAAGGCAGAGAAGGTGGTCGTGAGTGACCCTGGTGGCCCTTTTCGGGTCACTTCCTTCAGTTGGCGCCCGAACAGGGACTCCATCGGGTGACCTCATCCTCGCCCGCGGACGGGTGAGGAGGACGGGCCACGTTGGGTCGGATAGGCGGCTCGGGGGACCCCTGCACGATAGAGTTTCGCACTCGCAGCTGCCCCGCCTGTCTGATCGGGCGGTGCCCTGCCCAGTGGTCATCCCGACTGGGGTCCTGAATGGCGAAACCCTTGGATTTGGCCATTTGGTCCGAAGTGTCGGCAGTGGAGAATAACTTTGTTTGACCTGTGTGCACCAGGTGAGTTTGTCTTGATTCTTGGTAAATATGGCGCCATCTTAGCTGTTTGAACTTGGTAGGTCTGCAGACCGTTTAGAGATACAGAGTGTCTGCGGATACCCTGCCAGGCAACTGAGTGAATTTGGCTTACTTTTGAAAATGTCTGGGGCATGAGCCTGTCTCTCTTTGGTGCAGTCTGTGGACTGCTTTTGGAACAAGCGCTTGAATTTGTTTGGGTTCTTTGTGAACATGGTGCACCGTTAGTTTGACTTTGGTACGATCTGAGGATCGTTTCGGACTAAGCGCTTAGAATATTAGAACTTTTGTATTTGGTACCGATTGACCTGCTGTGGAAGAGCTGTTTGTGAGATACTTGGTTGAGGGAGGGGTATATATATATATATATACACACACACACATATATATATATATATATATATATATACACACCTTGCTTTAGCAAGTTGTGCTGTGTGGGATGCCATTGTTGTTCTGCTGATGCTCGATTGGAAGAGGAGCAGCCTGCGCCCGCAGAGGGCACACCGAATTATGATATGTATATTAAGCATGGCCTTGGCCCTATTATATTTAGTACATTATGGCACAAATATACCAGGGACAACGCTGAATTGCAGTGGCCGTCAACAGGCAACTTTGATGAACAGAAATTGAATTATTTAGAGGAAAAATTGTTTGCTAAACGTTGTAGGCAGTCGATGTTTGATTACCTTCAGGTGTGGCGGAAGGAAGCTAAACAGAGACGGCTGAGGGCGGAAAGGGAGGCACGGAGGGAGAGAACACAGACATTGACTCAGAAAGCGGTGGCACATAAGGAGACAGTTGAGAAGGGTAAAGAATGTGCAAATAGGAGGTTTCGATTGCAATGTGATAAGTCTTATGTTACTAGAGAGGAAACAGACACTTTTATGGAAGAGCTATTGGAAGATAGACCACCTCCCCCTTATGCCCCGAATAGAATATACCCTGTTGTTCCACAGCCCTCGTCATCTGCCTCTGCTCCCCCTGTTCCCGTTGTATCTGGTATTGATCGAAGTGCTTTGGTTCCGGCATCATCAGTTTCTTCTGTGGCTCCGTCCCCCACAGCCACTGCGACTGCCGGTCCTCTTGCCACCCCTGTTGTTACAATGTCACTTTCTCCTTCACAGACACCTATTACTCAGCCGATGTTGACCTTGATGCCCCCCTCTTCGACCAGTAGGTTGGCCCCTGTTTTTACTCCTACCCCCTTATTAGATGCCGAGACACCGATGCGTGGTCAGGACGATGGAGCTGGGGCAGTTGCAAAGGAGTGATTAGGACAGGTATTGATTTGATCTGATGTGGGAGATGTGGAGAAGAATATGGTGGCCAATCAGGCTGCCCAGTGGGCCCGTAGTCCTATTTATGGTGTTGAGGATGTTTGGAGTGTGTTAAAGGATTATGAGCCATTTGTTCAGCAGCATGCCCTTAAACATATGTCGGCCACTTTGATTGGATTATGGGAACAGTGTTTTAAAGGTGTTGCACCTCAGGCTATTTACGATATTAGGGATCAAGTATATGCTGTGGGCATGGCTCCCAACAAGGTTTTTGCTAGTGTTACTACAATGATTGGATATCGCGGTAGATTGCATCAAAAATGCCCGACTGCAATATCTCAGTTCCCAATGAGGGAAGTTCATCCTGTTTTTCACCCGGAGATACCAGAGTTACGTGAGCAACATGATCAAGTGACTAGACAACTTGTAGAGGCCTGTTTTCAAGAACAATGGGTTTATACTCCATGGAAGAGGAGTGAAGTCCTCGCAATTAAGGCTCAGTTGCCCGACCCCAGGAAAAATCCTACTGCTTACTATAAGGAATTGAAAGAGGCTGCTGCATCGACAATAAGGACGTTGGCAGATATTGAAATGTTTTTTGGCTTATTGGTACCAGTGGATGTCTGGCGACAAGTGCACACTAAGAACCATGCCCTAGAATTGGGTGGTACATGGGATGAGATTAAGGCGTGGGATAAGGAGAGGAAGCCTGGTGATAAGCCTAAGGCTGAGATCTTGGCTTTGCCAGATCGCATCATTACTTATATGCACTCGCTTATTCCGCCCCGGAAGGTGGATTGGGATAAGCTAGCCGCATGTCGTCAGAAGAAGGATGAGAGTGTGTCTGATTTTTTTACTCGGTTTGAAGGTGTGTTTTGGGATTTTAGTGGCCAGGATTTGTCCTTGGAAGGGGGTATCAGGTTGTTTGTTAACAGATTTGTCACAAATTTGTTACCAGAGATTGCAACACGGTTGCAGGCTGCCGAAAGCACGTGGACTACTTCTACCCCTTCCGTGATATCGAGTATGGCTCAGTATTATGAACATAGAGAGAATGAGGAGAAAGAGAAGGTGGAAAAGAAAACAAAGGAGTTGAAGACTAGGGTACTGATGCAACAGGCATCCAGGGGGCAGGGACGGGGTCGAGGCATTGGACCGGCCAGGCAGCTTCCTCGCACGAGTCGGAGTGCTGCGCCTGTGGGCCCCAATCAATGTGCGTATTGTAGGGAGGAAGGGCACTGGCATAGCGAGTGCCCAGTTTTGCTGTAAAAGGTTGCGGCTCCTAGAGGACGGGGGGAGAGAGGGCGAGGACGGGGAGCAGCCAGTCAGGATGGGGACCAGGCTACTGGAACGTCATCGGGCCGTACTGATCAGAATTGCTTTGATGATGTTCGGAGCCGACAGTATTATTATGATGACTATGATTTGGAGGATGTGACTGGGTCGTCTTACAGCTAGGACAGCCAAGGACAGGGTAAGGGACCAGTTCCGATACCTGTAGATCAGTATGGACCTTATATTAGTGTTGATTTGCAGGGCTCGGAGAAGACATTTTTAGTGGATACAGGAGCAATGAATAGTTCTGTTGCGAGGTCACTGGTCCCTGGGGCAGCCCTGTCTGGCCATAACAATGTTTCGGTTGGTTTTTCCGGTAGTAAGCCCCATCTCCAAACCCCTTGCCTTGACTATAGGTCCCTTTACCGTTGATTCGCCATTTTTACTAACATCAAATTGTGGAGAGAATCTGTTGGGATTAGATCTGTTAAAAAAGCTACATGCTACTATTTACTGTTCTCCAGACGGTGTCCATTTGACAATGGGTCAGAGTGTGGTTAGTACTATACAATGCTTGTCTAAAGATGGCCCCCTCCCAGTTGAGTTTAAAGATGTTCCATCTACGGTGTGGGCTACAAGTGATACAGATGTGGGACTTTTGCAAATACCTCCAATTTCTATTCAGGTTAAAGAAAATGCGATATTGCCTCATATTCCTCAGTACAAGATTTCGCATGCAGGATAACAGGCGTTGTTACATATAATACAAGATTTGATCCAGTCAGGAGTTGTTGAAGAGACAGCGGCGAATGTGTGCAATAGCCCCATCCTTCCTGTTCTCAAGAGGCCGCCTCCGGGTTCTCCTGATGATGTTACTGATGTCTATCGTATTGTGATTGATTTGCGCGAAGTTAATAAGATAGTAGTCCCTAAGTTCCCTGTGGTCCCTGACATTACTGCTCATCTGACTATGATTCCTTCTTCTGCCAAATTATTTTCTGTCATTGATTTGAAAAACGCTTTCTTTAGTACCCCTGTTCATCCCAATAGCAGGCACCTGTTCGGGTTCTCCCTGGCAGGTCGTAGTTTTAGATTTTGTCGGGTTCCTCAGGCCTATACTGAGAGTCCTCGTATATATAGCCAGGCTCTGAAGGGTCAATTGGACTCCCTTTTTTTTTCTTTCTTTATTTATTTTTTTCTTTATTTGTCAAACTTTTACAGAACATACAAAAAGCAATTCGGGACATCACAATCGCTAAACAAAAGCGTGTACATGGTGAACATCTAGATGCATTCAGACATATTACCATCAGATCAAGTACCTCTCGGCATATCTATATAGAAGTAGTACAGTATAGCATATTGTGATCCGTGATGGCGTCTTCCACCAACCCTTTTAAACCAAGCCATAGAGACCAAAATAGAGGCACCACCCCAACTCCGCAGTCCGTGTGCCCACCCGAGGACATCACTGGAGTGATCAAGCAACCGTCGGCGAGCAGTCCTGGAGCCTCGTGTCACCTTCATTCCCCGACCCCCCCCCGGTCCTCTGGTAGATATATATGTCATGTAATGTCCCCAGAAGTTTTTTGGGCGACTTCTGGGGGGGAGTAATTCGCTAAAGTTCTCAGACTGTGTGCAGCAAAAAAGCATATCTTGGGACCACTGCGCCACCGTAGGGGTAGGGCCGCGAAGCCAATTGATCGCTACTCTGCGTTTCGCTAGAAGAAGCCCCATATCTATCAGTCTGCGCCTCCCTGGTGGGATCTTTTTGGAATAACCTAACAGGGCTAAGGCCGGATCCAAGGGGAGTTCCGATTCCGTTATTCTCGCCAGTTCACCAAATACCAAACCCCAGAAGTTGTGTACCCCTGGGCAAGACCAGGCCAAGTGCATAAAATCAGCCGTGGGTTCCGCACATCTTTCGCAGGTAGCCGCCTCCCTCAACCCGTATCTACACAATCTCTTGGGGGTGTAATACGTCCTATTGAGGTACTTAAAATGAATCAGTCTGTGCCTGCCGTTAAGCGAGATTCGGCGTGTACTGATGCAACAATATGCCCACATCGCATCGTCGATCGGGTGCAGTAGGTCTCGTTGCCAGTCTAACCTGGCCTTAGAGTACTGATTAGCCCCGTGGGACATGGCGATCGAATAAAGCTTGGAGACAATCCCCCGGGGCGACTGAGCCTTAATAACATAGGTTAACTCAGCAACCTCAGGCGGCTCTATGAGGTCCTCCCCCAGTATATCACGTAAAGCATGTCTCGTCCTGTGGAACTGAAACTGCTGTAGCAGGGTATGAGGGGGATCCCCTCCCACCAGCGCCTCCCAGTTCTTAACCGCCCCGTTATGAAAGAGGTCTCCAGCCGTCTGAATATGCAGAGAGTTCAATGCTCGAATCACCCCTTGGTCACAACAGGGAGGCAACCAACGGACCCAGTTAAGGGGCATAACTGGGGAATATAGCAGGGCTCCAGCTTGGAGCTGCAATAGAAAATGCCAAGCATGTCGAGTAGCATTAATAGAGTCGAGTATACCCGTCCTGCGGTCCGCCTCTTCAAATATTAAGGCCGGAAGAGGTAATGGGTCGGCAGCCAACTTCTCCAGGCGAATATGCGGAGCGTCTGAAGGACCATGTATCCAGTGGAGCGAATGAGCACACTGTGCAGCCCTATAATATAAGTTTAAATCCGGAGCTCCCAGCCCTCCCATGTGGTAGGGCAGAGTTAGTGTTCGCCACTTGACCCTGGCCTGTTTGCCCGCCCAGGCTAATTTTATCAGTAGCGACGTGACCCGGCAAAAGAAGGAGCTTGGGAATATTTGTAAACAAAAACAGGAACCGCAGCAGCACCACCATCTTCATAATTGAGACTCTGCCTAACAGAGACAGAGGAAGCCGTATCCAGGCTTCCACGTAATCTTCCAGTTTACTGCAGCAGTGCCATAGTTTTCCCTGAATACGATCTCTGAGTCTGGATGCACCCGTATTCCCAAGTACCGAATCGCTTCCGTGGACCACTGCACTGGATATTCTGGCTCGTGCCACGTCGTAGCAGGCGTGAGTGGAACCGCGACAGACTTGGGCCAGTTGACCCGCAAGCCTGACAGTGCGCCGAAGTGCACCACCTCTCTCAAGACCGGTGAAAGATTACTTTCCGGGTCGCGGACGTACAGTAAAGTGTCATCGGCGTAAGTTGACCCTATTAATTCATATTTCGACAGTCTAATACCCCGTCGGCCGTGGTATTCGCGCAGTGCACAAGCCAGTGGCTCCGCCACCAATGTCAATTGGACTCCCTAACCCTTCCTCCAGGTAATGTATTGCTGCAGTATGTGGACGATCTTTTGATTGCGTCCGATACTGAAGAAGGATGTAAAGCAGCTATTAATCGATCAATCAATCATGTGTTTGTTAAGAGCTACTACTCACCCGTGAGGGTCTCAAGGCGCTGGGGGTTCGCAGGTTCCAGTCCATCAAGGAGGAGGTCTGTCGAAGAGCCAGGCTTTGAGGTTTCTTGTGAAGATGGGGAGAGATGTTGTCTGTCCGAGGTGGAGAGGTAGGGCGTTCCAGGCTCTGACCGCGAGGAAGGAGAAGGAGCGGCCGCCTGATCTGGTCTTTCTGGTGCAGGGGACCACGGCGTAGGAGAGCTGGGCTGATCGTAGGGTCCTTTGGGGTGCGTGGAATTTACAGTTAAATTGTTGCTGCATTTGGCTCAGCATGGACATAAAGTGTCCCTTTCCAAATTCCAATATTGTCGACAGGAGGTCACCTATTTAGGTCACCTACTGTCGAAGGAGGGTCGGAAACTAACTCCTAAAAGTATTAACGCTATAATTAACATGCCTGTTCCAAGGACCCAAAGGGATGTGCAAGCCTTTATTGGTATCACTTCCTATTGTCGTCATTGGATACCCAATTTTGCTTTACTAACAAAGCCACTGTTATATTTGACAACTAAAGATGTGCATGAACCTTTGCCTTGGACGCCTGAATGTCAACAAGCTTTTGAGCAATTGAAGGTTGTGCTTTGCTCGGCTCCTGTGCTTGGCACACCTGATTATAACAAGCCGTTCGTGTTGTATGTACACGAGTCGGCCGGTTGTGCGCTTTCTGTCTTAACACAGGCTTTTGGAGGTAAGCAGAGGCTGTGTGCGTATTTTTCTGCTGTACTTGATCCCGTCGCGAAAGCCCTCCCGAGCTGTTTAAGAGCGACCGCGGCAGCGGCCGTCTCTATTCGACAATCAGCAGGGCTTGTTCTTGACACTGATCTCACAGTTATGGTACCCCATGCTGTGGATACGCTTTTGAACAGAACAAAGACATAGCACCTTACCAGTGCACGTCTGACTGGCTATGAGCTAACTCTTTTTGCACCACATATTACGATCAAACGCTGTGCCACTCTGAATCCTGCCACGTTACTACCCCTCCCTTCGGAGAGTGAGGAGATAGACATACATGATTGTATGTTTCGCACTGAGAAGGAGACGAAGGGACGGGTAGACTTGACTGATGTTCCCTTATCCGACCCCCAAGGGGAACTATATGTCGATGGCTCTTGTTTTAAATTACCAGATGGCACCACTACTGCTTCTTATGCGTTCACAACACTGCGCACGATAGTTGAGACATCACAAGTCCTCTATCAGTCAGCCCAAGCTGCAGAGCTGGCAGCTCTAATTCGGGCTTGTGAGTTGAGTCTGGGATTGTCGGTTAATATTTACACTGACAGCCAGTATGCTTTTGGGGTCGCTCATAATTTTGGGCGGCTCTGGAAAGAGAGGGGATTCCTTACCTCCCATGGTTCAAAGATTCAACACGGCCCTTTGATAAATAGACTTTTGTCGGCGTTGACCCTGCCTAAGAAACTGGCAATAGTGAAGTGTAGTGCTCACAAAGCAATTACTGATGATGTGGGTAAGGGAAATGCTATTGCGGATCAAACAGCTGAAGAGACGGCCCGATCTAAGATGAAAAAGTTGTTTGTAGCAGGTCCTGAAAGATGGGTGCCGGAAGTCACGATGTTTGAGGACACACTAGATAGTGTGAAAG
This sequence comes from Calotriton arnoldi, assembly GCA_963921515.1. Taxonomy (NCBI): domain Eukaryota; kingdom Metazoa; phylum Chordata; class Amphibia; order Caudata; family Salamandridae; genus Calotriton; species Calotriton arnoldi. Next base: position 1,365,001 of record CAWUFW010002142.1, on the reverse strand, counting down.
AAATCCAGAGCGAGGCGACGGTTGAGGAATTAGCAATATGGCAAGAAAGTACAGCACAGTTGGATGATGATGGGTGTTGGATAGACAAGTCAGGGAAACAGAGATGGATGTTGCCAGATGCATATGTTCTCCCCTTCGTTACTATGGCTCATGGACCAGCTCACATTAGTGCTAGGGGTATTTGCAAGTTGCTCGATCCGGTGTGGCAGAATGATAATATTCCAAAGACGGCTGCCCATTTAGTAAAATATTGCATGGTGTGCATGTTGTACAATCCAGGGAAGGGGACCCATACACCTCCGGGTAACTTTGCACCCCCTTCTTTCCCTTTCGAAGTCCTGCAAATGGATTTCATTGAGATGGAACGGGTGAGCAATTTGAAGTATGTGTTGGTGGTGGTTTGCGCATTCAGTAAATGGGTTGAGGCTTATCCTACTAAGGAAAATACAGCTCTAGCGACGGCGAAAGCTCTTTTGAAGGAGTTTTTCCCTCACTTTGGTTTGCCCCGTTTGATTTGGAGTGACAATGGCAGTCATTTTAATTCTAAAGTCATCCAGTTAGTGTGCGATGGCTTGCACATTAAGAAATAATTTCATACTGCGACTCACCCCCAGTCAGCAGGTTTAGTTGAGAAGTACAATGGTACTCTCAAAATAAAGATGGCCAAAATTCAGGAGAGTACAGGATTGAAGTGGCCAGATGCTTTACTATTGGCTTTGTTGTCAACGAGAGTTACAGCCCATACAAGAACAGGGTTGCCCCCCTATGAGATTGTTTTTGGTAGGTCCGCTAATGTCTGGGGAGTTCCAAGACCCCGTCACTTTTCAGAGATAGAGTACCCCTTGTTGATGGATTATCTATACGAGTTAACTAAAAATGTGCGTTCTATTCATCAGCAGATTCAAGAGGCCTTGCCATCCGCTAGAGAGGGACCCGGCCACGACCTTCGGCCTGGTGACTATGTTCTCATAAAGCACTTCTAGCGAAAAGGCAGCTTGGAGCCCCAATGGAAGGGGCCTTTTCAAGTACTACTCGCTACCCGCACTGCAGTCAAAGTGGACGGCCGGAAGAAGTGGATACACTCTACGCATACTAAGAAGGTGCCACTTCCCCTGCCGTATGACCAGTGGAGGATCGACAGTATAGGGGACTATGAGACGGAAAAGGTTCCTCGTTTCATTCCTTTCTCCAATGCCAGAATAACGTGGGCATCTTCATAGGAGGAGAGTGATGCAGTCCTGAATGAAGCAGTGCCACCTGAGGTTAAGGCCGGCCAAAAGCTCCAGTCAGCTGGCCCTTCTGTGTTTGAATCCGAATCAGTCCATACTGCTGAAAGTGAATGTTTGTTTCTAGATCCCTCTGTTCCTGGAGTTGTTAAGTACAATTTGCGTCCTCGACAAAGGGACAGTGCACCAAAGGAAAAGTCAGACTAGTAGGGATGGACTTCATGGATGAAGAATAGGGACAATAGAGCAGGGACAGAGAGATTGGTGCATCGTTCGAGACACATGACAGGATAAGTTTGGGTTGTTTTCCCAGGAGGGAGAGTACCCTATCCTGCAAGAAGTGGATTTTCCTCAGCAAGGGCTGCAATTGTATAGCTCCAACGAAAAGCGCTCGATAGCAACACCGTGGATGAACAATAGGAGCCTGCCAGCGAGGCTCACAGGAGAAGAAAAACGGACGCTGGAAAGAAGATTGTTTGCTTAGTTTCATTACGGTTATATTGATAGTACCTTTTCATTCTGCTATCATGCATCTTTTTGGCAGGCCAATGATTGATGAAGAACAGCCATTAGGTTTTGTTGTTTTGCCCCGATCATCATGGGTGAAGCAGCGGAGAGTGCTATTCCTTCTTTTTGCTATTCTGCTGATGATTATTCTTTGTGGAGTTCTTTGGGCATTAGAAAATGCAAGTAATTCGCCTACTTCTGACAATGATATCTTTTTCACACCAAGACGAAAAATAATGCTTTCTAATAATGTTTTCCTAGATACTCATAAGAGATTTTTTGGTAATGGTGTTGCTTACCCTCTGTCTTTGATAAATTATACATATTCTAAGCCGACAAATTTTACTGAGGGAAAAGGGGAGTTTGGTTTTGGCTACCCAGGGCCACGCTTGTATCATCGTCAACCCACTGGTATAGGGTACCCCGGTTGTGACAATAATACGTACTGTGATAACATTTATTTAGAAGAAAAAAATATTACATTGGTGGGTTGGCATTATAAAGAAGTGACGGTCCCCCGAAAAGCTGGCTATTACCCTGCTTGTTGCCCCATCATAAATAATACTGATACTATTTTGTATATCAACTGTTCAGGGGTGATCATATCCAAACAGACATTCCCTTTGAAAGGTTCGAAAGATTCTGACACTATTACAGGTAATTCTCGTTATTCAGCTGTGGATTATGATAGGCCGATATATGCCCACCCCGGGATCTTCTTTCTCACAAATGGAACGTACTCAAATGTTCATAATGGCACCAATGATGTAGCTTTTGGAATGGTGCTGCCCCTGGGGGTCCCTTGCAAATATGCCCACAGACAAATAAAATGGGTAAAGAGAACACTTACAAAGGAATTTTGCGAAGGAATAACAGATATTGAGATCAACAGTTATAGTAATGGTATTACTTTTGGTTATATCCTGTCTGCCATTTTCACATTAGGGGGAATGGCTATGAGTAGGACTGAAAAGGCTCGCGAATATTTTGGCTGTAAATTACAGATATTGTCAAATACCACAGTAGCAGCATTACGTGACATCACCATTCAATTAGAAAGTATGAGGATTTATTCTGAACAGACTAGATATGCAGTGGACTTTATTTTAGCAAAGAATGGTGGTGCATGCGCAGTTATTGGCGATCAGTGTGTAGTGGGCATAACAAATATGGAAAAGAATAACACCAAGCATATCTTGGATATTATTGAGAATGTCAAAGGTATGGAACCAGGTAATTGGAGTTGGTCCCTTTTTGGAACATGGGGGTGGCTAATAGAAAAAGCAATATATTTCATTGTTATATTGGTATTTTGCTGTGTTCTTATTCAATGTCTCCCAATGTGCTGCACATACTGTATCTCTGTATTGGCTCCGAAGAGGAAGATATCGATTCATGATACTAATGCTGCAATAATGTTACAGAAAGAAATAGATGACATCATGGCTATAGATGACGGTGTTTTTGAAACGTCCTCTCTTCTCTTGGAATATACTCCCACTATTGACAACATGACATGTGCATAAAAAGGCAATGTGCTTTATTATTCCTTTATGTTTCTGCTTTGATTTTTGATTGTAGATGGTTAGCTCATGCTAACAGGAGGGTTTGTTAATATTGGGAAGCCTTTCTGTCCGTATATTTTAGCATTCGCGACACCATCTTGCAATCTGGACGCCATTTTGTATGATAATCAAAACTGCTTCTTAGTTATTTTCGAGAAACGGTCCTTGGTAAGTTTTGTTTCCCAAGGTTGAGATTTTTCTTCTATAATTGCAAGTATCCTCGTTAGTGCATACCTTTCTTGTTAGATGGAGCCTTTCTCCCACCCGTCTGGTAGGGAGGATAGGCCAGATGACCTTGGGCAGTAGAGAGCCTGTGCCCAGCTGCAGAATCGAAACTTATGCTCTGTACCCCCATTGTATTACGAGACCTGCTAGTATTTTTCCATAGTAGGCGTGCCTTTGTGGACTTTGCAAACGTACATAATGTAATTGTATGCTTACGGGCTTCAGTCCCTCGACAGCCGTCCCGAGAGGCTGGTCAGACTGGGCTCCACTGCAGTGTAATCTCAATAAATATCTGGTTTGTATTCTCTACTGTCTGACCGACTCTTCATTTGTGGGAAGGCAGAGAAGGTGGTCGTGAGTGACCCGGGTGGCCCTTTTCGGGTCACTTCCTTCAAGATACGCAAGAACCAAGTTCAAGTCCCACTGAGACATTATGAAGGGAACAGGAGGAAAAAGATGAGTAACGCCCTTAAGGAAGCGATTTACAACAGGGGACTTGAAAAGAGAAGGCAGATCAGGAAGCCTAAGAAAGGCTGAAATGGCTGAGAGGTAGTTCTTAAGAGTGCCCAGAGCAGAGCCCTGCTGGGCCAAAGAAAGGAGGAACAAGAGAACCTCAGAAAGAGGGGCAGAAAGGGGATCCACAGCCTTTGCTGTGCACCATGCCACAAATTTGTTCCATCAGCAGGCGTACACAGTCTTGGTGAAGGGACGCCTGGCTGCCAAGATAACATCACAGACTTCGGGAGGCAGGTCAAAAGACGTCAACTGCCGCCGCTCAATCTCCACGCAAGGAGGTGGAGACTGGACAGGTTCAGGTGGAGGACCGTCCCCTGCTGCTGTGACAGAAGATCCTCCCGAAGAGGCAGTCGGATCGAAGGATCGATGGCCATGTGTAACAGCTCGGGATACCAAACTCTTCGTGCCCAATCCGGAGCCACAAGGATGACTTGGGCCCAGGCGCGCTTGTTCTTCAGCACTCTGGGCAGAAGTGGTATAGGCGGAAAGGCGTATAGAAGACCGCAACTCCACTCGCGACGAAAAGCATCGCCTAGCGGCCCCCTTTGGAAATGCCAATGCGCAGAACTGCTGACATTGCGCGTTCTCTTCGGTGGCAAATAGATCTAACCAAGGCTCTCCCCACTGCTGAAAGAGACCTTGCGCCACCTCCGAGTGAAGACGCCATCCGTGATCCACCATGCACCTGCGGCTGAGTTCGTCCGCCCTGGCGTTCAGTGAACCTGCCAGGTGTTGAACCACCAGGGATATGCCCTGATGTTCCAGCCATGTCCAGAGACGGAGAGCCTCTTGACATAGGGTCCACAACCCCACCCCGCCCTGTTTGTTGCAGTACCACATGGCGGTGGTGTTGTCCGTCAACACCTGCACCACTCTTCCCCGGACAGAGGGAAGGAATGCTTTTAGTGCAAGACGGATCGCCCGAAGCTCCAGAAGGTTGATGTGGAGCCCGGACTCCGCCAGGGACTAAAGGCCTCTGATCTCCGCCTCTCCCATGTGGCCGCCCCATCCCAGCAGTGATGCATCTGTCACCACTGTGAACTCTGCTTGGGGAAGGGAGAGGGATCTGCCGTTGACCCAATCCCGGTTCGTTAGCCACCACTGCAATTGACGTGCAGTGCCCTCCGAGATCTGCGCTGGCTGGCGCGGAAAAAAGAAAGAACTGACGTCAGCGCGCGAGGGTGGCTTCTAAGTAGCTACCGCGACGTCATCCCGGCGACCACGACGCCAACGACGAACGCGGAGCCAACTGACGCCACCTTCCGAGGCGCAGGGGTACTGCTGACGAAAGCATTCTCCGGATCCAATCTGACGCCTTGGGGTAATTCTAAGGTAAGGAATCTATAACTGTCTTTTTCAGATCTGAAGATTGAAAATTTTAAAACATTCTGTAAATGTGAAGGAAATTGAAAATGGAGGCTAAAAATGTAGTTAGTATCCTCAGATTGATTCATGGGAGCAGTGCAAGTGTATGAAACAGAATATAGTATGGGCAATGAGTAGCCTCAATTGAATTTAAAAGAGATCCAACCTTCCCATTAAAATTAAAATGATGATTCTTTAAATATTTGTTTGTAAATTAAATAAAATGTTTCATCATTTGTGTAGTTGTTTGATAAATGCTTGTTTCTGTATTTTTTGTGTATAGTCCTGCGGTTCAAATAATTGAAAATGCTTATGCGGTGGTCCCTGGCTTCCAGTAAAGACTCCTTGGGGGTCCCTAGATTCCAATAATGATTCAGTGGCGGTCCCTTGGTTTGGTAATGATTAAGTGGGGGTGACAATAAGTCAAAAGGTCAACAAAGCATCCACATGGAATAAAGACAAGCGTTGGCAAAGCCAAAAGTTTTGACTCATATGAAAATGCAACCCATACATATTGCTACTAGAGGTCTCATTGCATTTTCAAGAAAGACTATGGGGCTGATTACGATAAACGGCTTAGACCCTTGGTCGGAGCCGTTCCTACGTCATCGTAATCGGCTGTTCGGATTAATTTCCAACCGACCCATTTGGATGGAGTCGGTCGGAAAGGAATTCGAACTGGATTTCCGAATGGCTTCCGACGGGCTCAGAGGGCCCGTCTGCCATTCGGAAAGCCTCCAGTAATCCCAAGGGCGGCGCTTTCCGCCCAAGGGATTACAATGTCAGATTCCGACAGCCTTTCTGTGCCGGCCTTTCGGACACAGAAAGGCTGTCGGAAGTCGACTTGGGGGCCCCCAGCAGGGCCCCCATGGGTGCACGGCCTCCACTTGGAGGCCGAGGGGGCACCTATGGTGCCCCCCTGTTGATCCCTGCACCCCGTGGCAGGCACTTTGAGGTGTCTGACACGAGGTGCAGGGATGAACTGCACCTCTTCTCTTTACAATGAGAGCATGCATTCCAGTGGGAATGCATGCTCCCATTGTAAAGAATAGGAGTGCGACCGAACAGTGTTCTGTCGCATCCTAATTGCTGGGTTGGGACTGACGACAGAAGGGTCAGTCGGTCCCTGTACCAAATCGATGTCGGACGGACTCAGGTCAAACCGACATCGAAATCGGGCCCTAAGTGTCTGCATGTCTTTACTTTGTGTTCATAAAATACATTAAGTCCAACAACATATCATGTTATCATGACAAGTAAAACAAAGCCACGTATATTTGAGTGCACAAACATCCCAACAGCACTCACATCCTAAACAAAACCATAAAAAGCCATAAATCAGCAATTAAAAAGTTGCTGTGCCAGCAAATATATCAAAGAGCACACACAGGATCTCATGTTGCATCTGCAACTAACAAAAGCAGACCTGATGACTCATCAGTGAACCCAAATGGGAACAAAAATGGGACAATGTAGCCATTAATAAAATGCTGTGGCCTTGATGGGCAGCACATTTAGCAATGGAAAACAATGAACGACATAAAAGCTAATGGCTGAAAGGGCCTTACCTAAAGTTCTCTCTCTCGCTCTACTTACTGTACGTTTTTTAAGAACTGATTACATGAGGTCTTTGCCATACCTAAAAAAGAATTATTGCATGCAAATTACCTGAAATTCCGCAGAACTGCTGCTAATCTGATTAACATTCGGCAAAGATCCACCATAATACTGAGCTCGAGACTGCGCCAGGCGCAACTGTTGCAGTTTCTGAAATTGTACCTAGATGAGAAACAAAAAAATATTAGCAACATGTAACCCAAATCTGGGCCGGAAAAAAACAATAAGTAGGGAAGGTAGTGCTAACAATGCTGCATGCATGCCTAAACCGGATTGGTGCAACTGTGTGCCTGACGTGATTGTATTTGTTAAAGAACTTAACTACATTAGAGAGCATTGGTTTTTAAAACAGATAAACATGACTGGTAAAACAACATTTTTGTTACAACCCTTAGATGCATGGGACCTACGAACACAAACCGTTGACAAAAAAAAATCAAAAAAAAAAAATCACACAAGCATTGTAATTTATGTGTAACAAAAGAAGAGCCTTGAACCCTCTACAGGTCTCAAAAGAGTATCACCATTGAGTCCCCTATTGGTCTTCCGACATGCAATTATGAAAGTTGACATTTAAACCAGTTTCAGTACTCTACTTGAATTCAATTCTACATTGTTTAGCATAACGGCAGCAGAATTGTAGGTTTGTTGTGTGTAGTTTTGTTACTGTGAATTGCTGATTTTGACCCATTATATTGAATAGTTGTGCTATCTGTACTATGCATTCCAGAATGCATTATGCTCCCACATTCGAAAAACGAACATTTGATGAACTGTAGAAAAGTCTCCCTTCTCTGTGCCCATCATCGTGCATCAACCTCTTTTTTCATCTGCCTGCAAAATCTCAAACTAACATCATCACTATGGGAAGTAAAAGAAGATTAGTTGTGTCAAAAAGAAAATACTATAATGAACACTGGAACAATGTTTTTACTATAAAGTGCTGTAGAGTTGATGGAATGTTCCTATGTAATGTGGAACTTGGGACTGAAATGTATCTTATGAAGAAAGGGGAGTTGGGGTAGAGAAAAAGGAGAATGAAGGTGGAGGTAATGAGGAATAAATCTTTACCTTGATCATACTTTGGCTTTGTGGATCCAATTATAAATTACATTTCACAACACCCCCAGGAATGTAACTGACAAAATCAGAATTCTTGCCTCTTTGGCTGGCAGTTCAGGATGGACTATTCCCAGGAGGAGCAGGGTCAATACTGATTCGCATAAGGCGGGTCTCCGTTTACAGTGGTATAATGAGTGAAAAACAATATATTGGCAAGCTGCCCAGAGCGTTTGTCAATGGTCAGGCTATTTACAAGCATTCCTCCTTCACCCTAAGTGTCTGATCAATCCAGAAATGCCTTTCCTCATTGGCAGCAAACAGAATCTCACCCCCAGTTACTTCAAACGCATAACACTTTGGCTTATTGCTGGTGTACAAAATTCCCCCAAACCCCTACACTGCGAGAAGCATAATTACAGAAGCAGTTTCTTTGCAGGGTGAAAAAACATGTTCCTTCAACAAATGACTCATGTAAAGCAGTAAAGAAACTAAATCAATCCAGACTAGACCATGGAAACCCACACTTGACAAATAACGCCAACAACAGACTTGCTCTGCTAAAGGCACTACAAAAAGAAGCAGCACTTCCAAGAGTTTTTTTGGAAGTGTGCGGTCAGTAGGTTTAGTATGTCTAGTTTTTTTTATTTTTTTACTAGCTGTGAAGTTTTCTTTGGGATGTTACAAATACATCCTGGTCACAGGACCATGGTGTCAAAAATAATCATCTGCAGCCAGTTGAAGTGGCCAGAGCGACTTCCTTTGGCACAACTCACTGTAGGACCACCCATTATCTTGTCTGAGACCAGAAGGTACTTTCCTTTTTAGGATTAACACTTTCTATTTAAGTTTGTTCCAAATAACACACATTATTGCCTACATCCAGAACCCAGCAGGTAGATATATGTAACCTATAATTTTAAAAAAAAAGGAAAAAGAAGATAGGAGAAAACAAAAAAAAGAGCACGGTGCCCCGAACCTTCCAATGCCCGCCACCTCCTCTCCCTACCCCAGAAGTCTATATTTGTTTAGACCCACTTGATTTGAGCTTGCTTACGACATGTCATATCTATGCCTTATAATCTTTATATAGCTCAATTCATCTTTAATGCTCACATTTAGGACACTAAGGATGGTTCTCCTTATTATTTTAAGGTAGGCGTGACGGGGGAGTTCTAGAAATTCCTACACTAAAGAGATCAGTAAGGGACCTCATTCAGTTACATAAGTTTTCTCCTTGGCCTCCAGGGCCACTGTGATTCTCTCCACAGCAAAAAGGTCCCAAATTCTAAAGAGTCAGTCATGTCACATGCGAGCCTTGTGTGAAAACTTAACTCCAAACAGGAGGCCAGAGTTGGTTATGATGGCAGGTTTAAGGCCTGCTTGGTGCACTGTGATAAGTTATGTCCGATGCCTTTGGCCTGATCTGTTCATTATGAAAAGTTACCACACAGGCAGGGGGCCTAGCTTATTTACTGTGAAAAAAATTCGTTAAAGCCAGCAGGCATTTAACAGTGGGGTTGTTGTCACATTGTGTTACAGGCTATATACATGTATACTATAACAATAAGCCGATTTCGACAAAGAGGGTCCAAGGGAAGTTTAAAGACCTGCTAAGGATCATGTCCCCTATCATAACTACTAATACCAAAAATGAAATCCTAGGGTCTAGTTTTAGAGAAAGATAAAAGATGTGTCAAGAGGTAAAACACTATCAAACTACTAGCGACTATACCACACAAACCTGGCTGTGGGAAATTCCTTTTCAGGACTGAAATCCTCACTCACCAAAGGTGACATGCTTCATCATATGGGATTCTCCTCCCAAAGGAAATGCTAATTCCTTTGAGGGCTACAACCCCTCTCTGAGAGAAGGAGCTCAGGGATGTTTTCATTAAAGGATATCACTAAATACCCATAGGATGAGCAAAACTGATATGAGTGAAGGCGCAGCGCAAGAAAAAAACTGAAGTGAGATGTGCTATTAAAACTGGCTAAGGGTGCAAAAATTCGATTTATTCAAAAGCACCCGCTGTCAGGATTAAAAACAGTGCACCAGCGGTATGGATTTAAACCGCGCTAATATGGTGAAAAGTGATGGTCGACATGTTTCAGCCTGTCAGCCCTAACATCGGGCGAGGCTTTCATCAGGACCTGTCAAGATGCTGCTGCTTTCAGTGCTCAAGCGAGTCAACAAAAAAGGATACGACAATCAAATATGTTCTTGGTGTAACTGCTTCACCAGATCATCTTACCTAGTGAAAACAAAAATCATCCAATGAAACATTCACCATCCGCTGGGCATAACATCACTAGTAGTTATGGTACTTATATATAATGTATTGGTGAAACAAGATATATAGAGAGAAGAAAGGGCAGCTCTTACCCGCTACTGCTGGGCAAGGCACTCTACCTCAACCTGGCAACCGCTCAGTATGGGGGCACCGCTCTAGAAAAAGAAATTTTGTATTGCTGACATTAGTAACTGTGTGGTGTATGTATCAAAAGCCACACCATATATTGCCCACATTTAAGCAATATCGACCAGGTTCTTCATTAAGTGTAACCTGAATCTAAAATGTACAGGTTGAGGTAGAGTGCCTTGCCCAGCAGTAGCGGGTAAGAGCTGCCCTTTCTTCTCTCTATATATCTTGTTTCACCAATACATTATATATAAGTGCCATAACTACTAGTGATGTTATGCCCCGCGGGGATGGTGAATGTTTCATTGGATGATTTTTTGTTTTCACTAGGTAAGATGATCTGGTGAAGCAGTTACACCAAGAACATATTCGATTGTCGTATCCTTTTTTGTTGACTCACTTGAGCACTGAAAGCAGCAGCATCTTGACGGGTCCTGATGAAAGCCTCGCCCGATGTTAGGGCTGACAGGCTGAAACATGTCGACCATCACTTTTCACCATATTAGCGCGGTTTAAATCCATACCGCTGGTGCACTGTTTTTTAATCCTGACAGCGGGTGCTTTTTGAATAAATCGAATTTTTGCACCCTTTAGCCAGTTTTAATAGCACATCTCACTTCAGTTTGTTTCTTTTGCGCTGCGCCTTCACTCATATCAGTTTTACTCATCCGATGGGTATTTAGTGATATCCTTTAATGAAAACATCCCTGAGCTCCTTCCTCTCAGAGAGGGGGTTGTAGCCCTCAAAGGAATTAGCATTTCCTTTGGGAGGAGAATCCCATATGATGAAGCATGTCACCTTGGTGAGTGAGGGATTTCGTCCTGAAAGGGAATTTCCCACAGCCAGGTTTGTGTGGTATAGTCGCTAGTAGTTTGATAGTGTTTTACCTCTTGACACATCTTTTATCTTTCTCTAAAAATAGACCCTAGGATTTCATTTTTGGTATTAGTAGTTATGATAGGGGACATGATCCTTAGCAGGTCTTTAAACTTCCCTTGGACCCTTCTTTGTCGAAATTGGCTTATTGTTATAGTTGTTTGAGCAGCTGTTGTTGCTGCGGGTCCCTGTTTTCTTCTTTTTGTAAAAGGATCTGAGCTAGATACCTTTCCAATTTAGAGAGTTTGTTTTGTAGTGATTTCCCGGACAGATACAGTTGCCAACTGTTTGACTCTTACATTTACAACTGGACCCTTGTCTGAACACAAGATGGCTGAACGACTGGGTTTAGCATTTGATGACATGGCTGCACAATCAATTCTGAGCACACCTAGCATAATAGATACATATCAAGGGGGACCCTCAGCACATAGTGATGACTGGTCTAAACTTCTCTCACTCAAAAAATCGCATTCTCGCATTTACATACACGGAGCCATCATGACTGAATATCTGAGAGGCAATTGTGCACCCACAGGGTTGATAGTCACGAACGCACCCCGCCTCTTCTTAGAAGATAAACTGTTTTTAAAGGATTGGTCACTCGTGGCATGGCGCTGCACCCGAGACTGGCTAATCCTTATAATTAATACAGCCAAACGCATGGCAGACACCATTCTTGTTGAGATACAAACCTTGGAGTCCCAGATCAAAGTCACAATCTCGGGCGCACTGTTTAAAAAACAAAATGAGGAGACCAATAAGCACAACAAAGAATTTAAAGACTCAGTCCTAGCTTCAAAAATTACTAAATTTAAGAAAGACCTGGCACGTTTTTCCATGGAGACTATCTACCCGTACACGAGTGCTGAGTAGGTTCCTCCCCAATTCAATAGGCAAGGAAAGAGGTACGGTTCCAACTACTCGACATCAGGGAGTGAAGGTTGGTTCAGCGATTCGGATACTTCTAATCAGGGCGAATCAATGACCAGAGGTCCGAATCGGAAGACTAGAGGGAGTTGGAGAGGCTATCGAGGTGGCCCTCCTCCTCCGCACCTACCACCTCAATGGTGGGTACCAGGTCCTTTTGGATATCCTAATTTACCACCCCAAGGACATATGTTTCCATACCAACAGCAACCACAGATGTATGTGAACCAGCCTTTTTTAGGGTATGGCCGAGGCAGATCCAGAGGGAAACGGCGGAAGCAACAAGCGCAGGTACATTGGGCAGACGACCCGCCAGTACGCTCGACCCGGAGCATGACAGAGGCCCTCGCGGGATCGAGCAATGAAACGATATAATCATAAATCTAAGCAGTCGAGTCCTGTCTACAGATGAACAGGCCCTGCTAAACAAAGGACTAGGCTTTGTCCCCTCGTATAGAGGCGATTCCTTTGTGATTAAACAGGAATTAGCCCATTTTTTTCGCAAAATCCAAATGGATTTCTTTTTCAAAGACCAGAAGCAAGATGCCACGGAAGGGCTGGACACCAACACAGGACTAAAAATCAAATCAACATTCAACCCTCTTCCACATCAAGTCCCTCCCCAGGTGTTGACCTTTGAGAAAGCGGTATCCACTGAAGTGACTGCTATCTGTGCTAGGAACAACAGACAATTTCAAAATCTAACGGGGCGAGAGCGACAAGCGATGCAATCACTGGCTAGTGATGATACCATAACGATTAAGCCTGCGGACAAGGGGGGAGCCACAGTTGTAATGGATACCTCCTCCTACCGCACAGAATGTCTCAGACAACTAGGGAATACCAAGTTTTACATGCCTCTAAGAGAAGATCCGACCAAGAGGTTAGAAAACGAAATTAAGATATTAGTTGAGGAAGCACTCACGAACGGCTGGATAACCACACAGGAAGCCACTTTTCTGACCAAAAGCCACCCAATTATTCCATATTTCTATGCACTACCTAAGGTGCATAAGAACACCAATCCACCTCCTGGTCGCCCTATTATTTCTGGGCAGAGGTTCCTTGCTTGAACCTCTTTCCACATTTGTGGATTATTTTTTGAGGCCTCTAGTAAGTGAGATGCCTACTTATTTGAAGGACACTAAAGACGTTTTGAGGCTAGTTGAAGACCTACAATTTGACATGGAGTGCGATTTCCTCGTGTCGCTAGATGTGGAATCGTTATACACATGTATTCCGCAAGATGAAACACTATCTGTCATTGAAACACTTCTGATGAATAGAGATTTAGACACTATTACACCTGTGTCTTTCATTATGAACTGTGCCCGTTTGGCGATGAAGGAGAACTTTTTCAAGTATGAAGACCAACTTTTTCTCCAAGTCTCGGGGACTTCTATGGGGAGCGTCTTTGCCCTTAGTTTGGCTAATCTTTATGTTCACGTCTTTGAACAAGATCACATCTTCAGCAGCCAGAATCCATACAAGAACCATATACGTTTATGGAAAAGATACATCGATGATGTGCTGGTTGTTTGGAGAGGCGAATTAACATCGATTCTTGAGTTCAAAGAATGGCTGAACTGCAGAAATGAATACTTGAAATTTACCTGCGAGTATAGCAAAATCAGTTTACCATTCCTGGATGTGAAAATCTTTCCCTCTGATGGAGGATTGAGTACTGAACTATACAGTAAGCCGATGTCACGGAACTCATTGCTGTCCTACAAGAGTTTTCACCCTAAATCTTTGCGTGAGAACTTGCCGTTCTGCCAATTCTTGCGCATCAAAAGGAAGTGTTCCTCATCTGTTAAATATCAAGAACACGCACAAAACCTGGCGGACCATCTTGAAGCTAGACATTATCCCAGACACCTCATTAAAAGATCGCTCAAACGCGCAGCAAATAATAATAGAACTGCTCTACTAGAGCCTAGTCAACCCAAACAGAAAAATGAAAGACTGACCTGCGTGAATACTTTCAGCAGTTTCTCTCACAAAATCAAGAGGAGTATTCTTTCCAATTGGAAAATACTAGATATTGGGGCAAAACCATTGCCACGTCCACTCTTTGCTTTTAAGCGGAGTTCCAACATAAAAGACCATCTTGTACATACACGACCGCGCCACACCAAGCTAGAAAAACAGGAGACTCTGTGGGGCTTATCTCCTGTGAAAGGGCAATTTCCATGCGGTTCGTGTTCAGTATGCCAACAAACAACACGCACTACAGAAATAGATATTGGGACCAGTAGACCTTGGTTACTCTCGCGACACACCAACTGCAACAGTGACAACTTGATCTATCTCATCACTTGCCCATGCTCTCTTCGGTATGTGGGAATGACTACACGCAAAGTCAGAACCCGCATTTTAGAACACAAGAGCACCATTCGGTGTAAGAAAGCATCCACCAAATTGACTGGTCATTTCCTTGCGAAGAATCACTCTCCCCAAGATCTCAAATGGACAGTGTTGGAAAAACCATCCATTCCCAGTCATATTACTGACATCACCAGATATATATTTAGGCGAGAACAATGGTGGGTACATAGATTACACTGTGCAGACTCAGGCCTCAACGACGAAATTCCATGGCTAGCCTTGCAATGAGAATCGAACCAGCCAGCCCTTGATCTTTGCTTAGTTTGCTCATTACAGGAATTGCAGTGTGCTACATTGGTCTCACTTTGGCACTCTGCAATCTAGTTAGACGCATTCTGAATGTTAACTATCAGTACATTGAATCTTGAAATTTGCACTTTTTGATGTACATAACACACGAGAATGCAAGTTCAGCTTATTAATTATAGATGGCTGTTATTTTCTCATATATGTATTCACAACTAGAGATTTCCAAAATATTGTTTTTTGCACGTAAAAGGGTTTTGCCATCATGCTCTGGTCAAGTGTCCTGCCCCAGCATTATGTCCGTATATGTGGCAAATACCGTAAACCATTACCGAAATAATGAGTCATAATATGCTTTGCGCTTAGGATACGTGGTCCTTACATGCTTCCCTTAATCGTGTGTATGTAACTAGGCGATTATATCTTTATTCCCTCTGTATGTGTACATCTCGACTTTACCAATTCGCTCCATTCTTTATCTTCTGAGATAAGATACATACATGCTCCTTTAGATTAAGCGCAGACTTGAGGCATCTGACGCTATACACCGGCGCATGATTATAGTGAGGCAACGAGAGACCTCCATTCTGGCTCACACGCACGCGCGTTTTATCTTCTCGAGACTTGAAAATTTGTAGTTACAACAGTTGGGGGCTATACTAAATCAGATTTAGGGCTCTCATAACTAGTAGAAAGCTAGATATCCTTGTTGGCTGATGAGTGTTGGTCTATTTGACCACGAGAGAGTATGGTTTTGGACATTGCAGGGCGCATGCGCGGAGAGATTAGTGTTGACACGCCTAGACATGCGTCACTCTATCTTCCAAACTATACACACCTGACATGCATTGATCGAGATTCCTCCCTATATAAGAGCGCGCTCTGGGACAGATCCTTTATCTCCGGCTACAGGCTCACATCACACGGAGTACCGACGGACAGGTTAGTGTCTTACCCAGGCTTTGCCCTACTGACAGCAGCAGTCCTTAAGCATGAGATACTATCCATTTTTGTAGGAACTTGCTGTTTTGTTTTAG
The DNA here is from genome assembly GCA_963921515.1 of Calotriton arnoldi. NCBI lineage: Eukaryota > Metazoa > Chordata > Amphibia > Caudata > Salamandridae > Calotriton > Calotriton arnoldi. Next base: position 1,349,020 of record CAWUFW010002142.1, on the reverse strand, counting down.
AATCTTTTATTTAGGTAGGCTAGAGCAGTGCATGTGAGAACTTTGTGAGAACTTTGTTCTTAGGAGGCCCTTTAAAAGACTTTAAATGTAATATACTGGGCCCCATCGTACATCTAACAGTTTCTAGACTTAATAAAATCAGTTCTACATCTAAGAGTTTCAGATTCATGAAACTTAGTTAGTGTCCAACCTGATTGTGAAACTGGACTGTGTTGTTCTTGTCACTATAGATTAAAGCTCCTATCTATGTACATTTTAGATTCAGGTTACACTTAATGAAGAACCTGGTCGATATTGCTTAAATGTGGGCAATATATGGTGTGGCTTTTGATACATACACCACACAGTTATTAATGTCAGCAATACAAAATTTATTTTTCTAGAGCGGTGCCCCCATCCTGAGCGGTTGCCAGGTTGAGGTAGAGTGCCTTGCCCAGCAGTAGCGGGTAAGAGCTGCCCTTTCTTCTCTCTATATATCTTGTTTCACCAATACATTATATATAAGTACCATAACTCCTAGTGATGTTATGCCCCGCGGGGATGGTGAATGTTTCATTGGATGATTTTTTGTTTTCACTAGGTAAGATGATCTGGTGAAGCAGTTACACCAAGAACATATTCGATTGTCGTATCCTTTTTTGTTGACTCACTTGAGCACTGAAAGCAGCAGCATCTTGACAGGTCCTGATGAAAGCCTCGCCCGATGTTGGGGCTGACAGACTGAAACATGTCGACCATCACTTTTCACCATATTAGCACGGTTTAAATCCATACCGCTGGTGCACTGTTTTTTAATCCTGACAGCGGGTGCTTTTTGAATAAACCGAATTTTTGCACCCTTTAGCCAGTTTTAATAGCACATCTCACTTCAGTTTTTTTCTTTTGCGCTGCGCCTTCACTCATATCAGTTTTGCTCATCCTATGGGTATTTAGTGATATCCTTTAATGAAAACATCCCTGAGCTCCTTCCTCTCAGAGAGGGGGTTGTAGCCCTCAAAGGAATTAGCATTTCCTTTGGGAGGAGAATCCCATATGATGAAGCATGTCACCTTTGGTGAGTGAGGGATTTCGTCCTGAAAAGGGAATTTCCCACAGCCAGGTTTGTGTGGTATAGTCGCTAGTAGTTTGATAGTGTTTTACCTCTTGACACATCTTTTATCTTTCTCTAAAAATAGACCCTAGGATTTCATTTTTGGTATTATATACATGTATATCCATTACATGTAATGTCTAACAGATTGCAATAGTAGGCAAGGGTTTTGGTGTTGGCCACCCACTCTGACAAATCCGAACGGTTTTCATACAATGATTCTTGTTAGGCCCTACTGACAGGGTTCGTTTATCGTTTGCAAACTGTATTTTTCTATATAGTTTTTATAACTGGATGCAAGATGGTTGCCAGTTTATGTGCACTTGAATAGGCGTATATACCAGTTATGGTGTCATACCAGCGTTAAAAGTTGGGAAAAGTTATTCAAGATTCCATAGGTTTGATCTGTTTATTATAAAGCCTTATGACAAAGACAGGAGTCCACACATACTTATTGTGAAAAGCGTGTGTTTAAGACAAAAGGCTTTTAAGGATATTTTGTTAGCACACTGTGCAAAAGCCTGTACGCAGGTATTTTGTTAAAGTGAAACTCAGATTACCGCAGTAGAGAATGATTTTGGTATTGGTAACCCACGAGAAAAAAAAAAAAAAAGATCAAAGTTATGAACTATGATAATCCTTATTGGGCTCTCTTAGGAGGGATTTTATATTTTGACAATGGAAATTTTGTACATATTTGTAATTTTGCTATGGAATATCTGATAGCAGCCTTGTGGGAAAGCTTATGCCCAACACAGTAGGTTTGAGTTGGTTATGGAGACAAGCCAGTGATTAAGGTTATAGGCCTGGTTGCTTTTTTTATGGAAATGCACGAGAACAGCAGTAGGGATGACATAATAATTGCAAACAACATATGCTAAAGTCAATAGGCATTTAATGGAGGAGTGAGTGTTATTATTCTGTATTAAAGCCTTCAGAAAGGTATCTCACAGATTAGTGTAGTAGGCGAGGGTTTTGGTACCCCTCCTTTACAACCCCTGGGTATTGAAGGTTTGCACTATAAGAATCCTTGTTAGGCCCTCTTAGGCGAGATAATATTGTGCTTTGCCAACTGTAATTCCGTTACATTGCAAAAGTTTACAACTTTAGGCTTGATGATTGCCTTGTGCGTAAGCTTACACTCAGTAAAATAGCCCTGAATTGGTTACAGTCACAAGCCAATGATATCCCCTATAGGCCTGAATGATGAGCTAAGAAACGTTATGACTGATATAAGTCTAGTCTGTTTTTTTATGATAAAGGTCGTAGGCCTGGCTTATTTATTGTGAAAAACAATTGTTAAAGCAAATAAGCCTTTAACATTGTCATCACACTAAGTTACAGGCATTTTGTTACATGCAATCTCACCAATTACCATAGTAGGCAAGGATTTAGGTGTTGGTCACCCATTCCGAGAAATTCTGGTAGGCCTCGTTGAGCTGGGTTGCTAGGGCCTATTGAAAGGGGTTTTATATTGTTTTGCCTACTGTAATTTTGTACATATTTGTAATTGTATGACTGTATCTATGATGGCTGCCAGCTTATGTGCACTTCAGTAGGCCTGTGTTGCTCAGTGACAAGCAATTGGTAAAGGTTAAGGGACTCATCGTTTCATTGGAAACGTTATATCAGATTCCTTGGGTGTGATCTGGTTGGAATTAAAAGTTACGAACAAGCAAGTAGGCCTGACCTACTGTGAAAAGCATGTGTTAAATACAACAGGCTTTCAGGATTGAGTCATTACACTGTTTTAAAGCCTATAGGCATGTATTTTGTAACACAGTCGCTCACAGATTACTGTAGTAGCCAAAGGTTTTGGTGTTGATGACCACCCAAACAAACCACAGGTATAGGAGATTTGCATGGTAATCCTTAGACTTTATCAGGTGGGATTTTATATTGTTCTGACAACTGTACTTTTGTACATATTTGTCAGTTCATTACTGTATGCCCGATGGCTGCCTTGTGGGAAATCATGTGCAAACATAATGGATCTAAGTTGGCTGTGCTGATAAGCCAATGATAAAGGTTATAGGCCTGACTGTTCTTATGTAAAGGTAAAAAGATACGATAAATGCAGTACGCCCGACATACTAATTGTGAAACTCATAAGTAAAACAGATTTTTAAAGGTGGATTGTTATTACTCTGTATTAAGGCCTACTGATAGGTATTGTATTACAAGGAATCTCATAGATTTCCAAAATAGATAAGGCTTTTGATGTTGGTTGCCCCCTGACAAGATTTGATTGAAGATATGCATTGTGGAAATCCTTGTTAGACTGTCTTATGAGATATAGTATTTTGCTTTGACATCTGGAGTTTTGTATGCTTTTGTAATTTTAGGACTCTGTGCCTGATGGTTGCCTCGTGGGAAAGGTCAACCACAACAGAGTAGGATGGATTGACAAATCCTAGGAGTACAAGATTTGCAATGGAGTAATTATTGCTAGAATGTCTGGAAGTCCTGAGGGGGGTGGGAGACAGATAGACAGACACACACACACACACACACACACACACACACACACACACACACCCTCCTCCACCCTCCGCCCCAGTGAGATGACACTGATCTGCCCAAATGTCATTTACACTCTGCTTTCATGCATGACCGCATACTGTTTGGGGTAATGGTTCAGCCTAGATAACTCATTGGCTTTCTCATCCTGTGAATGACGGCATATTCTGATCACATGTTGTGCATATTCACCTGAAAATGGGTGTGCTTCAGTGTCAGGAAAGGTTGATCAGACTTTTAGTTTTCAACTTTTTCCTTTCAGATATTCCCTGTTACTTCATGCTTTTCCTTTTATTTAAATTTTTCTTAAGAGGATACTTCAGCTCCCTAGGCAATCATTAGATTTAGAGTGTGCTGCAACCTACATGGCCACTTCTCTAAATCATTGGAGAATGCAGTTGTTCAACGAGTGTCATTGTTTTACCATTCCAAGACGGCCAACAAGTTGGTTTAAAAGTGATGGCTGTGCTGGAACTTTAAAACAGCAACAGACTATGTGCAGCACCATTGCAAGATAGCCACCAACTTGCTATTCTTAGTTTCATCTTTGTAAGCATATGCCCTCATGTTTAGACTGCAGAATTTTTCTTTTGTGTACTTGCATTCTTTTAATTTATCTTGCATAAGCCTTTGAGCTTAAGTGTGTTATATTGTTGTCAGAGGACGAATGTAAGAATGAGCCAAGGGATTGATGAATTGATGCAGGAGTGCAAAGATGAGTGACAGAATGTGTGTGATTACTTACTGATTGCTTAAACCTATCGTTAAAACAAGAGATTTTCATCTCAGCGAGACCTAATGGCTTTACAGTGCTTGTAACAAATAGTGACAACAGTCACATTAGAGGAAATCACAAGAAAGACATTTTGAGAATTTTACTCAGAGATCCTCAACTACTAATGTACAAACTGGCCCTTAACCGCATTATTTCAAGTTTTTGACTCGGTTTGTCCTGGACTGGGCTACACTATGTTATGTGAATCTGTAAAGCACAGCTAATCACCCATGAGGGTCCCCTGGCTGGTTGGTGAGGCACTCCTGGAGGAGATGCCTCCAAAAACACGTAGTCAAATCCCATATTCACCAGACCTCCCCATGACAGTGCTACATATACTGCCGCATAGGAGACAGTGGGAGGGCGTTGGAGACTGGACACAGGCGGGAGCGACTAGGTTAGGAGACCTTTACAGAGAGGGGGGAACTCCTCCCATTTGAGGATTTAAGAGAGGGATTAGATCTTCCTCAAGGTCACTTCTTGCTACATAGGTGCCTGACAGCGGCCGTCCGACGGCACTGGAGGGTGGGCACCTCAGAACCGAAACATCACAACACCTGCAGATACATTGGCACAGCTGGAGGCAGAATTAAAGAGGTTACATGCATCTATAGAGCATCTATAGTACAACCACTGAACGTACTGAAGGACCGCTGGACGATGGACTTGGACACCCCTACAGATGACAATGGCTAGGAGAATGTTCTGGCCAGGAGCCCCAAGGTATCGAGAAATGCCCGATTTAGGCCAATTAATTTCTTCATCCTGCACAGGGCATGCCTCACCCCGGGGTGCATTAATAAATACTTCCACAGAGAGGATGCAGGATGCATGCGGTGTGGTGAACTCGGAGTAGACATGTTCCACATGATCTGGGCATGTCCGATACTGCACAGTTACTGGGACGAAGTCACGAAAACAGTGGCGGCTATTACTGAAAGGTCTGCTCCTTGTTTACCGGCACACTGCCTCCTAGGTCTGTTCCCCCACACCTCCCAAAAAAAAGGGTCACTAGCAGATTCCAAGACCTGGCCTTTATCATAGCTAAACGAGAAATAACGAGGCATTGGAAAGCACCAGAAGGTCCTCGAATAGCAATGTGGAAAAAAGAACTAGAGAGAGAGGCAGGATGTGAAGGGAGAGTATTGCTCAGGAATGCCCGGAGGGGATCGTTCGATTGAGAGAGCCAGAGCCTGGTAGGCACTGGTCGATAGAATGAAAGACCCAGAGCCAGAATCGGAAGAATCTACAACACTGATACGATCCCCGCCTGGGAGCCCAACACTTCACGACACTGGGGGTAGGGCATCAGGAGGAGATCGGGATGAGTCTGAGGGTAGCTGACAGACTGTATTTGTGAGATGGAAGGGGCTACGCTTCGGATGGTACCCGGGGAGAGCGTGGGAGTAATCCTGCTTACATCCCTAAGGCACAGCAGAAATCTGCAGAAGGGGGAGAGGGGGTGAGTTAGCAAAAGGGGTGCCCAGAACAGTTAGTATTGATGCATGCTGTTGTGCACGATGTAATTTTTCTTTGCTCATCAACTTCTCAGGAAGAGCTTCATGACTAATGCATACATTGTGTGATTGTTAAATGCAATAAAATCTGTTATAAAAAAAAAACGAGGGTCCCCCATGTTGAAAAGCTATACTGATTAACCTTCACATGTCAAGGTGTCATGAAATGAAGATTAATCAATTTTTTAAACCGTGTTGTATACTGTGCATGGACACTTTGCACTGGGCTCATTGGTTGTCAATCTTCATTGATAACTCAAGTGCAATTTTCATTTCGCATTCAGTCATTCGGCTTTTACATGCTAAAACGCAACAAACTTGACTTGTAAATTTAAAAACATCCCACAAATCCACGAACAGCATACACAAGCATAAAGCTCAATGCCGCAAATCCCCCTACAATCAAAAACTCTAGTTCATACGCATAATGTCAGGGGGAGATACAAATACGAACACCAAGGGAAAGGCCTTTAGCCCAGTACTTTAGATAAAAATTGGATTTCCTCTGTTTTCATGTGTTTTTCCTCTTTCTTGTTATTTTTCCTGGTTGAGATTGTTGAAGCACCCTTAAGGTGACTATATGCTCTCATGTGTTGACAATACAGTTGCTCTTCAGTTCATTGAACCTCTGCTGTTTCTTTTTTTCATGACTTTCTTCATAAATATTATTATGACATTAATGACCTCTAGTCACCATTCTGCCAATTGAAAAGCTACTCTTTTGTGTCCATCTTTCCCACAATTATTTTTATTTAGCTGTGTGTCGAAATCTGATATCTGCAACTTACTACTGTCTACTTTGATCACTGGATGAATATACTTAAAAAGGGTAAACAGTAGCACAGTGGCCAATGGGCCAACATTCAGACCAACTAGTTTCTACATTTAGATCTGCCTCCTATTCTAACAGCAGCAAACATTGTACACGTTTAAAAGACATCTCCCACGCGTGATGGTCTTAGAGTATTTTCTAAAATTGCTTTGCAGTGTAACAGGGGAATTTCATGCTCCATGTCCTTGCACCAAGGACCTATTTTGCAAGGCACACTCTGACTCAAAGAAAAACAATGTCCATACAAACCCACTTTGTCTTCAAAATTCCAGTTGTGCTTTCACAGAATAAACTATGCAGCACTAGAGTAATGACGCATTATTTATGAAACGGTGCTGAGGAGAGCAGATTTCAGATATGTAAAAACTGCAAATCCTAGAACTGTAGTGGGATTTTCTGCCATTATTGATAGCTCAAGAAATACAGAAAAAGAACAATACAATAGGAGCCTGGGTATAAGAATAACTTATTTTTAACAGAAATATGTGAAATAAATGAATCTGTCAACTGAATGGGCCTCTGGAAAAAAAACAAATACTGGAATGAAGAAACATGCAGAGCTCAAAACAAAATATAATTATCATAAAATAAAACAAAATGAGTTGAATGCCACAATAACGCATAGAAATTGAATACGTGGTTGTGGTTAATCTCACACCATTCCGTATGCTTGCACAATAGACTCCAGCTACCAAAATATCAATTTAGCTTCAATTTTAGAGCTTACAGTTAGAGGTCTAGACAAAGAGAACTCTAATTTCATATTTGTTAGATAGACAAAACAAATACGATCTAAAAATAGGAACAGTAAACTATGAGCCATTATTTAGGAAGCCAGCTTGTAATTCTCTTTTTGGTGTTTCCTTGGATAAGTTTGATTTAAAAGGTGTGTACAGTTCTGAAATGACAGCAATGGGCAATATCCGTTATATATATAGCAAGTGCACTGGCAATGCTTGCCTGGGCGCCTGCCTCAATGTTATCCTGAAAGCATCCATTCCTCATAATTAAAGTGTGAGGCTGACAACGACTGCCGACTGACTGAGATTTTAGCTGTAGCCAAACCTAGGGAAACTGACAGGATACACTTGTGCGAAATAGTTTTCGGATGGCCTTCATTCTCGCCAACTACTCTTGAGCAACCGAAGGAGCAATGTTCTCTAACCCGCTAAGGAGAATGTGCTCCCCACTGATTCGCCCTATTTACTATATTCCAAAGCAACGTAACGGTACCCCGAACATCGCTTTCAGTTCAATGCAGTATTTCCGGAGTGTCTTTGGGCAACCAATGTAGCAAGAAAGCACGTACAAAAAATACTCAGCTCCACGTTTCTGAATGAAAAAGCCCCACTTCAACAACAAGACTAACTATGCCTCAATCCACCCTAACAAATACAGTTTGCTAGCATTCTATAACTAATCGCGCCCCCCAGAAACCAATTAAACAGTCTTTTCTTGGCCACAGACTCTGAAACAGCTTCCCTTTCAGATCCGGCCTCCTCCTTTTTAAGAGCGTCCTAAAACATTCCTTCCCCTCGCCCCTACATGCAAACTCTCTTCCAAAGCAGGACAGACAGACAAAACCTCTTTAGACATATGCTGAGAGCCAATTCACAATAAAAGTCATTTGAAATCAATAAACACAAAAAAACTTGCGCTAATCAAAGGAGCAACCACAAGTGATTATTAGTAAGGAAGCCAAAAAGGGATTTCTGTACTAGGTGTTCATGACGATATATTATCGATTGCTTCCTTTTATTTATCGTCTTACATTCTTTTCTCCAGATAGTCTAAATTCGTAGTTTTTGAATTTTGGTTAATGTTCGTGCTCTTAACAGAAATAAGTAAAGGTAGAAAGGCACCATATGCTCAGTATTGTAGACGGTGAAGGTCACAGCAGTGGTGGTTCTAGGCTAACAAGAGGAGGAAGGACACAGCTCAGAAGCCCACAGTTTGCTTTAGGAGATTAACTAGCATTGAAGTCATAATTCCAGCGGATTTATGTGACGGTACAATACACGTAGGTGGGGGACAGAAAGGGGCGAGTGGGCTGCAGGGATATGAGACTGAGTGCATTCTTCTTTTCACTGGCAAAATAAATAAATAAAGGGCAGCCATGCTGTGGGTGAAAGTCACAAGAGCTGGGTGCCTCAGTCTCTGTTCGTCACTTTCTGCCCTATTTAGCTATTACTGGGGTGTGACCTGAATGAATGCATGAGTGGCCGTTGGTAGAGCACTTTGTGATCTCATATTATGGTGGTATTTAACAATCTGAGCAGATGGCACATAACTACGGCCAGATTTACAAATTTTCCATCTGCAAAACATGCTCGCAAATTGCTTACCGACTTTTGTGAAAGGAAATAGATTTTGCAAACTGACCTTTCTCCTAATATGTCAGTTCAAAAATATCAAATTGTAGTGGGTTGCAATCTGACCTAAAAAAATCACTATTCATAAGGTAGATAAACTGCAATTCACTACGACTGGATGCCATCACAAGGATGGTGGCCTGCTGGGGTCAGCAGACTACAAATGTCTGTGATTTCATTTTAAATAAAGTCAATTTTGTTTCCTTTAAATGCAGCCTGTTTTCCTTAAAGGAATGGGGCACTGCCTGCTCCATCAAACTTTTTTTTTTAACCCGGATTTCGGTCATGAAAAAAGTATCTATACCTTAACTAAGCGCTATTTGGAAGGAACACCATAAAACACCCCTTCACAATAGCAATTCATTATGGGTTTCTAAACCCAGTCAAATACTTTTATTCAGCTAAAAGCAATATAAAGATAAAACATCATAAAAAAGGCACAAGATGCATATAATTCAGTATAAAATCACACAGCATTAATAAATGTGTGTATCAAAAAACAAAGTGCAATACTGTAACATGGGGGATCTGGACAAATTATAACTATTGGATCATTAATCAATTTAAACAAACCTATAGAGAATAAACACAGAAAAAGCAGAAGCTCTGGCCTAAAGTGCATAATTAGAACGTTCCAGATTCTCAACAATTATTAGGATTCACCTCTCTTCTGAGATAGTGCTTGTCGGACATAACTTATAACAGCTAGGTAGCAATACTCTGAATCTAAAAGCTGTAAACGTTGCAAGCTAATGATATGTGATCTAAGGCCATATAAACGCAATAATGGAGGTAAAAATTGCAGTCTAACAGGTGAATAAAAACCACACAAAAAACATAAAAAGAACAAACGATTGTTTGGAAATATTATCACAAGGGTAACAGGGTAAATGGGGGGCGGGGCCGAACCGCGGTACATGGCGAGCGCGTGAGCCCTGAGCTCCGCACCAGCCCGTTACTTATCCTGCACATCCCGGTGACTGGGCCGCACTGGGCAACAGATACCCCACCCCTGGAGGTGGAGAGGCAATTAAGCACCTTAGGGGGTGAAAATACTGCAGCGGCCCCTAATACGAAAGCGGCGGACAGAGGCTGCAGCTGCGCTCACAGTGCCTGTGCAACAAGGGCCGGAAGGTGCGGCGCCGCGACTAGAGGAGAGGACGAGCCTGGAAGAAGCAGCGGCCGGCCCTTCATGACCGCAGGTGAAAAGAGCTGAGTGATGGGAACCGCGAGGGGTGGCTAGCGGCGACGGTGGCCTAGCGCGGAGCCGGAGGGTTGCTGCCTGACTGTGCCTGGGGGAGCAGGCCTGAAGACAGTGGTGGCGGCTCACCTGGCCCGCTGACTGCGGCATCGGCGCACAGTGCAAGTCATAAGTACGCTCAGAAGACTCAGGTGTCGGTGAACCAGCACGCGAACCTTGCTTCTGTTGTTGCTGCCCCTGTTTCTTATTATTCCAGTTCTTTTTAGGAAAGAACGGACGCCCGTCTTTATCAGTCTGGGCTTTTTGTTCAGTTTGGGACTGTGTTTGCGTTTGAGTAAAAGGCTTAACTCCCAGACTATTGTGGCCTATAGTTTTATATGCCTTTGCAATAATCTTTGGTAATTTGCGTGGTTTGTCTGCATCAGGTACAGCCTCCTCCAAGCGGTTTGCCACTTGAAAGCTGAAAGCATCACCCTTGACATTAGCAAAAATCATGTCAGCAACCACATCGAACACCCTCACCAGCCTCATTCCCAACTCTACAGCCGCTTCGGCTCCATGTTCATCCTGAACGCGTTTTATCACGGAGGGGAGTACAGTCATGGAGGGAGTGCCAAAACACTTCTAATATACTGCCGCAAACACCTTACCCCAGGTGTTACAATTAGCTAATTCGGGAAGTAAGTCTTTAGGCAAACTTCTAGTCAAGATCCTGTGTTTCTCCACAGGACTGGTATTTGGAAAAACAGCCTCTAGTTGTCCAAATTTTTCAGCAAGCCAATAAGGCAACTCATCCTTATTCTGTGGACGCTTGCCCATTACTGAATTAACCATAAGGGGACTGATGGTCACAGCACCAGGACCCGCAGGTTGCGCAGCAACGCCAGGTGGTCCCACCTGGAGGTTGCGCGACATGAACTGTATAACAGCTCTATGCACGCGTACTAAAGAAGTATGTAACACGCGGAGTTTTGCAAGCGTCGCTGTTGTCAGACGACGCGGGTTTGGGGTATACCCAGCCAAAACGGGCCACGTGGCCCCGTCTATCGACAAAGGGCCGAAACGGACCGGCGTTATTGGATGAGGAAGGGCGCCATTAAACCAAATTTGGTGTTGCCAAGCTGTGAGCGGAACCTCAAGAGTACTATACGGTCTATATTCCCGCGGAGTAGCGGTGGCAGTATAATCGTGAAACAAATGGTCTGTCCCATCCACTGCCGGGAAGGTGACCCAAGAATAAAACACCTCGAAGCGGAAAGCTGGATCCGCTTCCACTACAAATATTAGCGCAGCACCCGCATCAGGTTCTCCATATTGAGTCAAATATGCCCCGAGTGGTGCGCGGCTATGAGGCGTAATATCAACTGCCATAATAAAAAACAAAGAACGACAACCTAAAGCGCGGCAGCGCGATAACGGGTCAAAAATAAAAAGAAACAACCTTTTAAAACTTCAAGCTTGAAAGAACCTATAATACATCAATATAGGAGGTCACACCGTCACAGCTGTCTCCTGAAACAGATGTGAGGGGATTGTGGACAAGCACTACTCAAGTATCTCGCAGATAAGAACCAGACCAAACGTTGGCGGCGCCATGTTGCGGGAGTGGCGCCCCAGCGTGGACATTGGCGGCCGTGAGAGCGAAATGCATGGGCCCGAGCCGACAGTACGGGTAAGCGCGTAAAAGGAGCGCATGAAGCGGAGCCCAGCAGTGGAGATTACAGACAGGTGTGCGGCAGGGACGTTGGCCATTGTGGGCAGGTGCTCCGCCGAGCAGCAGAAAGACACGATGGAGGCCACCTGGGGAAATGTGGAACACCTGACTGGAGGCCATGTATTAGCGGACACGGAGGTGCGAGGCGTCATAATAGATGAACAGCACAGGCCCACAGTGTGGAGGACATACCGAGAGAGGGCACCGGGGAGGCCCGAACTTCTGCGAGAGGCCTCGGCGGAGGCATTCATTTGACTCATTGATAGCAAAAGTGGAAGCAGGCCTACACAAGTGAAGCTGGGAAAGCGACTCTGGGGCAAAGAGAGTCGGGCGATGCGAGGTGAGGGCGCCGCCTGGACGCGGAGAGCCTGGTGATAGAGGCCTACCTGGCATCATTGGCTCTGTCCTGCCGGGGGGAGTGTGGCCTGACGAGAACGCCGCACCAGAGCATGTCACGAGTCCAGAGGCGGCGTGTAAGCCAAAAAATAGGGGCAAACACCGCTTGCGGTGGGAATCATTGACCAACATCTCCTACATAATGGTCGAACTGAAGGGGCTGCTAGTTGGCTGCATCATGGGTAAGCCCCTGACTAAATTGGTGGCTGCCCCCCCCGGCGCAGGAAGAGGACCCCCAGGCCTTGCAACAACCAGATGCTCAATCCCAGCCGCCTGCAGACCCTGTGCAGCAGCAATTGACCAAGATCCTGGAGGCCATAGCAGATACTAAGGCCACCCACCACCAGGATATCAGTACGGTCTCGGTGGGTCTGGGGCTCCACCGCAATGAACATCAAAAGTTATCGGAGCGGGTAAAACTTGCAGAAGCAAAAATAGCGGACCTGGCTCCGACCCAGGCGGCGACATCGCATCAAATTCTGGAGTTAGCGACCAGAGTGGACATGCTTGAACGTAGAGCGGAAGACGCGGAAGGACGCAACAGGCGCAATAATATCCGCGTAGTGGGCCTGCCTGAAAAAGTAGAAGGCGAAGACATGATTGGTTACCTTGAGACCTGGCTCCAGACGGTAGTTGCGCCCGAAGGGCTGTCCACTTTCTATACACTGGAAAGGGCGCATAGAGTCCCTGGGAGACCTCCGGCACCGGGTCAACCCCCGCACCCAGTGGTGGCCAGACTACTGCACTAAAAAGGACAGAGATCTGCTCCTGCGCAAAGCGAGATCTGATGGCCCGTTCATGGTGCAAAATAGTAGAGTCTCCATATTTCCAGACGCGAAGTGCAAAGACGAAGAGCGTCCTACCAGGAGGTAAAGAAAGTCCTACGAGACGAGGGACTCCAATATTCACTGATGCTATCTGCCCGCCTACGCATAGTATTTGATGGGCAATCTCATTTTTGTGACGACCCTAAGTCGGCCTGGAACTGGTTAGAAACGTACAAAACTGGGACTCCGATGGGAGATGGAAACCAGACGCGGAGACAATCAGAAGGAGACCAGCCAAAAAGACACAGGAGAAGGGCCCGTAGGGAGAGATCGAAAAAGCCAAGCCCCTCACAGAAGGAGAAAAAGAGAGCAGAAGCGTTGCAGGCGGTGGCGGACATCATGAATAGCACAGAGGCTTCCCCTGAGGTCAGATCAGGCTCAACTAAGGAGACAGAGAGGTCGGAGGCCTCTGAAAACAGCAGCGTGGTGTTGCCGGTGGTTACCCCTGGGGCATCGGACATCATTATTTAACAACAGTTCGGAGAGGTACTGGGCACAGTAAGTTGAGAAGAAGAATCGTGTGCAGATTGACTCTGTGTAAGCTGAGGGGGCCCGGATAGACTGAATTGGGCTGGTGCGGAAATAGGGCGATTCGTTAAACTTCATCACAGGTTAGACCCCCCCCACGGGTGGCCACTGCAGCAGTTCCCGCCCTACAATGGTGGTTAGAATTTGAGACAATGTTTGGGCAGCTGACCGTTGTCGACCTGCTCTGGGAGAAGGGAGTTGCAAGTTATGGGGAGTTTGTGTTCTTTTTTAGTTTACGTGCCAATGTCCTTCCTGTTCAATGTACGTGGTCAAAAAGTAGGAGCAGCCCCCTGGAGAGCTGGATATTGCCTAGATACCAGCTGACATGGCAGCGGATTCGGGTACCGTTAAGTTCCTCAATTGGAATGTGAGGGGCCTAGGCTCAATGAATGAACGTTGGGCTGTGCATGGCTATTTGAGGAGGAGGGGGGGGTTCAGATTGCCCTACTCCAAGAAACACACTTGACACAGAATGAAGTCACGAAACTCCACAAACGATAGAAGGGGCAGATCTATGCCACGAGTTACTTCGTATTTGCCAGGGGTGTCCTGGTGTGGATAAGGGCTGGGGTTCCTTTTGAAGTCACGAACACCAAGATAGAGAAGGATGGGAGATATGTGCTATTGCATGGGAAGTTAAATGGCAAGGCTATAACCATTGGAAACATATATGCCCCAAATTACGAGCAGTTGGCTTTCCTACAGAAGCTCTCAGCCCAACTGGCAGACCTGCCGCTGGAAACTATAATAATAGGGGGCGACTTTAATTGTGTGCAAGATGTGGGGCTGGACAGATCACACCCTCCCCTGCTGGGGACACAGCCGCACCATATAGCAGCAGGGTTTCGAGATTAGGGAGACCGCTGGGGCATAGTGGATACTTGGAGGGTGCAACATGCGGCAGAAATAGAATATTCCTTCTTTTCTCCTCTACATCAGCTGCACACTAGATTAGACATATTCCTTTGCTCCACAGACATTAATGAGGTAGTCACACACACCAAATATTTGGGGCGCACTTGTTCAGATCACAGCCCACTCCTGCTTTTTCACCGACCCCGAGAAATAGGCCTCCGATCCCGATGTGGCGGTTTAGATCGGAGATGCTAGTTGACGGCCCCTATAGGGAATCCCTGAGCTCTTGTATCGACACTTACTTTGCCACGAATGCGCGCTCGGCTTCTTCCGAGCTAGTGGATTGGGAGGCTTTCAAGGTGGTAATACGTGGCCACTGCTTGAACCAGTTGGTCGGAGTGCGGAGAGCTCTGTGTAGAGAGCTCGACGAATTAGAGGGGCGACTACACGCCCTTGATAATAGGCAAGGGATAGAAGCGACAGCCGTGGCTGATCTCGCAGATGCTAGAGCTCAATATAATGAGGCACTAGAAAGACTCCGGAAATTTGATTACAAAGGTTACCTGGCCAGAGCACATGACGAGGAAGACAAATCAGGCCGGCTACTGGCGAGGTTGATTAAACCAGAGTCTCGCGGATCCCATATAACACATATTACTAATGAGGCGAATACTATCCTACATGACCCAGACAACATAAACACCTTCTTTAGAAAATACTACGAAACATTGTATACGGCCCCACCCCCACCAGAAGACGTTGAAGAATTCCTGGCACCACTGCATCTACCTAGACTAGAAGAACACCAGAGGGAGTCATTGGGAGGTCCGGTGACGCTGGCAGAAATAAGACATGCTATAGCATCAATGGCCACGGGAAAGACACCAGGTCCAGATGGTTTGGCAGCAGAATTCTACTCAACATTCGGTTCTAAGCTGGCACCCCACTTGGAAACATTGTATGCCGCATCACTGGAGCTGGGGCGTCTCCCAGACTCCACGCGAAGCGCTGTTGGGATCCCGCTCCCCAAGACTACACCCCCGGGGACCCGAGTAGGGGATTATCGGCCGCTGTCCATGCTCAACCTAGACTTTAAAATCTTGAGCAAGGTACTGGCGATGAGACTACTTCCGCACATGCCCACGCTGATACATGCCGACCAAAATGGATTTATCCCTTCACGAAATACTTTATATAATCTCAGAAAGCTATATTCCATTCTGTACCATCCAGAGGCCAGTACACTCTAGCAAGCTGCAATTTTATCGATAGACCTCGAGAAGGCTTTCGACACAGTTAGCTGGAAATACCTCTTTGCATGTATGGAGCGGATGGGGCTGGGGGAAAAGTGGGTGCACTAGGTTGAAATACTATATAGCTGCCCAACCACTAGGGTTCGAACTGGGGGGGGACACTCTCTGCCCAATATGGGATCTTCCACGGCACAAGACAAGGTTGTCCTTTGTCGCCAGTGCTGTTCGCGCTGGCAATGGAGCCACTGGCGGCTCTCTTCCGCCAAGGCGGGACGGGGCTGGGGCTGATCCTAGATGAGAGGCAACATATTGTCTCCCTATATGCGGACGATCTGTTGTTATATCTAGGGGAGGCAGTGGCCGGATCAGACACAACCTTGCTTAGATCTTGTGTAGCGTTTTGGAGTTCGCTGAAGCTGCCGGTAATGGCGCGCATATCGCTGACAAAGATGGTTATGCTGCCCAGACTACTCTATTATTTTGTGAACCTCCCTCTGGTGCTACCAAGGGGCTGGTTTGTTCCCCTGTACTTGCTGGTACGGGACTTAATATGGGAGGAGGGACATAAGAGAGTCTCGCTGGCGACATTGCAACGTCCAGTACGCAATGGGGGGCTAGGGGTGCCCAATTCTGAATTGTACTACCTGGCTTCCGAGCTGCAGTGACTGGCCCAGTGGCTAGAAAGGAGCTAATGCGGAGTGAACATTCATGAGAGATCTGAGAGCTCAACCCACCCTGGTGTTGGCCAAGATATTGGACCATACAGTCATAGCCCCTTATCAGAAGACCCTACAAATTACAGCATTACAATGCTGGAAGAAATGCCTGGCTAGGCTGCCTGTGGCCCCCAAATATTCCCCTCAGCTCCCCTTGGTAGACCTACCACATGGAACCCCACGCCGCATCTTCACTTCGGAGCAATTGACAGAATGGGAGGGAGCGGGCCTTGAGATAGCGGGGTACCTTTACCAGGAAAGGACGCTGATCCCCTTCGTGGAACTGGTAGAACAATATGGGCTGCCGGTAG
Organism: Calotriton arnoldi; assembly: GCA_963921515.1. Taxonomy (NCBI): domain Eukaryota; kingdom Metazoa; phylum Chordata; class Amphibia; order Caudata; family Salamandridae; genus Calotriton; species Calotriton arnoldi. The sequence goes on along the minus strand of CAWUFW010002142.1, from coordinate 1,332,113 downwards.
GCCAGTTCCTGCACTGAGGCCCTAGTTTGTACCATTAGAGAACTATAGGGATGGGGAGGAGTGGAACCAGAAACGCATCCCCTGCTCCATGCGCTGTTCACCTTGGGAGGGGCCAGCCATCAAGTGAAATGGTTCTACATGACATTAGTAGAGGCATCATTGACGACACTGTCTAAAGTTAGGGAACGCTGGGAACAAGCGTTAAACAAACAATTTACAGATCAAGAATGGAGCAAAGTCCTGGCTTCCCCAAGACCATATCGCGCAATACGAGACTGAAATACATCCAGTTTAACTATGTCCACATGACATATCTGACCCCACTTAGAATTAGATTGATACATGGGGGCGGGGAGGAGACATGGCCGTGCCCAAGGAGCGCTCAGCACGATGTAGACTTCATCCATATGGTCTGGAGTTGCCCAATATTGACCCCCTTCTGGGCGGAAGTAGTCCGGCAAACAGGAGCGACACTAGAGAGAGACCTTAGCAATACTGGGGAGGCGTGTCTCTTAGGCCTTTTTCCACGCCCACCGAAGCGGAAGGTAGGAAACAAATTTGTTGACCTAGCTATGGCCCTTGCGAAGAGATGAATAGCAATGGCGTGGAAGGCAGATACAGGACCACGGATAGAAAGCTGGAAAAGAGACCTCACAAGTTGGGCGGAAGCAGAGACGAGGGCACTTATTAGGGAAGAAGCGAGGGGGGTACGTAAGAAGCCAATAGCAGACCAATGGAAGGAATTGGTGAGAGCCTGGGAGACCCTAGACCTCGAAAATGATGAGATGGATGATGAAGGGACAGCACCACTCCCAAATAAATCACCTGCCCAGGCACAGAGAGAAGAGGGGTAGCTGAGCTAGGCAAGGGAAACTTAAGCAGAGGTGGGAACACACCAGTAGACGGGCCATACCTAAGACCCAGAGGGGCTACAGCAGAGACTAGAGCTGTGGACAAGGCATTCCGAGCGCAGGCCCCAATCACACACCCAGGCCCTCTACAGCACTGATTAGCAATAAGAAGATTACATGCGGAAACGGGATAGGTACGAGTTGTAAGGCACAAAGTTCTTAGTTAAGGTTACAGCAGGCATTGATGAAACTTGGTGTTACATATACAGGACCACAATGAGTACGAAATGGGAGAAACACGATGTTGGTTAAAAAATAGATGGAACAACTCCTGGGGAAACAGAGCTAGTATGTTACAGAAAAATAAATGTGCAAAATGTTGGCCGCTGTTACAATATGAAGTAAAGGGTTGAATTCCAGATACTAATATTAGATCGAAAATGGAAACGTAAGCTGTAAATAAGAGCAGGTGTAATAGAAATGCATATATCCTGTATTATATGTAAAACAGCAACGGAAATGCCAATAAACAACGTTTTTTTTTTAAAAGGGTAACAGGGTAAATAGGTGAACCAAGTGCCCTGCAAGGGACATGCTACCAGAAAGTGCATAATCTAAAACGAGTCAGATAAAATCTATGTTCGGGATTTAAAATCCACACTAGATATGGCTCTATCCCTTCTATAGTTTTTAAATCTATATAACAACAAAACAAGCTCATAGACAAACACTTAATAAACCTAGTCTGGTTTCTTTGTAAATAAAAAGGGGATTTTACCAGATTATTAGCATTATCATCAATTTCTTTGGGTGAATAGAACAAATCTGAGAGACCGAGGTAGGAGAAGGCACTCAACATAGGCTAACCAAGAGATGGAGTCCATACGATCTTGTCTTAAGAAGACTTCAAGGAACCAAACGGGAAAATTTAGTATGCAGTGAGATTTTTAGCCACAAAGGAGCAGCACCACCTTAACTGTATCCTCCAAGAAAAGGCAGACCCAGGTCTAGTTGGACAGTAAGGCTGGCAGCACTCTTGGGAGAAGCCAACAATCTACAGAGGAATTTTTTCACTATAATTTGTAAACGTCCCGGAGAAGTGTGGCCCAAAAGCCAGCAGCCGTAAGTCCCCAAAGTAAAACATTTAATTTTATAGAGTGTAATCAACTCCTTAACGGGCTTATGGCCAAGTTTCTTCGAGAATTTAAAAACTGCCTCTACTGCCCAGGCAAATTTAAATCTGACCCAGGAGCTAATCCCATCTAAAATTGTCCACCAACAAAACTCCAAGATAATTAAAATTCTGCACCTTTGTGTTTCTGAACCCATTTTGCTATTCGCTGACACATTACTGATTCGCAAAATGGATTTAGTGTATAACAAAAAAAAACATTCTGCGGTCTCAAACTCTGATTTTGCATATTGGGGGCTTTGTGACCACAAATTGGCTTTGTACATCAGGCTAAATGGCCTGTTTTCTGCCATTTCTAAAAGTTTGGATGATGTGCTACAAAAATAAACTTGAAAGAGTGGGCACAAGCACAGAAAAGGAACTATAGGGCAAGCAAAGAAAATGATCACCTGAATGCACCCAATTAAATTAAGAGACTAAATGAAGAAACCCAAAGAAGAAAAATTGAGTGCACTACCACAATGCCTAGGGGATGAGGGAATAGCATGATCAAACCTTTGAACTAGAGTGTTGAGTTTGAAGGTTTCATCATACTACACCTTAATCGCTCCCACTCACATTGATTGCTTATTCAGAACAAGCTCTTGCTTCATCCTCTACACACAGTGGTGGGCTTAAGAGATGTGCATAATTTACACCACATCGTGCAAGAAGAAAAGGATATAAAAAGTTACATTCAAGGGAACTGCCTAATGCCAAGTACATAGGTTTTTTCCCTTTATCAACCTATGAGTAACGTACCTTGGTGTCACAATACCAGTAACTGCTACCATAACTGTAAAATTGGGCTGTAGGCGCCTGGTAACAAAAACACATGCATGAGTCGTAGACTGACACAACCTTTATACTTGCATTTATGCGTGCCATCATCAGCTCTTTTAAAAAAAAAGCCAATGGAGGTGTGCATTTGGACTATCGCTTAAGAGTTGGAAAGAAAATGGAGAAAGCTTAAAGACAAGGACCAGTGTAGTTATGTGTGTTATCCAAGACTACAGAAGGTTGACAATGTAGAAGGTAGAATGCTCTGCTTATGAGGTTCTGTGTGAGGGAGTTGACTGAAAAAGCCAGAGCTGGTGGGTGGTTGAGGCATTTGATAACCTTTATCCTGAAAAAACCATTTTAAGTCAGCCAGTGTGTAGATTTTTCACATTGGCGACGAAGATGGGATACAAACCCACATGTGCAAAGCACAATGGATTAGGTTGGAAAGATCAAGTGGCAAAGGATGAAGAATTGATACAAGCGAGTCCGCTGATTGAAAAGGGGTGGGGTGAACGCAAGAATCTGACACCACCATGCCTATGGTATTGGGAGGTGATGAATGAGCTGTGGGCACAACATGGATTGGTGTGCAGGGGCACCAAATTGATTCCTCCAGCAGGGGTAAGGTGTACATTGGTGAAGCTAGCACATCAAGGACATTAAGCATCAGCAAAACGAAGGAGAGGATAAAATTGTATTTTTGGTGGTCGGGGTTAGATAAACAGGTGGAACAGATAATAGGAGAGTGCTTGGATTGCAAGAACAGTGACAAGGTCTGCAAAACAAGGGCACAACCCATGACGGTGAGGAAGCAACCGGAGAGGACGTGGGACCAAGTTATCTTAGATACCACATTACAATATTTTATAGGCTGGCTTGTCAATAGAGTGCTCTGTTGCTGAAGTTTCATGGTGCTAAAACCAGCAAATGTAGAGGAGATAAAGAGTGAATATTTTTAACTGTTTTCAAAAAATGAAGAGATGGTTGAGATCAGAGCTGAAGGGAAAATGTGTTCAAAAGCTAAGCAGTGGGAAAGGAATATAGCAGAGTATGTAAAAGGAACTGACTTGCAGATCTTAAACAAAGATTAGAAGCATACCAACTGAATTTAGAAGCCAAAAAAGATAAGGAGTAAATAGCTAAGGTTTTAAAAGTGATGCAGCCCATCCTGGTAGCCAGTGATGGTGCCGTGATGTGAGAAAGATATGCTGCCACTTCTTGAACCAAGTAATCAGTTTTGCAGCCAAGAACTGAATGAGTTGCAGACAATCAAGGATTTCTGAGAGGCTCCTAAATGGACACTATTGCCGTAATCAATTCTGGACTGTACGCAGAGAATCACATCTTGAAAAACAAATGAGTTAAGGAAAGGTAAAATACACCACAGAACTTTCAAATGCTACAAACATGAACTAGGCACTGTGCCAATCTGAGATTCTAGACTAAGTTTCTCATCCTGAGTGATGCCCAGGTTATGGACTGATAGGCCAATCAATAGCATTCCAATGGAGAATAGAAATATCAGTCAGAAGCACCTCAGTTTTTAAAATATTTAGTTTTAGAAAATCAGCCGACATTCACCAATGTATAGTGGCTAAGCTGGAAGTAACTTGCAAAGGAGGAATTTTTCAGTGTCAGGTTGTATAGCAACTGAGTGTTATCTGTATACATTTGGACCATAACACCCAGAGAACGCAGCCAGTGACTCCCCAACTCATGAGAATAGTTGAAGTGTCCGCTCGTGATGTATGCACTTATGCTGTTGTCTTACAAAATGGAAGAGACCAACAGTATAATGATGTAGGCAAACAACCCATCACACAGCTTTACTGCCAGCTGGCAGAGTTGAAGTAACACTGAAGAGAGAGGTGTGGTGTTGTCCATGTACACAATTATCACTTTGGATTTTACCACTATCTAGCTCAAAGAAAACATTTAATATTTGATGCACAGCACTGATAAGGAGTTCCATGCAGAGAACTCCGCTCCCATCCACACTCTGAAGAATTGGCTGCAATCGGGATTTTTGAACAGATGAGATGGAAGGGGCATCCCATATGAGGCGCTGCGCTTGTGTCCACTGCCCATGGATATAGCTGAGGATCCATGGACAGGGAGAGGACTGGACTGGCTGCCAGTAAGCATCCCAGTGCTACCCCATGTGAAGTTATGAGGATTGCAAATAGAACTTGGCATGGGAATCAGCCCTATGCAGGGATTATACAGTAACCCAGGTATGGGTAGCATTGGCATCTCTGCATCTGTGAAACAGAAGCCTCCAGAGACCGGATGTTTGTGAAGATCACGCGGGTGTAATTAGTCAAAAGGTATTGTGATTCCTTTTCTTCCCAATGAGACCACAAGAAAGTCACTGCAATCAATCTGCCTTTTGAGGCTTTAATAAGAAGCAGTTTCAACAAAGTGTGCCACCAACAACCAGTCCAGTTCAGTTCACCGCCAGTCTCTAATAGCCCCCTGACAACTCTGGATTACCCGTTTCTCAGCATACCTAGTCTTTTCACCCAAACCAGATCACCGACACCAGGAATTTTCACAAAGAGCATGTTTTGTACCTCCACAATGGAAAATGGACCAACGAATTTGGATTCCCCTTTTCTCAGCATACCTACTCTCTTCAGCAAAACCAAATCACCCACACACCAGGAATGTTCACAAACAGCATGTTTGAAGTCACATCTTTGTAGATTTGCTGGTGGTTTGCACATAATCAACCACACCTTCCCTTATCCTCAAACTGCTTTGATTTAGTACTTTTCATCCAATCTTGAGTACGTTTTGAATATGCCATTCTGCCACTCAGACATGTGAACGGAGCAACTGATGTTAGTGCATTACAAAGGCATGATGAGACCACCAAGTGTCCATAAGCACACAATTCAAAATTTTTGAGGTTCTGTATTTTTGTGAGAGGTAAACTGCACACAATTCTCAGTGATCACGAATTTGGCCACTGCCTCACTGGCAAATGACCTTTTAAAAATTCTAACACCATCCAGGAACTGACAGCATTCACTCACTCTTCTGTAGAAATGCATTTGTAGGTGTAAACCACCAGTAGCAAAACATATCTGTCCATTGCAGGTAATAGCTAAAAAGGATCCATAAATTCAAGCCCTAGCTTAATCTACGGTGGCTCAGGAACTTCCACCGGTGACAGAGCTGCCTGTTGCGCTACTTAGGTTTTATCATTTCCTGCACACAAGACACACTCCCTCACAGCTATCTCTATCCCTCTGTCCAAAGCAGGCAACCAATAGCTTTGTCTCACACATGCTTTGGTTGTGTACTTACTTAGATGCCCTACATGAGCCAGGTTAACAATTTTCGCACACACAATAACAGGAGGCACACATCTCTCTCCCCTCATTAGCTCATCATCACTCCTCACATTTCAAAATGGCCAGGATTGTTCTGATAATTCCCCCACAGTTAAGCCAACAATTTATCACAAATTCCTTGACTAAATCCATAGTAGGATTGTCCCTTTTTCGCCTGGTCTCACGCTTCTCTCCACAAATCCTCATCCCTTACCCACCATACGGGCATGGTTTCACCAATCCACATCACCTCCTCAATCAGTAACTGGTAAAGGTATTTGCCGCTTTGTTTTTTTAAATCTGGTAGGTATTCACCATGGATATTACATTTCTCTGGTTTTTCTGATCAATTTATGCCCAGGATCAAAATCCCCTCCCCCCCACCCCCTCCCCACCACCTCCTTTCAGGCGAAAAGCACAAGAGTCTGATTGCACTATAAAAGAAAGGCCCAGAGGAAAAACGTAAAATGACAAATACCTAATACACAAGCTAGTGCCTCCCTCTCAATGACTGAGTGATTCACCTCTGCACCCATGAGTGTTCTACAGGCAAAAGCTACCACTTATTCCTCGCCATCTACAACCTGGGTGAGTACAGCCCCTAGGCCCTGTAATATAATGTCTGTGGACGATATAGTCTTGCTCTTTACATCAAAATATCCGAAAATGGGCATTGTCACAATTTCTAGGTTAGTGGAATTAAATGCCAACTCCCATTCTGGTGACCCCTCAAATTTTGTACCCTTTTTGAGAAGAGCTCTTAATGGATATACTATACTAGCAAAACTATTTGCAAATTTTGAGTACTACTCAGGTAACACCTAGTCTGCTCCTTGTCCAATGAAAGAGGGGCTTATGCCTTCTCCCAACAGAGTGTGCCGCAAATAAGTTACAGAACTGACCATAATCTACATTTTTCCTGCTTTAAAAAGAGGCCGCTTTCCTTGAGTCTTTTTAGCACCAGTTTCAAAATCCCATCATGGTCTTCCATATTATTTCCAAACACCAAAATGTTGAATTGAAAAACAAGACTAATGGTTGATCCTTTAATACCATTTTTATCACTGTTTGAAAACAAGTGGCAACGGAGGCTAGTCCAAAAAGCATGTGTATGAACCTATCCCCCCCCCCACCCAAGGGAGCGACAAACAAGGTAAGATGTTTAGAATCTTGATTTAAAAAGATGATAGGCAGTGGATAAATCCATGAGGCTCAAAACTTCTTCACCACTTCACATTACCAAAGTTTAAATCTTCGAGATCGACATACATTCAAATACATTTGGCACCACCCTTGGCTGCGAGGACCACTGGCGCCAACCATTCAGTTGATTCAATTTCTTCTATGACGCCCAAATCCAGTAATCTTTGGAATTATTCTTTCAGAGATTCCAGCATAAGATTGGGAACCTTCCTCGCTTGGTGAACACATGGGTTGGCACCATCTTTAAGATTGTTTTATGCTCAAAACCACTCAAAAAAGACCTAGAATTTCCATTAACACACTGGGAAATTATTCCCACAATTCTGTACATTCACCTACATTAGCAATAAGCATTACTTGTTAGGGGGCATTATGACAAACTGTAATACCCATGGTCTTCTGATGCCACCATTCAAAAATGCAGTTACCACGTTTATTAACATAAATCTTCCCACATTTTACCTACCACGGAACTGTATTTTCATAACCAACCACATCAATTCTTGCTTCACCATAACTTACTAGATTGATATCAAGTGGTAACAAACTCAATCATTTCTTCTCCACAATATTTTTTCTGTTTCTCCTCTCATACCATTGGTTATGGTGAACCAGAATCAGCTAGCGCTGTATTTTACCAATAAACAGAAATTCACATTCTGGAATAGTTTATAACCCCTGTATCTGCCATCTCTGGGTTACTTTTCACATTTAGCACTACACTTTTAACATCACCAGTGGATTTCTCCACACCCTGAACTTTTTCATTCTCGCACACTCTGGTGTAGTGACCACACCTCCTGAACGGAGAGCTTCTGGCAGAATAGTGTGGGCTCATCTCTAAGGTATTAGGGCTTCCACACTTAAAACATTTTTCTATGGAATTCAATGGCCCAGACTTCTTTCCCTTGATACAACTCTTGTGTACCACCGCACAACCTTAAGGATAGTTTCTCCAGATACCCCTTGCATCACTTTGGCCCCATTAGACATATTCTCCTTGGCTTCGACAACAGTGATGGCTTCTTTCAATGGTGGGTTTTGAGCTAAAAGCTGCTCTTGTAAGCGGACACTGTTGGTACATCTCACAAGTTGATCCTTTACTAAGGAATGAGCGAGATCAACAAACTCACATGTGCGGACAAGCGATTTGAAGCATGTGACAACTCCCAAACTTTTCCCTGCTACTTTGAGTTCTAATGGATAATTTGTGGTGTTCCAAACCAACACTAATCCTGGAACCAAAATGGTTCTGTTACATATTCACAGACATCTCAAATACATCATGGGGCTCCTATTCCTCTGAGTATTTCATCCAAACTGTCATAAATGTTCCTCCCTTCTGCCCCCAAACGTGAAGGAGAATCCCTTGCTTCGTAGCCATTGATAACTTTCCCCCTTCCCCATTACAATCAAGAACAAAAACATTTTCACCTAGTTCCCAGGGGAAGGAATGAAGGTGGCTTCGACATATATGCAGCAGCCACTGTAAAGTCAAAATGAAATCATAATAAGGATGTAGTAACCGCAGAGATCTTAATAAAATAATATAAGGAGTGCTTTTCCACAGAGTATTTTGAAGTCTCATACTTCCTTCAGGCACATTTCAACACATAAAATAATGTATGCATGTGGAAATAAAAAGAATACTTTCAGCCAGATGAATACAGTATTTATAACAAATCTTCAACACAAATTAATTCAATTCCAATGTGGAGCTGCATCTGAAGTACTGGTATGAAGCACTGTGTTTTGACAGATTGTGGTGTAGCTTTTCCAAGATTATGTTGTCAATAAACAGAGCCTTCATTGAGAACCAGCATTTAGTTGGGTGCAGGTTTCCAGTCTTGACATCTGGATGTTTCATCAGACTTGGGGTAAGTGGTGGATTCATGGGGACATTGTCCATTCAAACCCAATTGCCCTGCTGCAGAATTAAAAGTGGATCTTGAAATGGGATCGGAGGTGGAACGAGCATAGCAATAACAGCAGAGTTCTAGTCTTCCGGCATTGCAAGGAGTACTGCAACATGGAGAGCAACTACGTTTGAACCAGGAGTTGATGGGGGGGGGGTGGCTGACTGGAGCAGTCTTCTTATGCTTCAGCCTCACACTCACCTCCAAGCTGAAGATGGAGAACAATTGGCAGGCAAAGGCAGCACTTAGGATCAGGAGGCTGTTTGGATAGGTAATGCAACTCTTTGAATGAATGAAATAATTTTATAAAGCAGGCAATAAGCTCGAAGGTGTCTTAGCGCTACAAACGGACCATAACAAAAACCTCTCGCAAGATTAAAGACAACTCTGGAAGTAGCTTAATTTACCGGTTGGTTAAAAAGCCAAGTCCTCCACTGCTTCCTAAATTGCTGCAGGATGGTTTGAGAGCGTAAAGTGAGAGGCAAAGAGTTCCAGAGTTTCCCTCCACAGGTGGAGAACATTCTTCCACCCCATTGTGCTTTATTTATCCTCGGAACAGTGACCATTCGTGCTGAATTCGATCTAAGGTTCCTACTGGGAGTATACCAGGAGAACCGTTCCTGACAGTAAGTAGGACCGGCCCGATAAAGGGCCTTATGGATTACGCACAGTGCTTTGAAAATAATCCTTTTTCTCAGTGGGAGCCAGAGCAAACCGTGCATTAATTGAGATCTAGGTGCAAACTTAGGGATTTTCAACAGCATTCTTGCTGCCGCATTATGCAAAGACTGCAGTTTCTTTATCAGGTGTTTACAAGTACCTAAACATAGAGCATTACAGTGATCCATCTTCGAAAAGATGAGAGCCATCATCACTGTTTTTTGTAGGTCAAAAGGAATAAATGGGAGAATTCTTTTGAGAACCTTCCGCATAAAAATTCCCGATGAGGTAACAGAGTTAATTTGTTCTGAAAAACATAATTTGGTGTAAAAAATGACTACCAAATTTCTTGCCTTCTGAACTGGCCTCGGTAACGCACCTAGGTCCGAGGGCCACCATGATGCATCCCAAAAGGTGGTCTCATTTCCGAAGAGCAGAACCTTGGTTTTTTTCGAGTTCAGCTTCAGACAATTTCTTTGCATCCAGTTTGCAACATGGGACATACATCTACAAAAATTACTTGCCTCCTTTTTTTACGTCCGCCACCACTATTTGAGTATCATCGGCATAGGAGAATACAGCCAGGCCAAAACTGCGAATGAGATTAACAAGGGGGCTAACATATACATTGAAAAGTGTGGGGCTAAGAGCAGACCCCTGGGGCACATCACAGGGGATAGAGAAAGGAATGGAGCTTGCGTCCCTCATCTCTACCTGTTGTTGTCTAACACTTAGGAACGAAAGCAGCAGTGTTAGAGCAGCATTTCTGAAACCCAGCGAGTGGAGCCGATTGATGAGCGAGTAGTGAACCGTATCAAAGCCGGCAGAGAGGTCTAGTAAAATCAGTACAGCTCTGCTGCCCTTGACGACCACCCTTTTTAATTCCTCCGATGCTGCTACCAGAGCTGATTCAGTACAATGGTTTGCTTCAAAACCATATTGAGAAGAATCAAGCAGCTGGTTATTATCTAAAAATGTTAGTATTTCCTCTGTCATTGCCTTCTCCAATATCTTGGCAGGGAAAGGGAGGCGAGATATGGGTTTATAACGTTCCACCTTCTTTGGATCCAAAGAGGGTTTTTTCACCAACGGAAGGATGGATGTCTTTTTCCATATAATCGGAAATTGCCCTGTAATCAATATCTCATTCAATAAGTCCATAAGTGGTCCGGCAACAGAGCTGGCCACTAAGTTAATAACCTGAAGATGACAGGGGTCCGAGGGGGCCCCGGATTTGATTGAACTAATGGGACTGATTATTTTTTCCTTAGTGAGAGAGAACCTTTCAAATTGAGGTGTGTCTGGAGGCCCAGGATCTAATTCGACCTGTACTCTGCGTATTCAAAGAAGAGGAAAACGCTTGAAAAATAGAATCCACTTTGAGTTGAAAAAAGTCTGCCAGCTTGTTGCAGAAAGATTCCTCAGGATTGAAGATATTACTGTTGTTCCATTTGGACAAAGATTCCCTGGTAGAATTTATTGCTGAGCTTATTTTTCCAGAAACATAATTAGTCTTTGCTGCTTTAATTAATTCCTTATACTTTGAGAGTGATTTTTTATACTATAGATATTATACGATAGACTAATAGTCCCTGAAACGTGTAAGAGTTATTTAGTTTTATGCTAAAAACAAAGGGCTTCGCAGTCCAGATGGGGTATGGGTTGAAAGATGGTATTAACTGAGTTGCGATACACAATCGCAATTCCCCCCCCCATCTTTCTTATCTGTTCTGTCCAGCCTTTCAATATTGAAGCCATTAGGAATGGCAATTTTGATATCTGGGTCAGAGAAGCTATCTGCCCAAGTCTCTGCAAGAAAAGTGATGTCTGGATTATGTTGGATCATAAAATCTGCAAATTCATATTTATTTTTAATAAGGGACCTTGAATTAAGTAACCTAGAGGAGTAAACTCTCCCTGCAACTTGACTATCTGTTGCCTCTACAGAAGACACTGTAAGAGTGTCAAGACCCTGCTGATCCTTGTTATCTTAAAGAAAAAGTTGCAGGCTCGACATTTGTAACTAAACGTGCTGAAGCACCATTTATGGGTATGGCAGAGACTTGTTTTACCCGTTTACCATAGTGTAAAAAGTTCTCCTCTCATAAATCTTACTGAAGGAGCAGGGGTCCAGGCGCAGATGGGCTTGCCTCTGGTGCACCTTCGGCGAGCCAGCGGCGCACCCGATACGCGCGTCCGCTGTGCGCCCGGTCCTTCCTTTCCATTTATGGCTTAAGGTGCAGAAAAAGCTGAACCACTAACCACTAAGATGGCGGCCATCCAGGAAGTGAGGACGAAGCAGTGGGAAACCTTCCCTTGGCTCTCTCCGCACAAACGAGACTGTTCCCGCGGCGGACCGGAGAGTCAAGGGTGACTTATCAGGGAAGTTGTCTTTATTTTTTAGTTAAAAAGATACGCGATGCCCCCGATGCAATAGAAACAAAGAACTAAACTTTAAAACCTCCAGTTATCCTGGGCTACATTAAGAGGCCAGTCTGTTCGTTATTATGGGTTAAAACAAAAGTAAAGGATAGTGAAAAATAAGAAACTAAATCTATCTGCTCTTGATACAATCCATTGGATAGGTCTTACCTGTCCCTCATGAAGTCCATTTTCCTAGAGAGGAGGCAAGCAGAGTAAAATCAAGTGATTGAGTCCTCAGAACCAGGACTGTCAGTACCAGCTGAAGCACATAGTGCCCTGAGCCTGTGGCTACAGTGGGATATACACGGTGAGGTTCTGCTCTGCAAGATCTGGTTTGCCACGAAAAAGATGGTAGTGTCATGTAGTCCTCGGTTCAGTGCAGTGCCACTGACATGGGGACATCCCAATAAGGCTGCTGCATGACCTAAGGGGGGAGGACCTGTTGGGCGCTGACATCCATTAGGACTATTGCTCCTTTCTGTGCCTTTTCTCTCAAAAGAAAACTTATCGCTAACAAGTATGGTTCCAGTCAACTTCTCAATAGCCTGTTGCACCAAGCTTAAGCCAGGTTAAAGCAAAGATTGAGAAGCTGTTGAGGGATGTGTAGCCTACTTCCAACACAAATATTTCCAGAAACTTTCCCCCATCTCAAGGTGTTACCTTTTCTTGTTAAATTCACTGAAATGAATAAACAACTAATCGCCTTTTGAAACACAAGCTGTATTTTCAAGGAAGAATGGCCTTCTTAATAAAATTGATTCAATCCATCCACCTGGAGTAAATGGCCTACACAGATGACACTAAAATAATTCTTAGGATTAAGGGAAACTGTGGGATGGAGCAATAAAACTTCCAGTCCTGTCTGTTGTCTGTGGCTTCTTGGATGTGTAGTAACTTCCTGAAACTAAACTATCATAAGACATAAGTTCTGATTACCGGTTGCTCTACTGATAAGTGGTTTCAAGAGTGGTGATTAAGCTCTTTGGACGCGATTCCTAATCCTGTGTCCCCTGTTCGTAACCTAGGATTTCGTTTTTGATGAGAAGCTGAACTGCCCTGCTGAAAATTCCACACTTAATCATGTTTTTTTTTCTCCATTTGAACCTCTTGAGTAAGATACTGCCTCTTATCATTCAATACTTGTTTCATTGTTATTCATGCATTACTCAGAAATCTCCTATGTGACTGCAATGCGCTTTACTTACTACTGCCCAAATTTCAACTACAGAAGCTGCAGCAAATACAAAAGAAATGGCTGCCAAGCAGTGTCTTGGTCTTTCTACCTGGTAATCAGTTTTCAAACACCTGAAATATCTTCACTGGCTACCTATCAACAAAAGGGAGTAATATAAATGTATTTGCATTTGTCATAATGCCATTTATTGTAAAAAATATAAAGTTTAATTCGAATGTTCATATCCTTGTTATCAACCCTCTCACAATTTCCGTCGGCCTCTAGTTTTTTGGTTCTGGCCAAAATTTGCAAACTAAGGGCCCACGGACAGTCCTTTACATATTTTATGACCAACCTTTGGAATCATTCTCCTTTAGGAAAACTCTAAACAAGTAGTTATTCTAAACGTATTTTTTGTACTTCTACTCTATGGTTAGTAATGATTTCGTGACTGAATGACTGTTTTGTGTCAGGCTTCCACAATGTGGTAGTTGGGTGCTTTATGAAACATAATAACAAACTCTGACAGAGGGTGTCTGGATGAGCAACTGTGAGCTATTCACTGGTGCAACCCTTTGGAGTGATCAGAATGAAATTACACTTTGCATGTTATGTTCGGATCATTAGTGTCTGCCCTGGGGTTTTTAGGTAAAGGTGTGATTTGCCCTAGTTGAAGGGAATCTGGTACACACTCAGAGGCAAGGGAGGTATTAATGATTTTTGTCCAACACGGGGCAATGATGTGGTTTAGGTTATGTACTAATTTTTCCGGGAGAGGATCTTTGGTGTGTGAGGTCGGCTTTAATTTCGCAATGATTTTAAAGACTTCTAGTTCAGTCATGGGTTTGAAATTTGTCCAATTGGCGTCGTTTTTCAATTGGGTGTTAAAAAGGTTGTCTTCAGTTCTAATTGGTGTTGACTGATTATTGAAAGGCTCAGGTGGTCGGGTTGTCGTGGAGAGAGAGGTGATGTTAAGAGAGATTGGCCGAGGAGGAAGGGCAGTGACTTGAGGGAAGGATTGATTAATTTTAGTGATGTTTGTTTTAGCAATTAATGTGTGTGGGGCAGATGAGGTTTGTCTTCTGACAATGTTAAAGAGTACTCTGGACCTATTCTTTGCACGGTCAAGTTGGATACAGAAGAAGCATGCTTTTGCTCTGAAAATGTGCTTTTTGTAAGCTAACCTAGCAGTTCTAAGCAGAGTTAGATGTAATCAAGTGGGGTTTTGACTCCAAGTCCTTTCAGCTAGTCTAAGTTGTCTTCTTTCGTTGTTGAGATCAGAGTTAAACCATTATTTAGATTGGATTTCTCTTTGTTGTTTTAGTTTGAGCGGTGCAACTTGGTCGAGAACTTCAGTTATCGCCTATATTGAAGTGGGCAGTGAGCTTGTTTGCGTTTTGAGAGTGCAGGAGACGTTGAAGTTGTACACGAATTTTTGACTCAAGTTCAGTCCGAGGGACTTGTTTGAGGTTTCTGGTCCACAACTTAGGTTTGTTTATTAAGACTGAGGGAGGTTTGACAATGGTTTTGATGTTGAACAGTATGAAATGGTGGTCAGGCCTGTCAATGGGAACGATGTCATTAAGGGAGACCAGTTAATTGCTTGTGATGATAGCGTCCAGTGTAGCGCCTTTGATGTGGGTTGGTTTGTCGCAGAGTTGCTTTGGGTCATTCATCTCAAGAAGG
This sequence comes from Calotriton arnoldi, assembly GCA_963921515.1. Classification (NCBI taxonomy): domain Eukaryota; kingdom Metazoa; phylum Chordata; class Amphibia; order Caudata; family Salamandridae; genus Calotriton; species Calotriton arnoldi. The sequence goes on along the minus strand of CAWUFW010002142.1, from coordinate 1,316,907 downwards.
TTCGCAAGGGGCCTGACTGTGGAGTCTTCTGCATTATTCCAATGAATGTTAATATCACCCAAAAACGCATCCTTCGAGTCGGAAAGGGAGAACTGAGTAAGTAGGTCCGATAGCTCATCATCGAAGAGGGGGCGATCACCAGGTGGGTGGTAGATAGTAAGCAGTTTGATAGGTGGGGAACCTTTGTCATTGAGTTCAACGCCGAGGTATTGAAAGGTCTAGTATTCAGCATTCTTTCGAATGGAGAGTTGGATTTCTGTTTTGTGGATTATGGCTAGACCTCCACCTGTTCTATCAGTCCGGTCAAGTCTAATGATGGAGTACCCAGGCGGAGTAAGTAGGTCAATAATGGCCATTGAGTGGTCATTGAGCCAAGTTTCTGTAAGGAAAGCAATGTCGATTCCCTCACTGAGGATGGTTTTAGCTATCTCAGTAGCATGTTGTGCAGCCGATCTGCAGTTGACGAGCATGCAAGAAAGAGGGCTAGGATTATCCTTAGCAGATTTAAGGGTATGGATGGTGGTATATTGTGCAGGAGGTCTGGGCGAGTTAGAAATTGCATGGGTTCCATTTAAGCCCACTATTACTGGGATGGTGGAGGAGGGGAAATGGTCAGTCACCTGGATCTTAGGAAGGTAGGATTTGCTGAGAGCATTTAATTCCAGAGCGGAGAGAGTGCAGTGTGATTGGTAAGGCCTATAGGCCCTCCAGCAAAGGAGAATGGTAGGCCAAGAGGGGCATTGAGAGGAGTTCTGAGAACGTTTAGGTGGAGTATCGTAAGTGTAAGAGCGGGCCAGGGTGTTCTGGTTTAAGAGATCCTGTGTAAGATGCGCTAAATCTGACGCAAGAGAGTTGAGTTTCTGCTCCATTCGGTTCAGAATATGTTCAAGAGAATTGGAGGTGCATCCCGTATTGAGGGGGAGTGGAGACGCAGAGAGATCTGTGTAAAAGGGAGATGGGATCACCACGTTAGGGGGATGGTGCGTGTCAGACTAAGATTAGAGATACTCTGGGTGAGATGACTAGGGTCAGCCTTGTGAGGGAGGGGAGTGTCGGAAGAGTAATTAGTCGATGTTCTCGGGGTAGGTGCCTCATCGCACGGATTGCAGTGGACTTCATTAGTAGCAGAGTAAATGAACGTTGAGGTGCGAGCAGGAGGTGACCATCTAGAAGGCAATTGTATAGGGTGAGTGTTGGGAGGGGGAATCTAGGTTGTTGGTTATGTCCGGTGGAAACCGAGTGTTGGTGAGAGTAGGAGAGTATGCAGTCAATCCAGGGTGGGGGGGGTGAGGGAGATCTAAGCTATGGGGTAGGTCCATGTCCGAGGCTCTGTGATTGACCCTCGTCAGCGTGAGTGGAGCAGGAGTACCGCTAGGAGGAAGGGCATCAGAGGCGGGACTGTGAGAGGGGCCCGGAATCCTAGGTAAGGCATGCGTATTATCAAAGATTGTATTAGAAAGGTTGCACGATAGGGAGGGCACGAGAGAAGTCGTTATGGAGGGCATGGATCGGCTGTGTGTGTTGGAGGATGTCGTAAAGTTGATGGAAGTGTTCAGGGGGGCCTCTGATAAGGATGGAAGATTTTTAGGAGGAAGAAGGTGGGACTGTTCAGGGTGGATGAGTTGTGTAACGGGGGAGAGAGGCAATTGGGGTGTTAGGCCCAGTTGTGTGAGCGAAGTGGCCAAAGGACTGAAATGTCTATTGAAAATGTTGAGGTGAGGGTCAGAGGCTTATATGAGTATATTACCAGTCCTATAGATGATATATCAATTTCCCCATAAAAAGAAAGAGAGGGGGATGTCGTCAGTTTTATTCCATACAGAATTTTGATTGTTTTAGTGACTGGAAGGAGGAGAAGGAAGATATTTTTCCATTTAGCCAGACGTTTGGAGTAGAATATAAAGTTGGTTTTCTTCGTGGCACTAGACAATCTGTGGTAGATATCCGCTATTAGAGTTTCCGGGTGGAGTTTCAGTAATTTATGTTTGAGATTCTTCTTAGCGTTCTTTGAGATATTTATCGGATATATGATGCTCCACGAGTTAGGGCCATGACTCACAAGAGCAGTGTCGGGGGAGATTGTGTGGGCGTATTGCTGGAGACATGTTCGTTGCAAGAATAGGATAGTTGCCGGATTATGCCTGGAAGGCTTCTGTTAGAACGCCACGCTGGAAGGGGTTGCCGCTACATTTATGGAAGAGCTACGAATTAATTTCAGCACATTTGGAAAAGTCAATAATGGGCATCTCAGTGACTTTTTCGGTTAGAGGTGGTTTTGCAGAAATGCACATCTGTGACGGCCGAAGTCGAAGGATTAGTAGGAACCATAAGGGATTAAAACCCAGTAGGGGCAGAGGAACGTTCCTTTGTTACAGTTATAAAGCCGGTAGTTGATAATGTAGTGTTATGTGAGTGAAGGGTTGTGGAACACCTAAAGTACTGTTCAAATATGGCCGACATTTTAGGATCGGTAGAATTCTTTCTTGTGAAATGGGTTGGGAGTCTTTCTTCAGTTGCATGGAATTGTGCCTGCCAAGGAAAAACAAGGTCCTACTTCAGTTTTATTAAAAACCTGTGCTTGGTGAGTCCTCTTTCCCTTTCACTTGGGCTGCAGATCGCCATCTTGGGAAGCCAAGCCGGTAGAGTGAAAGGGAGGTTCTCAAAATAGAAGGCAGGTTGGGACCCAATACATAGCACCCCCATCCAGGGAAAATCACAAGAGAGCGCGGCTGGAGCTATCCGATCCAGAAACAAAAATCATCCCCAAGGAAAAACATCCTACCTCTAGGCAGGCTCTCGCTGTCCCGCCAGGCTCCTAAAGCACAAGCCGAACGTGCGGATCTCAACACGCTCTGAGCCATGTTGTCACCGCCTCGGCCTGTCCTCCAGGGAGAGTACGGGCACAGGAAGAGGTCGCTGCGCTGCAGCCAATCAGCGGCTTCGGGCTCTGGTAGATCTCACCCAGCAGCTTCTCTTCGGTCGCGATTCCCATAGGCTCAATGGCTGGCAGCCTGCAGGGTGGATGGGAGTCTGACTACGGGACGGACACCCCCGCGGAGACCGAGGGGCCAGACATCCTCCCCCGACTCGACATGATCCCTCAGGGAGCCTCGGGCAAGAGTGCAGACCGCCAGTGAGGCGGATGGGCGACCGCAAAGAGAAAAACCACCTCCGCAGGTCCAGGAGGCCTTAGCCTTGGACTCAGCAGTAAGGCAGACAGCCAGTGCTGACAGAAGGGCATCAACGAGGGACCAACCACCCCCGCAGGTCCGGGCAGTACAGCGATAGCTTGCCCCAATCCAGGTAGGAAGCAGCCGAAGCAAATGGGCACACACACACACCAAAATGTCATCTACTCACTTGCGCTCATAATAGGCCTTGCAGGCAAGTAGGGGTGGCGGGCTGGATTGGCGGATGCAATCGGATTCACCCAGGTTAGGCGGTCACTCCCTGGTGGGTGAACCCTGGTGGGTTCAACTCATCTGGGGTGCTCCGATTCTCGTTCCAAGCAAATCTTCTTTCCTGGGCATGAGCAGGGTCTTCTCGCTTTTCTCCGCAACGGTCTAGACCTCAATTACAATTACGATTGTTACAAGGGCAGAGCTGGTTACAAAGCAGTGCATCGCTTTTTCTACTTGGAGCACCTTTTGTCTATATATTATATTGTTTTGTGAATATCACAGCATCTATTACAAAGTACATCAATTGATAAATTATGTTGATTGTGGTGTAGTGGTTGTTTTTCCTAAAAATGAATTATATTGGACGCATATTTAGTAACTCCCCTTTAGTCAATAAATATACACTTCTAAATGTGTTTAGAATTGTTTGCTCTTTATTTATTTCATTCTGTTGTACTTCTTTTTTTAAAGTCCTTCTGAGGTAGAATCAAATGGTACAATGTGCAATACTTCTGAGAACAATTACATATATTTTGTAATATAAAAATTTATTTTATAAATGCCCAGAAGTGAATAATGTTTTTTGTGACTCGCCTACAATGGTAACTCTCTACTGGGTTGTTACAGTGGAAATATATGATTAAGATTAGGCAGTGTTCTTGGGGAATCAGTCAGGAGGGTGGAGTCATAGCAGGGCCACTGGTATGTATTGGGTACTGGGTACACTCCTTTGAATTTCATTAAGAATCCCCAGCTTAGATATTTGTACATTTATAAGCGACTCTGAAGAAAGCAGATGCAACAGCTGAACACATGAATGAATTGGGCTGTTTCAACATCAATATACAGCGACCATTATAGGTTCAAAGAAGTGAGCTGGAGAGAAAGGTGTAAAGAAAGGTGTAATGAAGTACATGGAAATTAAATGCTCTTTAAAGTTAAAGATGACTTCTTTAACATGGGCTATATAAAAGCATGTTTAAAGTTACATGGAACCACAGCAGAGGCTTAGTAGATTAACTAGGATAATAATCAAGAAATGTACTTGGGCAAGAGTCTCCAGTGTGAGCTTTAAGGTTACTGATCAAAGAAAAGATTTAGTCTATGGAAAGATAATTGACACACTTAAACCTAGACATTCTCCAACGCACATACAATGGCGTTATTTGCAGATTACTGTACGTACCAAGAAGCACTGCATCCATTATTGGCCATGAGAAAATAGGCCTAACCTATATGGAGGATGTGCTTAGTCTGGCCTCACTGATTTTATGGATAAACTGTTGGGTCAAGCAGGAAGCAGGCTTGGTTAGAGCCTTTCTTGCAGATTGTTTACCAATAGACAATGTGCACTTCATTCCATGGTTTGTATACATTAAGAGAATGTTTTATCAACTGGGAGTTCCAGAAATGTAGAATAACCCTGGGGCGATTGTAATGAGTTGCAAAGAAAGAATCAAACATTGCTTTTCAGAATATCGTATGGAGTTAGGGAGGGAACAAGCGACAACTATGTCAAGTATCCTTGAATATTCTGCTATTTGCACAACCACAGGACTAGAACCTTATTTATCACATAAAGAATCCCAGTCAGCGTTTTCTCTTAGCACGCTTTAGACTGAGCACAGTGCACTTTATTCCAACTTTCCCTACTCAGGTGACCTTTTTAGGTCGAGCCTCGAGTAGCGCGCAAGCGCTGCACTGGCAAGACTTTATGTTAGGGGTTTCACAAAGCTGACCAGACGCTCGTGCGTCATGGCCTTTTCCCTGCGGTTACCCGCACGGCAGACATCTGTTTCCAATTATCGTGCCCAGACGCGGGCGCGATAATTGGAAACACATGCCGGCCGTGCGGGTAATCGCAGGCAAAAGCCATGACGCACTGAGCGTCTGGTCAGCTTCCAAGCCCAGGCTGCCGCGCTCGCTCGCCCTCGCTCCTCTCTTGTTTTTATTACAGTCGAGTACTTTTGTCTCAAATACACTGTAATAAGAAAATTAGGGACATGATTTTCTGCATTTATTACAACTGAACATATTATAATTTCATAGTCACTTCTTTTATGCGAATAATTTAACAATTGGTGTTGGAAAACATCATAGAGTTTAGTTGACAACCCAATGTTATTGGGCAGCCACAGAGGGCTTGCATTTTTCGACGTGGATTCTGAAAGTGCCATCTCGTGGAGCTGAAATGGGTGGGTGTCTCTGTGATAGCTCTTGACTGCTTTGCCTCCATGAGCCGTCAGGGAAGGCGCCCCCCTCCTTCCTAACGATTCTAGGATCTAAGCACAGGGCTGCTATGTTAAGTATGCAAACCCGGCATTAATCATCCTGCCACAGGGGGCAGGAAGCGCAGCTCATAAATCGAAACCAGGCATGGCCCATCTATCAACATTTCCCAACCAGGAATATTTTTGTAACAAACTGTGCAGGTGATTGATTATTGTGCCTTTAGTTCAGCTAATCGCCCATCAGCAGGAGGTGCTAAAGTGGGAAACACGTGTCACAGGGAAATTTACAAACACTTGAACCAAAGTAGGCGTTTGGAGTGAGTAGGGTTAATCACCATCAACGTGACGCTTATGAGCATGCAATTGTGAACTGATTCGTAAGTTTTCTTATGATGTATGCGATGCAACACACTTAAAGATACAAGCCTCTAATAGATACATCTTTGCATTTGTCCCGGTGAACAATACTCTTCGTGAAATATGTGCAATTCCGTATTTCAAATTTTAGAAAACCTTTTTTACGGAGCACGAGTTGCAAGCGAGAAAAGTTTGCTCCAACATGGCAGGCCATATATTGGTGACGCAACTGGCTTAGATGGGTGTCATTATGTTATACGTCTTTACGTGGCACGCATTCTGCCATTGATAGGGCCACTCAGCGCAGACCGGGGTCAGGGGATGCGCTAGCTGGGCGTAGTGACAATGGAAGCATGGGGGAGGGGTTCCAGCACCCCCATGTATCCCTGATGGAGCTAGAAGGAAAATTAACAATTAATTATTGATTAGTCCTAAAGCATTTATTGAGTGTGCAAGATCAAACTCTTATGGCAGGCAACTTCATTTGGCAAAGTGCTGCTAAATCATTTACAATGAGAGATGCGCTTACCGGTCCTCTCTGTGGCTGCATGTTTAGGGTACTTTGTAACTATAACTGGTGACACTCTTGCTGTGAGTACGCAGTGAAAGCAGGCCACAGTGGTGCAGAGGTTTTCTAACACATATATACACACAAAAGATGCTTTTGTGCCCCTCCCCTCCCCCCTCCTCTCGCTACCAGCAGAAGTTGCTGCCCTCATAAGGGCCCCTCTGACTTTAGCCCTGTGCGGCCGCCCCTCGGGCCCCCGCCACCTCGGGATCGGCTACTTCCCTAGTGAGACCTGCATTTGGAATCATTAGTTGGTGGCGGAGACTGGAGCTACTGTGTTTTCTCTTTCCAAAAATAACACTTTATTTTTAAACTTCGAAACAGGCGCTTGTGACTTGGGGCCCTGCATAGTTGTTTGTATAGGAGTCCGTAAAAACTGCTGACAGGCCTGGTGCTGCTAGACGCTCCTCATGTTCTGCCTTGCACCCTTCTACTCCTCTGCCTTGCACCCTTCTACCCCTCTGCCTTGCACCCTTCTACCCCTCTGCCTTGCACCCTTCTCCCCCTCCGCCTTGCACCCTTCTCCCCCTCTGCCTTGCACCCTTCTCCCCTTCCACCCTTCTCCACACCTGCCTTGCACCCTTCTCCCCTTCCGCCTTGTACCCTTCTCCACCTCCGCCTTGCACCCTTCTCTGCCTTGCACCCTTCACCCCTCTGCCTTGCACCCTTCTCCCCTCTGCCTTGCACCCTTCTCCACATCTGCCTTGCACCCTTCTCCCCTTCCGCCTTGTACCCTTCTCCACCTCCGCCTTGCACCCTCTTCTGCCTTGCACCCTCTTCTGCCTTGCACCCTTCTCCCCTCTGCCTTGCACCCTTCTCCCCTCTGCCTTGCACCCTTCTCCCCTCTGCCTTGCACCCTTCTCCCCTCCGCCTTGCACCCTTCTCCCCTTCGCCTTGCACCCTTCTCCCCTCCGCCTTGCATCCAAGCATTGGCATAGCCAAAAGGTCTCGCTTTTGGGACCTTATAAGTATTTAGTTAAGCAGCACAATATCCTTGGTGCAATAACACCAACTGTTGCATGGCTAAACACTTAGAAGGTCCCAAAAGGGAGACCTATTGGCTATGCCAATGCTTGTTTAGAATCCTGCAATGGTGTTTCCAGTCAAAAGACGTCACTTTACGCTTTTTTGCACGCTATATTCAAACCCTCGCCGTTCATTGCTGGTTCCTATTCTCCGCCAGACTAATATCAGATCATATAAGTTAGCACTGATAGGTCTCCAGAAATTAGATACACCAACCATCTGTTTTGCTCTTTTAAACTTTTTAAAGAGGGCAATTATTATTAGAAAAAGATATGAATCAGGATTGTGTATCTTATAAGGTTTTTAATTATAGCTTTTAAATGTACTCTATGATTCATATTCGGTCTTGTATATGGTCCACCTTTTACTGTCTATCTATTGGAATGTGCTTTTTTTTTTTTTTATTCTTTATTGAAAGTTTTTCTTTTCCCCCATATATAATACACAACATACATATAAGAATGAATAAAGCCGTCACCTGAAGAGTTGACCCCCCCCTCCCCACTAGTCCTCCCCCCACCCCACCCCGGCTGGTCCGATTCACTTAACCAAAAAGAAAAGGAACAAAAAAGAAATAGAAAACAGTTCTTCCACTAGTATATGAGAGAGAAAAAAAAAGAAAAAGAGAAACAATGTCTATAATAAAAGAGACAAACAAAATCATGGCAAATTACTAAATCAGCATTGAGGAGTCACATAAAATACAACCTCAAATATTTATAGACATAGAAGCACATAATGGCGATACCTTTGCTGCTTAATGGGTTAATTTAATGCTTTCTTATCACCCATTGCCCCCCCTTGGATATCTTGCGACCATCTTATTAAAGGTGCCCAAATTTCCATCCCCCTTTCCCTTGCTCTGCGCCCTTGTCTAGCATACACTGCAGTCTCTAACCTGAATACTGCCAAGAATCTACCCAGCCACTGTTGGTGGAGTTGGATCAAGCCAGTGAGTGGCTAGACAAGAGTCTAAATACTGTCATAGCAATGAACAAAAATGTCTGAACCCGCGCCGGAAGCACAAGGCTACTTACTCCAAGTACAATCAGCTGTGATGACATATCTACTTTCTGATCTAAGTGATTTTCTACAATAGAACCAACCTCCCTTTTAAATATATCCAGGTCAGGTCAGGAAGCAAACATATGTACAATGTCTGCAGCAAGACAGCCGCACCGTGGGCATGTTGTTCCTGCAACTCCTCCCCATTTTTTAATCTTCTCAGGGATTATATAGAGATTAAACCATGTTTTGAAGCATTGCAGCTGAAGGTTAGCTGCAATACATGAGGTTTGGGCCATATATAGTGAATCTTCTGCTTCACCCGCACCCACCGATAGACGTTCATGCCAGCGGTCACAGTGTTTAGATAGGTCATCCAGCATTGTCTCATTCAATTTCTTATAAATCCCACCTAGTGTACTTGGCCCTTTAAGCACTATCTCTACCAACATTACCCGAGCAAAACCACTACTGCCCCCTGTCTTCCTTGCTAGAAAATCTCTTATCTGGAGATATTTAAAAAATTGTCTGTTCTCAACCCCAAATGCTTCCTTGATCGTATCAAAAGCAATCACTCCTCTCTCATCCATAACGTCACCAACCATCCTAACACCTTTGTTGTAGCAGTTTTTCATATGCCCGTCGTTGAAGATGCTAGGGAGTGAATCATTGCTATATAATGGGGTATAAGCATTAATAAGACCCAGACCGAGCCTCTTCCGAATTGAGGTCCAGATTTTGAAAGCGCAAGTTAGCGTCTTAAACTTCACTCTTTTATAATAGTTCAAATCTGTATGTCGCAAAAGACAGCCGCTAGCCTTTACCCCTAGTAGCAATTCATAAATTGAAGGGGTGGCCGCCATCTGCAACTGGCCTGTTTCACCCCTGAGTAAAATACCCATTTTAGATAATATTGCAGCCCAATGGTATAACTGAAGGTTAGGTACCGCCCAGCCACCTCTGTCTCTAGGTAGTGTTAAGAATTTCAGTGCCCTTCGTGGGCGACAATTAGCCCAGAGAAATTTAGTAAACATCTGATTCATAGACTTGAACCAAGCATTATCAATGGTCAGAGGAATTGCCCTAAAGAAGTATAGAATTTTCGGTAGAAACAGCATCTTAATAACGTTGCATCTCCCCACCAGCGTAAGCTTAAGATTATCTATTTGGTTAAAATCTGCTTTAAATTTTGGAAGTAAAGGGCCCAGTTTAGTTTCCACGATTTCTGACACATCTGCCATTATTTCGACCCCAAGGTATGTTGCCTTCCGTACAACCCGAGGGTCATTAATCTGGAGTACCTTACCAACAACAACAAGGGTTTTATCGGAGTTAAGTCGATAGCCTGATATGTGACCAAAAATCTGCGTTTCTTTTTCAATTTCTTCTAATGCACCCAGTGGATTAGGGGTCACGACTGCTAAGTCGTCGGCATACGCTAGGATCTTAGTGCTACCCCCATTACTGTGTATTGCCAAGATCTGCTTATTGCTTATAATCTTCCTAACTAACGGATCAATATATAAAGCAAATAATAGGGGGGAGCACGGACACCCCTGACGAGTCCCTCTCCTGATCGAAACAGGACCTGACAATTCCCCCATTATTGCTACTCTGGCCACCGGGTTGTTATACATTATTGCGATGGCTTTAATAAAGCCTTCGCCTAGCCCTCTACTCTGGAGTGTTGCCCACAGGAAAGGCCAGGAGACCCTATCAAAGGCTTTCTCCGCATCTAGCAGGATTAGCCCGATAGGGTCTCCGGTGATCCCTGCAGCGTCAAGGAGAGTAATCACCCTTTGAACATGATCTATAGTGCTCCGGCCGGGGACGAACCCATGTTGAGTGGGTGAGACCAGCTTCTTAATCACAACTGCTAGCCGATTAGCTAAGATTTTGGCGTATACCTTAGCATCACTATTGATTAACGTGATAGGTCGATAAGCACCCTAGCCGATTTTCCTTTTTTGGGAAAGACCACAATATTGGCCGAACCCCATGAATCAGGTGCCCCCTGACCAGATTGGGCCTCTAAGAAGACATCCACCATTAATTCCAGTAGGCAGGCAGCCAGTTTTTTATAGAATTCCCCCGGGATGGAGTCAGTACCTACCGCCTTCCCATTTACCAAAGAACAGATGGCACCAGCAACTTCCTCTGCCGTTATGGGTACCTCTAGCGCCTCTCTTTCTTCTCTTGACAATTTTTCCCCTGGAAGCCCTGCCAGATAATCAAAAATTTCCTTTTCACTCCCAATGGTTTCTTCCGTATACAGCTGTTGATAGAACCGCTGAAAGGCAGCCCGTATATCAGAAGGCTCTGAAACTAACCCGTCCCGGGGATCTTAAATTTCAAGTATTCCCCCCTGTGTCACCCGTTGTCTAGTGCGCATCGCAAGCAGGTGTCCCATTCTCTCAATACATTTGTACATTTTGGATCGCCAGGGGGCGTACTTCCCTGCCGCTTTGCTCGCCGAGACTTCTAAAATTTTAGACTTAGCTAACGTCACTAGTGTTTGAGCCCGCCCCACATCCCCAACTCTCATAATTACATCTACTAATTGCGTCTCTGCTTCAACCAACTTTCTATAGAGTTCCTGCATGTGCTGATTACCCTGCTTCTGGGACCTCCAGCCATACCTTGATGTTTCCCCCCTTATCCCAGCTTTCAGAGCGTCCCATACCACCTCCACCCGTGTACTATCCCTATTCTCAGATATAAATCTAGGAATCCAACTTCGCATATATGTGATATATTCCTCATTGTAAAGGACTGCTCTGTCAAAGGTCCACCGTGGTACCGCCCGCTTTGAGGATTGGAATGTGATCTCGAGGACTAATGGATTGTGGTCTGACATTACACGTGAAAATTTAAAAATCTTCCAGGTTGTCGAAAGCCCCTGAGACACAAAAAAATAGTCTAGCCTGACGTGTGACGGAAAAAAAAGTATAGCCTAAATCCTGAGGTTCTTGCGATGCCCAAACATCAATGAGTCCATGCGTCATACACAGATTGACAAAAGACTTAAAGACTTTAGGTTTACGACCACGGTATAGACTAGACCCTAACTTGATAATATTTGCACTCAAATTTATATTGAAATCGCCGCAAATAACTAAAGGTAGCGGCCACCCCACAAGTTCCGTATTTAACCAGTTAAAAAGGGCAGGATCATCAAATACAGAACCATAAACCGAGCAGAGCGTAAAAGAATAATTGTCCGTAATGGCCCATCTACCAAATTGATCAGCCTTTGAGCGTGGAAAGCTGAAAGATTTTCTGCGAGCCATAATAGCAACCCCCTTTGTGCGTGTTCCTTGGGTTGTGATGGAAACCAGCTGATATCCTGCTAGTTCGGCAATCTTAAGCCTACCAACTTCTATGTGTATCTCTTGCAAGCATATTATGTCAGCCTTCAAGTACTGAATGTCTTGATTAACCCTATGCTTTTTTTGAGGATTATTTAATCCACAAATGTTGATAGATGCGATTCGTAGCTTACCCCTTCCCATTTGTCTTTATCCAGAAATTACATAAAAACCTCAATACTATCAATGCCATTTCATAAAATTCCACCCATTGGACCAGCCTACCACCCAATAGCTTCCCCGCCCCCCGCCAACCCAACCCCCCTCCGCCCCTACCTTTAGGCAAGAAAGGTCCAAGGACCCTTGTGATGCCTCCTGCATGATGCTGCTTCCCACCACCACCCATCAAGCTCCCACAAATAAACAGCAAAAATAAGTGTGAATATTTGTCCAAGTACATCAGCCCTCAGGATCTTTCTGATTTGAGACTCCTGATATTTCTCGTAAAAAGTCATGTGCTTGAATCTCAGAGGAGAAAACCCTTATATTTCCCCGGTGAATGACTTTGAGCCGAGCTGGGCTCAGTAGATACACCTCACAGCCGATCTTCTGGAAGGGGGGAATAAGTTGTCGTAGCCTCCACCTTCTTTCCACCGTACTATGGCAGAAGTCAGGCCTGACATAGAAGGAATGACCCTCAACCGAGCGTCTTGCTTCAGGACGTGCCTTATCAAAGACTGCTTGCCGCAAAAGAAAGTTGCCAAAAAATATTAATATAGCTCTAGGTTTATTGTTCACGTCGTTCCGACCCTTCCTTTTTTTCAGCATGAGTGGGAAACGGTGTACACGCTGAACTTCTGTGTCCCAATCCCAATGCGCTAGTTTGGGGAAGCCACCCTTCAACAGACCAGCACAAACCCTTGGTCTTCTCCTTCAGCATTTTCCGGTATACCCAGTAGCCTTAGATTATTTCGCCTCTGGCGGTTTTCAAAGTCTTCAAGCTTCCACATGACATCAGTCATCCTTGATTCGTTTGATGTGACTTGTTGAGCAATGCTCTCAGCTCCGGTCTCTAATGCCACAACTCGCTCTTCCAGCACCGTTGTTCTTTCGGCGATTTCTGTGCAAGGTTTATTTACTTTTCTAATGGCCCCTTGTAACATCTTTGTTGCATGGTGGGCCCTCTTATGTTCCTGTCTAGCTTCAGATTGGATCTGTTTGAGAGTGGAGTATATGAGGTCCATCGAGGGAGATGTCTCAGTTGCAGGCTTCGATTGAAAAAGCATATTATTTTCCCCTTGTGCGTTATCATCCGGTGCCGATCCTCCATCCTCAATTCCAAAATGTGTAGCAGAGTAATCCCATTTTAATTGGCCGGATTGACTATGATCTGAATTAGTTTGCCTGGTATCTTGCGCCTTTCTCCCTTTATTTCTATTTCGCCGTGTCTGAGAGGAAAGGCGCTTTTGCGTGCTGGGGTTAGATAGTGAGCTGTCCGAATCCATCTCTGAATCTTCCAGCGCTGATACCTCATTTCCACTGACATTGGATAGCTCAGAGTCTTCGTGGAGGGAAAAGAACTTTTCAACCCCTTCTGGAGTCCCCCCCAATCTTGTGTTGTATCTGAGAGTCTAGGGTTAACAGGTAAACCTTCATTAATAACCTGCTCCTTATCCACATGTTTGCCTGCCACGATATTAGCGTCAGAGCCCTCTGGTCCCCCCTGTAGAAGCTCGCCTTGACCCAAACAAAGATGCATAGGGCACCAGTCCCGTACTTACACTGTCCAGGGGTGAAAGGCTATCACTACCTGTATCCGGCTCCAGTGCAGCTTCAGCGATAACATCATTGGCAGCTTCTCCCTTCTCTTGCACTCTCCCACGGCCGGAAAACATCCCTGAGATCACTCGCTGCTTGACAGGGCCCGCCTCTTCTCCAGGACGCTGATCTTTGCCTTTCGGCTTCCCGGGCACCGCCTCCTTGCTTCCTGTCGTTGCTGCGGGAGTAGCGTCTCCTGTTTTCCTCCCGATCGTCGTCTTCTGAGCCGCCCGGGGGGGCCGCGCTGGGTCCCCGCAGCTCCAGCTCCGTTACCCATGGCGCCAAGATCCCCGCGGTCCAGAGGGGGTTTGGGATGCTTAGGTGGCATGCCGAAAAGTCAGAGCTGGCGTCCACCGCTGCTCACGCCGAACAGAATCTTCAAAGCTGCCCGGATCAACAGGTGAGCAAGTTTTGTAATTTTCGCCGGCGTCCTTCTGAACTGTCACTTTAAGCAATGCGTTTTATAGAGAATGGACATCTAAAATAGCTTTAACTGAGTTTTACGCGAAAGTTCCATGGAGCCATAGATGGGTGGTGTATCGCAGCACCTCACGCAGCCGCCATCTTGCCGCCTCAGATGTCTCCTGGAATGTGCTTTTGTTGTGTTTATGTTCTTTTATGGCTGTTTTATAGCTGAACAGAAATTGACTGACTGACTGACTGAAAACCTTGCTTCAGGCCTATCAAGGTACTTCAACTGATGCAGTTTAAATCTTCACCCCAACCTGTCAAAATAACCCTTGTGACAAGGAAAAAACTTCCTTTTAAATAATAAGTCACCCCTATGTATGCCATGTAGGCCACAAGGTAGGTTGCATGATATTCAAAAGTGGGACATGGAAATGTAATATTGTCATGTCCCTGCAGTGGCAAGCTCCCAAAAGCTATTTTCACTGTGGGAAGTTCTGTCCTATGAGAAAAGCTAGAGTGCAGATTTAAATATTAATTCTGCTATCTCGGGTTTGGAACAAGCTACTAAAATATTTCAACCACTATTTTTGGGTCAAGTCTATCAGACAGCGCATGCACTGTCTGTTGTGAGGCATATTGAGGATTACCAACAAAATTGAGGTGCTTGGAGTCTGCTCATTGCTTACCATTTGTTGGCTTTACTTGCAACTCTTATTTGCCTACTTGTTATCCGTGACCCAGCTTGTTAATCTTATGTTTGTCCCTTCCATGGAGCATCGCCTCTTTACTATTTATTTGATAGGCTGGCACTTCTGCATCCAGTGCTTACTTTTTCCATCACCATTTTTAACTTTTGTGTTGAGCGCTCCATCAGGGTGCATGTGTTTTCCAGCTATCCCTCATGGACTTTGTCCCCCTTGCTGTTGCTGTCTCCTATATACTTCTCCTCACTACCTACCCATGTTGCTCCACATATTGCGCATCCGCTGCTGTATTTTTACTCCAGTTCTTTAGTACAGCAAATGTATTTTTTTTAAATTTCAGGTACCTGTATACTTTGCATGCATTAAACTAGATGTGTTTGCCAGACCTAGAGTAGACTCAAAGTACCACGGAGCAAAAATGTGCCTGATCTAGTAACCAATTGCAAATTATGCCTACAACTGCATCCCGTACAGCATGTGTGTGGTCTGTTTTCCATCACAGAGTTGCTCTCCACAGGTGGTGCTTTCAAACGCTGCAGTGTGTTGCATTTCACCAGTTCTGTGCAGGTGAAAACAATTCTCTGTAGTTCTGAGGGGCAGTGGAAAAAACCTCCACATTCTAAAGACACAGAAGGGCAAAAATGTCTGTTACACAATGATTTCACAACTTTAGTCCCAGACTGCAGCAGTTTTAGGACAAAGTAAGCATATTGAGTGTTCTCTGCCCTCCGGTGTATGCACTTAAATACTGCCGTCTAGAGTTTGGGTGTTTGGTACGCTGTATGCTATTAAATGTGCCCTCTACCTTCCTAAAGAATGTGCCTTCTGCGTATAGATTGTGTTGGACAAACCATCCATTGCTTTTGGACAGTGTTTGTTCTTGGCCAATAGGTCTTGCCTCTGGGACCTATTGGCTTTGTCTATGTTTTCTCTGCTATGCTGAAAATAATCACCGATGCTGTGTATCATGGCTAAATAATATTAAGCAAACACAAGGAGATGATGGACAGAGCACTGAAACTTTTCAGACACTCACCCCCAGTCACAGTTCTGGGTTGAATCATCCATCATCGTTCTTTAGCTCACTTCGCCACCCCAGTTCAGACCCAGCTATATGCAAATTAGTCTTGACCCTGTTCCTCATGAGAACAGTCCAACCCGAACTGCCTAGCCAGGTCTTCCCTGGACCGGAAACAAGCATCCTGGGACCGGTTTCGGGGTAACACCCCTCATCAGCCAAGCTATCTTGAAACCAGTGACAAAGTGAGCAAGGGACCCACGTCTGGGCATACCCTGCCAACTTAGGGCGAACAAAGCAAACAAGGAGATGATGGACAGAGAGCTGAAACTTTTCAGACACTCACCCCAGTCAGGCTTAAAAAAGCCTTTTGCTTCTCTCTCCCACCCTCCATGGTGCTCACTCTTTCAACAGTTTGAACCTCCCCAAACCCTCTGTGTTGCCCCACCCACGCCCTCTGTGTTGCTTCAGCCCCACCAGCCTCCTTGCTGCTTCCACACCCTAACTCCACGCTGTGCAGCATGGCTAAATAAATTTAAAAGTGGTAAATCCTGCTGATTTATAGTGTAGTGTAAGGAGAGACCTAAGGAAGAGGAAACTTTTGTTCTTTAGGCCAAGGTTTGCCAATTGGGCAGCATGGTATGGTTTCCCCCGGGAACTTTTTTCTCATTAGTTGGGGAGTGTCCAGTAGTCAACAGCACCCACTGGCTCCTGAACTGTATAAATGTGGACCTCAAACTTGCACCCATCACAAAGAAGTAGATTCCAAGAGTCAGTTGGCTGATGTCATGTGTGGCTACAGAGGTACAACACGCTGCAAAGAGGCCCTTTTTCTGAAGTGCTCATCTGTCCAGTTGAAACTGGAGCTGGACTGGATCCTGCTGGTGGCCTCTGCGAGAGTACGTTCTGACCCCTGAGAGCTGTCTCTGACGTCCTGGGACCCTTGGCAGTGTCCATGTGGAATTTAACATCCTCTGAAATATCAGGACCAACCTCCAAGTCAATCCACCCAAGATTGGGGGAAGTATAGGGAGGGGGTTGGTTGGGAGGTTCGGTATGGGCGGTTATCACTGCTCTCGTTAGTGTTGCCTCGTTTCTCTGCAACACTGTGTACAATGGTCATGATGCTTTCCCAGGAAGCCCACATAGTGAATCTGAATGCACCCAGCTGCTCCTAGGGCCTAGTCACTCAGAGCCTTTAAGCTACTCAGACCCTTTGCCCCACACATTGCCACTTAGTCATAATGTCACTGCCTTACAATGGGGGTGAACCCCTCAGATTCCTCTTGTGGAACGTCAATGGATTCCTAGACAAAGTTAAACTGACAACGACTTTAAAGTATGCACGGAGGGTCGCCCCAGGTGTCCTTCTGCTACAAGAGACACACCTGATGGGGAAACTTTGTCCCTTTTTACCACGTCAGGGATTTGACAGGATGTGGCATTCGGGTTTCTCTAAAGGGGCTAGGGGAACGGCGATCCTTCTGCGACGCTCCCTCCCCTTCACACCGGTCCAAACAACCATCAATCCTCAGGGCCGGTTTGTCACCCTTACAGGTACCCTAGGGGAAACTACTGTTTATCTGATGTCGCTATACACCCCTCTGGTGAACTTGGAACCCACCCTCCGGGCCACTGTAGATGTAATATCCTCCCTCCGCCAGGGTCTGACAGTGATTGGGGGGGGGGAGGGGCTTCAACGCTGTTCTAGAACCCACCAGGGATGCCACGGGGATACCATCTTCCCATAGAAAGCTAGGTGCTAAACGACTTGGTGATTGGGCATCCAAACTGGGCCTTTGTGACGTCTGGCGTACCTGGAACCCTAGAACACTCCAGTATACACATACATCTGCTGCACACCATACCCGTTCCCGTATTGACCACATCTTCATGCCGGCCCCTGACTGTAGGACAGTCACTGATGTTCAAATCCTGGCGCGAGGCATATCGGACCACTCCCCAATCCTCCTCCAGCTAGGGGGCCCCACGGGTGCTCCACGTCCTATATGGAGGCTGAATGCCTGGTTCCTTCAAGACCAGGAGTATAGGCAGATGATTGAGGGAGAACTTAAACATTACTTCCACACCAAAGAGGGCACAGTGCAACTTCAAAGTACACTGTGGGAGGCGGGTAAAGCCACAATCCGGGGGTACGCTAAAGGGTTCCTTAAGCACAAACGACAAGTGCAAGATCGCCATCTTTCCCAGCTACAAGCCCAGGCCCTCCACCTGGGACAGGCTGTGGCTGCAGCAGACGGGGAGGCGGAACGCCGACAGCTCCAGTTACAACGAGAAGACATTAAGCACATATCTCTCGAATCTGCTAAAATGCAATGGAGGTCCTCGGCAGCCCGGGTCTATGGGGCTGGTGAGACAAGAATGGCAAATTGCTTCACTGCTTGCTTTCCCCATCCCCTGGCCAACTGGATAGTTCCGGAAATTTGAGATACACAAAGACACGTCTTTCACACCCCTGCTGCAATTGCACAAACCTTTGCCAAATACTACGCAGAGCTTTACTCAGCAGATCACTCGCAGACGCCAGTCTTTAGCTCTCTCTTTCTGCAGGGTATCCCCCTTCCAAGGCTCCCAGAGAGGAAAGTCCAGGCAATGGACGAACCCATCATGAGCGAGGAAATTGGTGAAGCGATCTCATCACTTGCTACCCGCAAGACTCCTGGTCCGGATGGTTTCCCTGCGGAGTAGTATGCAGCATTTTGGGAAACCTTGATCCCACAACTCCATGCCCTATTCGAGGAGGTTCTGGAGAGATGCGCCTTTCTCCCTCCCCCCGACACTGACACGGCCATGGTCGTGGTCATACCTAAAGCGGACCCTCCCTTGGTCCTCATGTCCCAACTATCGCCCGATCTCTCTGATTAATACTGAGATTAAAATTTACGCAACCATTCTTGCTACCCATCTTAAGCGGGTACTCCATTCTCTCATACACCCTGATCAATGTGGCTTAATGCTGCATCGCAGCACAAGGCACTGTCTGAGGCACCTCCATGTGACCCTTGCTCACCGCCATCTCCTCTCCCCATACCTAGCCCTATTATTACTCGACTTTAAAAAGGCCTTTGACATGGTCGACTGGCTATACTTAGGAAATGTGCTAGAGAGAGCAGGCTTAGGCCCCCACTATCAGAAACTGGTAGGGGTCCTTTACTCCAACCCGTCAGCCAGGGTCCTCATAAACGGGGCACTCTCAGAGACCTTCCGTATCAGGAGAGGAACCCGGCAGGGGTGCCCTCTCTCCCCCTCCTCTTCGCTCTAGCAATTGAGCCCTTAGCTTGTCTCATTCGGGCTGAAGGCCAGATACAGGGGTGGCGCTGGCAGGGCCTGCATGAAGACCGTATTGCCTTTTATGCAGACGATGTCCTGCTCTTCCTGGCTGATCCGGCGCACTCCGGTCCTAGATGTCTCCAATCCTTTGAGAGAGCGTCGGGCTTACGCCTTAACCCAATCAAGTACACTTTGGTACCCCTTCACATCTCACAAGAATGTGTGGATTAGCAAACAACCATTCCCTTGCGGTGACTCTCCTTCAAATATCTTGGTATCTGGGTGGCGCTTCACCCGGAGCGGACCTGGTCCCTTAATGTCAACCCATTGCTCAAACGTACTAAGGATAACCTCCGTCGTTGGCAATCTCTTCCCCTCAACCCCCTCGGTAGGATAGCCCTCTTCAAAATGATGATTATCCCCCCGCCTTTTATATGTGCTCCAGAGCCTCCAACTTCACCTTCCCCGTAGTTGGTTCCGCGGGCTAGATGGAATGATCACGACCTTCCTCTGGGGCGGTTTGAGGTCACGGCTGGCCCTTACGCACTGCCAGAGGGCCCCATACAATGGAGGAATGGGGATGATGAACCCTTTTCTGTACTACTTAGCCACCCGTCTTCTGGTGATCCACGACTGGTTCAACGGCGGATGGTCTGATCCAGCTTACCGGTTGGAATTGGAGGGCCTCAGGTTTCCCCGGATCCAAGCCATGCTTTATGGGGCTCCGTTTCCTCATACTTTACCGGAAGTAACTCGAACAGCCCTTCTGGTATGGCGCTCAGCCCTGTGACACACTCACTGGGAAGCAAAAATCACACTACAGACGCCCCTCTGGCATGGAACTTGGCTGCAAGAGGTTCGGACCTTAGCGGGATTCCAGAAGTGGGACCTGATAGGTATCACTCACTTAGGGGATGTATGGAAGGGAGGGCATTTGTCCTCCTTCCATGACCTGCAGCAAGCATACTCCCTACATTCTACTCGGTTCTACAAGTACCTCCAACTCCGACACGCCATTGCCCTTCACATTCCTGACCACACTGCAATACCAGAGTTCAGTCCGTTGGAAGCTAAGCTCCTCGTGGGCAGTCTGGGGAAATGGGTAGTGTTCCAAATCTACCGATCTTTGTTAAAGAATTCCCCATCCACCTTAGACTCCCTCAAGACTTGCTGGGAGCATAGGCTTGGCCCTCTGGAGGAGGAGTATTGGAGGGATGCATTGATGGTCCCCAGGGCACTAACCATATCAGCTAGGCTTCGTCTAATTCAAGTCTACTATCTCCATTGCGCATACCTCACCCCTGTTCGATTGCACAAAGCGGGCTTCCTCCCGGCCCCAAAATGCCCGTGCTGTGAGGTGGAACCAGCGGACTTCTATCACATGGTCTAGTCCTGTGCCACCCTTTCCAAATACTGAGCTTCGATTGTAGCTGAATTGAGTGACACACTGGGCTGGATGGTCCCCCTTAGTCCTCTTGCCCTTCTCCTAGGGCTGATGGAGGGGATGGACGGCTCCCGAACCGATAAACTGTTCTCAGGGACGGCCATTATGGTGGCCAAAAGAGAAACTGCAGCTGCCTGGAAGGACTCGGCATCTCCATCTATTGCGAAGTGGCATAAAGAAGTGGACTGGTGCGCCATCCAAGAAAATTCAGTATACGAGGCAAGGGGCTGTCTGGCCAAACATGAGCGCATATGGCTGGGCTCAGTAAACTGATGATACACAGACGAGGGTTGGAAGTCCTGGAGGGGCAATAGGGGTCTTACTGGGAAAGAATTCTGATAATGCGATTCATTGTCTCATATGTCACAGTGATGCACTGTTATATGTTGTTGCTTACAAAAACAATAAAATTGTTTATAAAAAAAAAAGCCAAGATGCTGATCCACTCCTCAGACAAAACTGACTGAGTAGAAAGATGAAGTTACCAGTCTAAGGAAGCCACTGACAAAACATAATTGGGGATGTTGATGGAAATACATGCATCTAACGGAGAGGGGTTAGTTCAAACAAATGGGATGGTCAGGAAAACAGAAGGCCCAACAGTTCTGAGATATCCATATACCATTCAAGGGCAATAAACCTTGCAAATCTTTCTGTCCATATCTTTGAAACTGAAGTGACCAACAACAATGAAATTCTTAAGAAAAGGAAACCACCAGGCCCAGGTGGTATGCTACCAGAATTGTTTTTACTCTTTTCTAGATACACTAACATCAAAACTCCTTAATTCTATCATTTCATCAATTAGCAAAACCCCATTAGCACATTTGCTTTAACAACTACTACACTCCTCCATAATCAAGGCAAAGGAATGCAGGTACTCGAAAACTACTGCCCAATCTCATCCATAAACAGGTACTGCAAAACTCAAGCAAACAATATTGCTTCCCGGTTAAACCCAATCTTACTTAACCTGATACATTCAAATTAAACTGACTTTGTCAAAGCTCGATCCTCTGCCTCCCATATCAGGTTCTGTGTTAGCATTATATCATTGCCCGGTGATGTTAAAGATCACATTTAGTGCAGCATTGCTTTGATGCAAAGAAAACCATTACATTAAATCATTAAATTAAATCACACCAGATTATTAGAGCGCAGCGAATCCCCCAAGAAGGTATCCAGGTGCTGAGAGCAAGCTGTAAAGTTAAGCCAGAAATATGAAAACTCCCAGAAAGCCATCATGTCAAACTTTTTGACTTAGTCTTTGCAACCACAGTACAGTTAGACTTACTGCCGATTAGAATGCTACCTCTTTTACACAATATTGGAGCATTGTGTGCTAGCACCGTAGGAGCTAGCATGTCAGCGTATGCGGTGATCTAGCTGTTGAGGTTCTCGATGACTTTTAGCAAGTTGTTGGTGTGCTCGGGACGATGCACGGAGGGCAAAGCCCACTTCTTTTCTTTGATGCTGTTCCAGTTACGGCGGGCAGTTCCGGTGGTTTTAGGTCTGGGGTGGTTCGGGATGGGTATGCTGAAACTGACAAAAGTGCGTCTGTCCAGGTCATAGCTGCAGGCTTGTCGACTGTGATGTCGCTGATTGAAGAGAAAATCGTGTCAAAGAGGTGTCCAGCAGTGCGAGTGGGCTTAATAACGTGCTGGATGAGGCCATGGTTTGCAAGGTTTTCTAGGAGGGCTGTAAAGTTTGGGTTGGTGAGGTCTTCAAGGTGACAATTAAGGTCTCTGAGGAGGATAAAGGAGCTGGTGGTGATTATGAAAGTGCGACAAAGTCTGTGATATGGCTGGCAAAATTGGCACGGGGTCCTGGTGGTCTGTATACAAGTGCACCTCTTGAATGTGAGGTGTTCCCGGTAGCTGGTGGGGGCGGGGGGGACGTGTAGGTGGTGCAGCTGATGGTATCTTTGAATAGGATGGTGACTCCACCCCTGGGCTTGTGCTGACAGTCTTGCTTGGCAATCATGTAGCCGGAAGGATGGCTGTAACGATGCCCGGTGCAGAGGTTGAGTTTAGCCATATTTCATTGAAGAACAGCAAGTCAGAAGCTAGTGCGTGCAGTAGGTCCCATATCTCTGTGGGGTCTTTGGTGAGTGAGTGGGTGTTGAGGAGAATCTAGGAGAGTGTGGCGTGTTGTGTGGGAGGTGTTTGGTTTGTGTGAGTGTGAACAAGTGGGCTGCTGAGTGCTGTTGGCGCAGGAGTGGTCGATCATAAGAACTTGCAGGAGACACATGTGAACACTCCTTCAACGTTGTGTGGCAGCAGTGCGGCAGCAGTGCGGTGAGCGGCAGCCAGGGCTGAAAGCACAGAGGAGTGCAGCAGGGTAGCGGGGCTTGGAACAGAACCAGGGTGCCTGGTGCTGGACGCACAGATGTGCCTGCTGCACGCGCCCTTTGAGCGTCCGTTTTGCAGCTGCCATTAAGTAGTTCATGGGAAAGAGGAGTGCACGGTGCCGTGGGCGGGAAACGGAAACCAGTTATGTCACTTCCTGTACGATGAATGATGGGAAATCCAGTGAAGTCCCTTTCTGTGCAGATGGTTGATAGGAAATTAAGTCCTCTTTGTAGGCTTCTTCTACTGCCTAGATATAAGCCCTTATTTATTCCCCATTCTTGCAGTGCAATACAGCAGGTCACACATTCACACAACACATATAGCCAGCGCACCTTTGTGCATGACGGCGTTTACATGCATGAGCACATTGAAGCTTGGTACAATCCGACTACAGCATTAGTTCTGTATTGAAGAGATTAAAGTTGGAGAGATTGCGGCTCTTCTCGAGAGTACATTTGGAAAGATAAACTGTTTTCAAAACCTGCATTCTATACGTTTTATCTTGAGTAACACAGATGCAGGCCATGGAACTGCTTGGCTTGGCGTTTCATTATTGCAAAATATCCAAGATAAGGATTGACTGAAAACTGGTAAATATAAAAAAAACTTAGCATCATTTTGCAATTAACACGAAGGTGTGTTATTACCATGAGTGCTTGGCGCTGTACCTGTGTGCATTCCATCAGTGCTTGGCGCTGCACTGTAATGGCATTCTTGTAAAAAAAAAAAAACATCTCTGGGGTAAAAATCTTCCACAACAGGGCACCTAATTTGATAGATTATTTTCCCCTTCTTACTACCATCCTCCCGTCGGTGCACTGTAGTTACCAGCAAGCCACTTTCGTCCTCATGAGAAGGAATGACGGCAGCCATTTCACCAACCCTCTGAGGAATACGGCTGGGTTTGGCAGGTACCATGCATGCAGTCGGAACAACTCGCAACAAAAAAAAAAAAAGCTGCCCGACTCAGGTCCTCATTTCCCACGATCTAGAGGAGCTTCCCACGGCGACAGCGGATACGTGGAGCTCTAGGGGGCAAGGGCATGTTATGTTTGAGGGTAAGGAGTACAGTTTAGAATGCATATTAACGTCAGAAACGTCTCAAGTCTCTTGCCAGTGGCTGCTAGCTTTACATTTGGAGTGACTATGCTTTAGATTAGAATATCGATTCCCTCTAAACAGATTTGTATGTTCTGTTTGCCTGCTAAAAATATTTTAAAACTACATTAAGCATGTAAATTACGTAACCTTAATTTTAACTTTAACACGTGTCAATCTCACCGTATGATTGGTGATTCTAGATAAGGTTTTAATTAGAAAATCAATCGTGCTATGTAATATTAGTTAGGGGTGTCGGACGGAGGGAAGAAAAAAGCATGAATGGAAGAGTGGGCAAAGAGAACGAAAATACCAGAGAAAAAGTAAAGCTGTGGACTTGTGGAAGAGATAAGTGATTACGTTTCTTCCCACCGTTTCGTATTTTCTGACCTTTACCACAGACAAATGCAAATCCGATCCGACGACATTACGGAGTCAAAATCATATTCTGTAGAGCAAATTTTATTTATATTACTTCTTCCATTTGAAATTCTGTTGTCCCACCACCGCGCAAATTAGCCCACTGCTAGTGTACAATATAACAAATCCCAAAAATAATAAAGATATGATGGAATAAATAACTATTTTATGACAGTAGAGAGAATAATCAGCACACGTCCATATTGATCAAACAAGTTATACAAACACACTGACGAAAAGTCGATACAAAAAGTATGTTTTCAAAGCAGGGAAAAATGATAAATCAGGAAGTGAAAATGTTACTGAAGAGAGAGAGCTCCACAAAAGTGGAGCAACAACTGCCAAGGCTTCTTCAGCATAAACTAACCGGTCGAATGTTGGACTCTAACCAAGGAAAGTCCTCGCTGTGAGGAACTCTGGGCCCAGGAGAAAATCAATAATTTCAGAGTCAGCTTAGATGGCTGTCTCAGGGGAAGGTAAACTACGAAGCAAAGCTTAAACTCAACAGGAGATTATAGGGGCAGCCAGGGCAAACCGGAAAGAACCTTGGGAGTGCGATTACATAACCTGGAACGGCACAGGCACCACAGTCAAGAACTGCCCCGAAGACAGGGGCCCCTGTGAATGCTGCCTTTCCACTGAATGACAGAAGAATCAAGTGAAGACAGACGGTAGACCCGAGCTCAAGAGACCGAAACGATATCACCTTTCTTCGTAAAGCAAGAAGCCGAGCTAGTTTGATAATATGAAGTTCAAAGTCTGAGAAAAGATGGAGGCTAAACCCAAAGATCTCACAAAAATAACGTGTGTGAAGGAAAAACCAAGATCTAGGAAACCCGGCCCGAATCATCACTCCACTGGATGTTTGCACTACTCTTCCTTTTCTACCCTCGCCAGCCACAAACTTCCACTGATTCCTCGCCTTCCTCTATCCCAGTCTACCACAGGCAACTTCTGTGACGGCCCCAATCTCTTGTACAAGGAGTTTCTGACTTGCAACTCCGTTCCTGCTCTGTACATCCAGATACACACACTCATGCAGACTTACATACCTGTGAAGAAGGCGTGGAAAGAGAAGCTTGAGCTGGGCGAGGGGCAGACAAAGCGAACAAAATAATTCAGTTTTTGGCAGAAGTAATTTAATAAAAAAGTGAAATGCCATCCAACCCTCAATAGCATCAAGGGTGCGTAGCAGGTGAAGCAGGCAGAAGATGGAGTTTGGTGTTTCCCTGCTGGTGGTTCGCCATGCCCCTGTTCGCTGCAGTTACATATAGAGCATCTCCATAGATACTGCACGATCAGGGAGACAAGATCGCTCCATGAGCACACTACATAACTTGCGTGTAGCCTCTAATTTTCATATACAAAATCGCGTAGATTACATTTTTACAGCATTTGTTTACCCTGATTTTTAGTTTGGGAGTTCAACTACAAACTAATGTTTCATATTAAACAACGATGGTCATTCCTTCGCCTTTCTGTCTGTACCTCAACCTCTATTACCTAATTCTTTAGTTTCGTAAAAAAAAAAATGTAATTTTTTGCCTTTCCTATTTTCACATTTGTACAAGAGAAGTACGACAGAAACATTTAGCAAAAAAATGCTTTTTTAGTTAAAACATAAACGTGAAATATATACAGGAAGCTCTTAGCATTTTAGATTCAGTAAAATTAGCAATAAAATACTTAAGAGGTCGGACCTGGAGGGATCCTTATACAAAAACTGTGCCCAAGTAGACAGAAAAGTAAACAGAAACATTCCGGATATGCTTCCTAAGTCACAGACGAACAGAAAGCGCTGACAAATGTGCCTTGTGTTTGACAAAGGTAAAGGCTAAAAGGTAGTGTCGAAATAAGGCCTGAAGGGCACCCCAGTGGGGTGAGATAAAGTCCACCCCCTCTATCTCACACCACCAGTCCTGTACATGCCTCCTCCCACTGCCTTCATCACTGAACCCAAAGTTGCAGGGATTTGACTGCGTGGCCTGCAACTTATAAGCAATTTTCTGCTTCAAGCATGTAAACTGAAAAGCCTTCAAATCTATGACTTGCAGAAGTAAGCACTGGATATATCTCGCCAGTAGTGGAACCTAAGGCCGACTGTGTCTCTGCAGAAAGCACCTTGGCCAACTGAGCTATCTTACCAGAGAATGCACTTGACCAGCAGATCTAACTGGTGACCTACCCGACTTATGTTTGTACTGGGAGGGATGAACTACGGGCTGCTTGAAGGTGACAGTCTAACCTCCACGTGGCCAACTCTGTTCTTTATCCTAAGGCAGAGGTCTTCAAACTGGGGGCAGCGTGGATGGGTCTCAAGGGGGGGGGGGCGCAAATGCCTCTGCAAGTGCATGTAAATGAAGATGGAAGTGCGGCGATGTTTATTTGCCACATTTCCAGACTATCTTCATTTACTCCGAGCCCTTGAAAAGAGAACTATGATCAAAGTGCCATGGGGATGGGGGTCTGTGAGTGTGCTGGCAGGGTCAAAGAGGTTGCCAAAAAACACAATCATTTGTAGTGCAATAGGTCTCGCATTTGTGAAAGTTAGAGCTATTGGCATTGTAAATGATGTTTTTACCCATGCATCTGGCTATGGGCTATTATGGAAGGAGTCTACCTGCTTGACGAATTGCCGAAAACAAAAGAAATGTATGTATTTTTATTTTTGCCCCATTTCAATTCTTGACCTATGTGAGGATGGCTCGATATGTATTTAACTGACATCCTGCTAACAGCGACAGCACCAAAATAATAGCTTCAAAACCCATTGAATATCATGAAGTTAACAATTGGCTGTACCAGAGATGCATAAACAAAAATAGTTAGGCCTTTATTACGGACATTTCGGTAGTCCAGATTCTGGTGGAAGCGGTCTTTTTCTGCTGGAATCATGATTATAAGATATGGGGTAATTACAGAACTACACATTATTGGTAAATTCAATTGTGTTATTTCCAATGAAGTTTACACGCACACCACACACTGAGGGACTTGCAGGGCACTGGGTGGATTGGAAGGTACTGCCCTCTTCACCCAGGGAGATTTGGGAGTGGTAATTGCTTAGAGATGTCCCCTGAAAAAACGACCAGCCCTGGTGTGGTTCCTGAAAGGCTGCCCACCATTTGCCACCATTAGACAGGTTTCTGGACCCCTGGGTAAAAAGCCTCCGCTCTCTGGGTCCAGAGACAAAGCCCATCCTGGGCAGAGGTGGCATGCCTCTTTCCCCAGGATGGGCTGGGTCCACGAAGGGGAAGCTTCAAAGGCCTGTCGTCTTTGGAAACTGTCCCTGCCTATTGCTGCCCCCAGCAACTGGCTCCCACCGGTTCTGTCCCCCACTTTGGCAAGAGAATCAGCGGGAAACCAAGCTAGGAAGAGAGGTGTGCCCACCTTTGCCAGCCCCACCCCCCAGGTGGGGGAGGCGAGGTGAAGCACACATCTCAGTCCCCTCCATCTTGAAGATGAGGTGACTCAGCCAATTAGGGAGAGGCTCATGCCCCCTCCCACTGGAGGGTGGCATAATAGGGGGTGTACCCACCACAAGGAAGGGACCCCTTGATCCCGACCAGCACACCCCTTTAAATGCCCCTAAATGTAGTATTTAGGGGCAACCCTGAACCTTGCCTGCTCAGATTCGAGGAAGAAAGAAGGACTGAAGAGCCATACTGGCTTAGGAAGAAGAGGACAACTACTGCTTTGGCCCCAGCCCTACCGGCCTGTCCGCTCGACCTGCCTACAGTAAAGAAACCGGCGTGTCCAGCAGCCCCGCCCAGAGCCAGGCGTGTCCAGCAGCCCCGCCCAGAGCCTGGAGGACCTGCCATGCACTCACCTTACAGACTCTGTCTCCCATAAGCACCGGATTTGCTCAACAAAGACTCCAAGACAAGAATTCAGATTCCAGCGACTCCGCGATTCGGCACCACTCTGCACCCAACGCCCACGGCCCGAGTTCAAGTGGCCCGACACCACGAGGAGGTCTCCCCAGCAATCCTGACTTGGGATCTGGTGATCCCCGACCTCCCTCAAGCCTCAAGACAACGCCTGCAGCCTCAACCTAAAGGGTTCCCCTGACCGCGACCGGAGCTGGTAAGAAAATCCGATGCCAGAGGACACTCCTGCACCCGACACCCCAGGGCCTTGGGTGGCCCAACCGACGGTGTCCAGGAATCCCCCAAGAACCCAACTTACCTCTCCAGCCGGTGGCGCCTTCAGGAAGTCTCCCTGCCCAAGCCTGCAGCAACATTACCGAACCAAAGGTCTCCATTGAAAAGCACATGGTCCCCGAAGTCCTTTTGGCACCCTGCAACCGGCCGCCCCAGTGTTGCTGGTGGTGCAGCTCCTGTGCTCGCTGTTGGCCCCTGCAGTGCTGGCCTTAACCCCAGGAGCTTTGCTCCCACACCCGAGTGGCCTGCTCTTAAGCAGTCTCCAACCGAAGGCCCCCTTAGCCCCATTGGCTAACAATGGGCCCCTGCACTCTGCATCCGGCCGCCCCAGTGCCGCTCGTGGTGCAACTCGAGTACCTACTACTATCCCCCAAAACTCCCACTTGTAAGACATTTACTTACCTGCAAAACTGATAACCATTTTTTCCCATAGGGACCCATGTTATGAGATTATGGGCCTAAAATGTTCTAAGTGTTGAACTGTTGTTTTGTATGGGAAAACAGAAACTTTAACTCAAAGCCAAGAAAAGTCTTACTTATCTTGTATTGTGAGATCCTGAAGGGTGGTATCTAGGCATACTACCCAGAGTACTCAAAGTAATCTAAAAGTAACTAAAAAGTATTCTAAAAGTAATTACTGTGTAATTTATACTGCTTTTTAATGTGATACCAACCTGTAAATCCATCCCAAATGCATTTCTGTGTAAAGGTTGACCATTGAAAGTATATTTACCTACCTGTAACAAGTCCTGCTTGGTTCTAGAAATAAAATACAAGTAGACCTTTTTTATACTTACCCAATTGGTTTGGATTCAGTCTCCGAGTGGGTGCCATCAGTTTTGATTGAGTGAATACAATAAATGCTTAACACACTCTCTGGATAAGCCTAACTGCTCGCCCACACTACCACAAAGAGATCTGTTAGTACTTATCTAATTTAGCCTCTGCTATACCTCTGAGGACTCAGTGAACTCTGTGCCTTCCTGTACCACACAATAAAGCAGAATTATCGAAAATCTGTCCTTCAGAATAGAATGTCTGTGTATTATTTTACAGCACTGAAGAACTGGATATGCATTACTATGTAGCGGATGATATATTATGTAGCATATGCAGTAATATAAGTGGCCTTTTGTTTCTTTAAAAAGGGCCATTCATTCGTGCAGCAGGTATTTCTGTCAGGTGTGTAAGTGGCCACTGCTGGTTATAATTAATTAAGCAGATGCAGCAGGACTGGGGCCCAGGGCTTTGAGGGGCCCACTGCATCACAATTATGACTGTCAATCTTTAAAACGAGCATTTGCAATGCAATAGGTCTCGCATTTACGCAGTTTGAGCTATTGGCATTGTAAATGACAATGCCTTTTATTTATGTTTTGGTTTTTAAAACATAAATAAAAGACATTGTCATTTACAATGCCAATAGCTTCAACTCGCGTAAATGAGAGACCTATTGCATTGCAAATGCTTGTTTCATCCCGGCTACTTGTTACTGCCCTGCATGGGAATTCCTACCTAGAGAATGACAATGCTGTCCAGAACTGCCCATTCCTTCCCGACTTCAGTGACCTTGCATGGCCTCCACTTTGACCCTTACTTTATCAGTACCACAGAATCAGTACTTTGAGGTTATTTTGTGCCCAAATATTCTTCTGGGGGACAGTTCCATGGATTTACATCACAGTCAGTAAATCAAGGCCATTACACTACAAGTCTTTGCTCATAGGCAGGACCACTGGAATAACGCAATATTGTGGGCGCCGCGTTCTCGGATTATTTACATATTTTCCACACTTGCCGCATGTTTCAGATCTTCTGTATCAGTTGCAAACATTGGTTCTAGCTCAGATGGATCAAAAGAGGCTTTAAAAAGCATCAGCCGTGATCCCCCGGGGGGACAGACGCTTTACAAAGATTAACTGTCACCATTTCGTTGCTGACGGCTGTATTCGGGTGTTACAGTGCTGCTAATGAGGAGAAACGTTTGCCCAGACAGTACTACTGTGTTGTAAAATGACAAAACAGCAAAATATTGCGACCGAATGTGCCATATTACGCTGCATCATTGCACCTCTTCTGTGTCTGATTACATTTGTACCTCTCCAGTCCCTGCAGCACCTGTTCTGACCTAGGTCTCAGGCTCTACAACAGCTCTGCTGACCTGGTTCTCTGGCTCTACAGCAGCTCTGCTGACCTGGTTCTCTGGCTCTACAGCAGCTCTGCTGACCTGGTTCTCAGGCTCTACAGCAGCTCTGCTGACATGGTTCTCTGGCTCTACAGCAGCTCTGCTGACATGGTTCTCTGGCTCTACAACGGCTCTGCTGACCTGGTTCTCAGGCTCTACAGCAGCTTGCTGACCTGGTTCTCTGGCTCTTGGGTGGCTCTGCTGGCCTGGTTCTCTGGCTCTAGAGCGTCTCTGCTGACCTGGTTCTCTGGCTCTAGAGCAGCTCTGCTGACCCGGTTCTCTGGCTCTAGAGCGGCTCTGCTGACCCGGTTCTCTGGCTCTAGAGCGGCTCTGCTGACATGGTTCTTTGGCTCTACAGCAGCTCTGCTGACCCGATTCTCTGGCTCTAGAGCGGCTCTGCTGACCTTGTTCTCTGGCTCTACAGCAGCTCTGCTGACCTGGGTCTCAGGCTCTACAACGGCTCTGCTGACCTGGGTCTTAGGCTCTACAACGGCTCTGCTGACCTGGTTCTCTGGCTCTACAGCAGGACTGCTGACCTGGTTCTCTGGCTCTACAGCGGCTCTGCTGACCTGGTTCTCTGGCTCTACAGCAGCTCTGCTGACCTGGTTCTCTGGCTCTACAGCAGCTCTGCTGACCTGGTTCTCTGGCTCTAGAGCGGCTCTGCTGTCCTGGGTCTCAGGCTCTACAGCAGCTCTGATGACCTGGGTCTCAGGCTCTACAGCAGCTCTGCTGACCTGGGTCTCAGGCTCTACAACGGCTCTGCGGGCCTGGTTCTCCGGCTCTACAGCAGCTCTGCTGACCTGGTTCTCTGGCTCTACAGCAGCTCTGCTGACCTGGTTCTCAGGCTCTAGAGCGGCTCTGGTGACCTGGTTTTCTGACTCTACAGCAGCTCTGCTGACCTGGTGCTCTGGCTCTAGAGCGGCTCTGCTGACCTGGTTCTCTGGCTCTAGAGCGGCTTTGCTGACCTGGTTCTCTGGCTCTAGAGCGGCTCTGCTGACTTGGTTCTCAGGCTCTACAGCCGCTCTGCTGACCTGGTTCTCTGGCTCTAGAGCAGCTCTGCTGACCTGGTTCTCTGGCTCTACAGCAGCTCTGCGGGCCTGGTTCTCTGGCTCTACAGCAGCTCTGCCGACCTGGTTCTCTGGCTCTACAACGGCTCTGCTGACCTGGTTCTCAGGCTCTACAGTGGCTCTGCTGACCTGGTTCTCTGGCTCTACAGCGGCTCTGCTGACCTGGTTCTCTGGCTCTACAACGGCTCTGCTGACCTGGTTCTCAGGCTCTACAGTGGCTCTGCTGACCTGGTTCTCTGGCTCTACAGCGGCTCTGCTGACCTGGTTCTCTGGCTCTACAATGGCTCTGCTGACCTGGTTCTCAGGCTCTACAGCAGCTTGCTGACCTGGTTCTCGGGCTCTAGAGTGGCTCTGCAGGCCTGGTTCTCTGGCTCTAGAGCGGCTCCCCAGTTCAGACCCAGCTATATGCAAATTAGTCTTGACCCTGTTCCTCATGAGAACAGTCCAACCCGAACTGCCTAGCCAGGTCTTCCCTGGACCGGAAACAAGCATCCTGGGACCGGTTTCTGGCTGTTCAGCCGTCATCAGCCAGGCTAGCTTGAATCCAGTGGCAAAGTGAGCAAGGGACCCACGTCTGGGCATACCCTGCCAACTTAGGGCGAACAAAGCGATACCAAAGGGGATGATGGACGGAGCGTTTGAGCTAATCAAACACTCACCCCCAGTCAACTGATCTGGGTTTAATCCATCATCATTCTTTAGCTCACTCCACCACCCCAGTTCAGACATGGCCATATGCAAATCAGTCTGACCCTGGCTCTAGAGCAGCTCTGCTGACCTGGTTCTCTGGCTCTACAACGGCTCTGCTGACCTGGTTCTCTAGCTCTACAGCGGCTCTGCTGACCAGGTTCTCTGGCTCTAGAGCGGTTCTGCTGACCTGGTTCTCTGGCTCTAGAGCGGCTCTGCTGACCTGGTTCTCTGGCTCTAGAGCGGCTCTGCTGACCTGGTTCTCTGGCTCTACAGCAGCTCTGCTGACCTGGTTCTCTGGCTCTACAGCGGCTCTGCTGACCTGGTTCTCTGGCTCTACAACGGCTCTGCTGACCTGGTTCTCAGGCTCTACGGCAGCTCTGCTGACCTGGTTCTCAGGCTCTACGGCAGCTCTGCTGACCTGGTTTTCTGGCTCTACAGCAGCTCTGCTGACCTGGTTCTCTGGCTCTACAGCAGCTCTGCTGACCTGGTTCTCTGGCTCTTCAGCAGCTCTGCTGACCTGGTTCTCTGGCTCTAGAGCGGCTCTGCTGACCTGGTTCTCTGGCTCTACAGCAGCTCTGCTGACCTGGTTCTCTGGCTCTACAGCAGCTCTGCTGACCTGGTTCTCTGGCTCTACAGCAGCTCTGCTGACCTGGTTCTCTGGCTCTACAGCAGCTCTGCTGACCTGGTTCTCTGGCACTACAACGGTTCTGCTGACCTGGTTCTCTGGCTCTAGAGCAGCTCTGCTGACCTGGTTCTCTGGCTCTACAGCAGCTTTGCTGACCTGGTTCTAGAGCGGCTCTTCTGACCTGGTTCTCTGGCTCTAGAGCGGCTCTGCTGACCTGGTTACCTGGCTGTAGAGCAGCTCTGCTGACCTGGTTACCTGGCTCTAGAGCGGCTCTGCTGACCTGGTTCTCTGGCTCCAGAGCGGCTCTGCTGACCCTGTTCTCTGGCTCCAGAGCGGCTCTGCTGACCCTGTTCTCTGGCTCTACAACGGCTCTGCTGACCTGGTTCTCAGGCTCTACAGCTGTGCGCTAAAACCCCGAATACAAATACCAGACAAGCTGTTGCAATTGTGAAAAAAATATAGTGCTTACCGACTAATAAAGGAGACAGTGTAACGCCGCAAGTAAAAGATCCAGTCCTGATGGGCGGTCCCAAAAGGAGACAGGGCGGTAACAAGGATGGACTAAGAAGCCTCATTATCAATCGGAAGCCAGCATTTACCATGGACGATGACGCAAGCCAATGAAAAATATGGGCGGGGCTTCCACACCACATCTAAAACATACCCTAATACAGCATGCCTCGCAAAGCGAGCAGCGCATGCGCTGCAACGCTAGGCTCGACCTAAAAAGGGCTTGGGAGCTTATTTTCGTTTCTAGCATTAGGACCGAGGGCACCCTTGCAGAAAAAAGGGAGACAACATGTGGGAGCTCTTTTTTTCTGAAAGGGACGGAGAACCTGTTTCAAGATCGAAGTAATGGTCAGGCATGGTGAGGAAGAGGTGTAAGATGCAGAGGAGATGTCCTGCTTCTCAGGACTGCTGTTTCAGTAATGCAGCAGGTGTAATTGCATTGGGGTTCAAGAGTGTGAGAGGCTCACAACACCCCATTTATGAGAAGCAGCATTTTTGGGACAATACATGATTTTGTTTGATGCATTTGCTGTTTTATAAGTTTCATATTTAGTGTAGTTTATGAGCTATAGAAAAAGTACTCCTGAAATCATCTCATAAGCCCCGCCCCTTGTACGTAGCCATGTTCCTCCCACTCCCCCAATCCTTGCCATAAAGTTTTGGAGGGGGGCCCGACCTCATACATTTTGCTTAGGGAGGGCTCAGAACAAAAAATGGAAGACCTCTGTTCTATGGCCTATAAATGAGTACTATTGATTTCCAAACTGTAATAAAGAGAGACAAATTATGCATGTGTGTCTGTGTGTGCGCATGCATGGGACTTTGGTAACTTAATTCACTTTTATTAGCCTTCTTGATAATGTGGACACTAAAATATTTTGATCTTCCACAAAGTGACTTACCATTCCTTCGCCAACCTCCGATCTTTCCTTTAGAGAGTGGAGGTAAACAGAGAAAAAAGTATGGCTTCTGCTTAGGGAGGGTGAGAGGGTGCCTAAGAGAGAGGGTGATCTGGACCTCCACCTTTTTGCCTCTGAATACATTTTCATTTGTAAAATGCGTACGACGGAATTAACATAAAATATAACTGATAAATAAATGTAAAAACACTAGTGAGCTTTGTGCACAGAACCCATACTTTGCATCAAAGCAAGAGAGATTCAATGGCAAGTATAAACACTATGCATGAACATTGTGCTGTGTGCAGGAGAAATATGCCTGTGCCACAGAGGAATTAGTGTTCATTTGAAACATTGTTCCATGTCAGAAGCATTGTTTATAATAACCTGTCCTCTGAGATGACTGCATGAGAAAACACTTGTCATCCATTACACCGTGCCAGAAAAAAACTTAAAAATCTGACCCAAAAATGTTGACGTTGTAATACGATAGTGTAGGTATTTTATACCACAGTAACAATAGTGGCGTCGCAATGTTTGATTGTACCACTGCACTTTATAACCAGTGGCATAGCTGGGGGGGTGGGGGGCAGTCCGCCCTTGGTGGCACTGTTTTTGGGGGCGGCAGAGGTGAGCAAGTCGGGTGTGTCGACTACCACCATCCCCCCGCCCCGAGAACAAGTCGTCTGTTGGCCGCCAAACTACCCCCCGCCCCCTGAACAAGTCGCCCCTCTGCTGACACCCCACTGCTCTTACCTGCACTGGCGGGCGGCAAACTTAGGGTCCGCCCTGGGTGGCAGTAGGACTAGCTACGCCACTGTTGACAACTCCTGTACCCAGGAATAAGTGACCCCCAAAGTTTCAGGGCCAGAAATTGTGCTCTCTAATGTTGCTATGCAACACGTTACCTTTACTACTGATAGTTTTAGTGAACAACTGGCCTTACAATTACTGTGCCAGAGAGTTACCGACCTACAAACATCCTGTGTCAGGAGATCCTTCTGCATTATGTGTTAGCCACCTCCTCCAAGCCTTTACATTCGAATCACTTTTGCGGTCTTTGGCAAATCACTTCCTCGGACTCATTTTCAGTTTATTTATCTGCCTAATTGGATAACATTAATACGTGTTCAAGTGAGGTGCTCAGCGCTATAAAAATAAGACCCACGTGTTTCTAAATCATATTCAGTATTTATGCACCATAGCCCACAAACTGGATATATTTTTGATGCTAATATTTATTATTAATTAACAGCACTTGTTTAATCAATCCTTAAACATTTATACATGAAACACTACAAGGTGAGCACGTTTCACCAGTAGTCCTAATAGCTGACGTACACTGGCAGAGCAATTTTTGGTTCTCAGCACTGGTATATCTAGGGGAGAGGGCGACGCTGGAAAGGCAAGGGATGAGACTTAGCTGTATAACTTTGGAGCTCTAAACAGTTTACTTGGAAAAGAGGTGCACAAAGAACAAATGTCATTCACACTACTTACGTCCACCACAGCTCACAGCATGGCGCAATGGGTAAGCGCCCACTTCAGTCACTGACTGTGACGGTTCCCCTTGCACACTGTGCACATCCACTGCAGAAATAGTGCCCTTTACCGCCAGAGTTGGTGGGATAATGTGTGCTTTTTTTATTTATACACCATCATTTTTTAGTGTTTAAAACTTGTATTTTATTTTTACTTTGCAGAAGGACTCGCAGCTAATCAGAGGTCCATCATGGTCAAGGCGCTGCTTCAAAATACGACTGTCATCTTGGAATGGTAAAGAAATAATGTATAGTATTTTAATACCAAAGCGTGCCAAAGTAGACACGCATCAGAAAAACCAACAACTCTTGCTGTTAAAGCCAAGGCTTATTGAGTTTGCCAATGTTTTTCTTTTTTTTCTTTTCACTTCTAATCTCTTAACCGTGTCTGAAGGTCCTCTAAATCCTAACGAGTAACTCAATTCAGAATTTCACTGCCACACTGAGAGAAGCAGATGTTTATAATAACAAAGCAAATGTTGTTTCTAGCAGTGCACTACTGTGTCTTTCTTTCAACCTTTAGCCCTCACTTCTCCTTTGCACTCTCTTAATCTATCCCAGAGGAATATTTGGAGAAGAGAGAGGGTTGGAAAGAGGAGGCTAATGCAAAAAACTTTCTTTTTATAGCCAGAGAGAGTACAGCGACAGAGCTAAAGAGGGATGGGAGAGAAGAAAAAAAAAAAGAAACAGGATTGAAGAGGCAAAACATTAAGTCGTAGTGTTAATGCAGAATGCAAAACCTTGTCTTGCTGCACAATTGAAACTAATGCAAGTAATAATCCCCAAATTAACCTGGACCACTTAAAACTCCTAAGGCAACGATCATCAGAGAAAAGAAAAAAAAATGGGCAGGTAACTCACGGGCTGATCTTCACAAGAGAAGTTTACAGCTCCTGCTGAGCCTCAATGTGATTCTCTGCAAAATATGAAGGCCTTGATTACACAATAGGTGGTCCATGCAGTGATTCCCAGAAACTGTAATCGGCATTACTGTTGTATCTCCGCACGGAATTCCACCTAGTTAAACTCCTCAGTATAGGGAATAACTATGCAGACGTGAAATTACTGCTAATTCACCACTTGACTGCTGCAGTTGGGAAATGTGCGTGGGGGCTTCTGTGTGGGGAGGGGTTTGAGGGACAGAGATGGGGAGGGGAAGGATAGTTTTGCCAGAGGGGAGCATTGCATCCTCCCCATTGCCAGAGAAATAGGTCAGTAGAGACCAGGAATGAGGCTTGAAGCCAAAAACTCAAGCAGTTTTATTACCTAGTAAAATCGGATCTCTGTTCCTATTAGAAAAGTCAAAATCAGATTTGCACAAGGGTATTTCTAAAGCTTTGGGCAATCATAGATTGTTAAAATCTTTTTCAAGATGCATGAGACTAAATACATTTTAAAGACGGACAACTGAGATTTTCACAAGGTGTCCTTTTACAGAGCTCAGACCTTATTGAGCAGATGACATTCCAAACTGCAATACCATATTGATCTCTGTCTGCAACTGATTCAAGCATCTGCTCCAACACCAATCCACATACCTTTTTACGTCTCACATAGCAGCGCATGCGCCCTCTCTTCGAGACATGCTGTATCTACTCTGTGGGCTTTGAGCATGCCCATCGTTAGGTCGAGTCTAGCAGAGTGCGCATGGGCTGCTCTATGGGAGGCTTCTTGTGAGCACTCTAAACTTCCCCAAAACTTCTCCGTGTGGGTCTGACTCCTCCCACACATTGGACTGGCCTTTGCGTGTGTCTTTCAATAATGAAAGCACGCAAATGGCCAAAGGCGGGTGCATGTCCCACCTCTTCTCCAAAGGTTCACTCCCACGGCATTTTGCTCTCGGGAGCGAGCAGCGGCGCGCAGGGTGGCAGCTGCATTCCTGTGCCCGCCCCCACCACTCCTCTTGTCGTGGGATAATCAAACAAGAGGAGTGGTGGGGGCGGGCACAGGAATGCAGCTGCTGCCCTGCGCGCCGCTGCTCACTCCCGAGAGCAAAACGCCGTGGGAGTCAACATTACAAAACCACTTTTGATTTAGTATCCCACATTTCTTCACTCTACCACGTCTGTTTTCTGTCTTACACAACTCCCTCCCCCAACCATCTCCCCCTCAACTTTGTTCATTTCCCCGTCACTCAGGGTCTCTCTCTTAGCCTCGTCTCTCTAACCTCGCCCACGGCTCCGCTCTTCCGTCTATGTTTCACCCTCTCGCTCGCACGTCTCATCTCTCGCCCATCCCCCATATTGGACTGTGTTTTATGAGGGGTATTTACTAAGGTTTCTTTGCAAGCCTTAGTCTCTGAGCCAGGGGTTGAGAAGGTCTGTACTGGGGTATCTCTTTGTAGGAAGGTGACTGTGTCTGGTGGTCTCTCTATGCAGCTTTCTCTTTTCTAAGAGTGTGTTATGGGGTCTTTGGAAACCGGGTATCTGAATTGAGAGGTGCTGTGTTGGAGGTCTCTGTGCAGGAGAGCGCCTCAGTTCTGAGTGACAGAATGTCAGTGTGTGTGCGCTGAGGTCTTCCTTGTCAGTCTCGTTCGGAGCCGCTACTCCTCTAGCCCCCTACACTGGCCAGCTGTCTCTTACAATCCGTTGACTGTCCCTCGCCAGCCACCGTAATCTCAGCTGCTGTATTTGTCATCAGCGAGATGTAGACACACCCCCGTTGCACGGGCAACGAGACTGAACCAGGCGCTAGAGCGCCCCCTGCAGCAGTGTAACGAGATTAATTTAAGGCTAGAACGCCCCCCGCACCAAAGAACAACGAGAACGTGGTTGAAGGCAGAGCGGTGCCGAGTGTCAGAGAAGCAACTCCCCTGGCACCTCCTTGTTTAACTATGGTTGGTTCACTGCATTAGCTAGTGTGTTTTACTCGGGTCAAACAGTTTCATCCCAGCACTTTTAAATTCCACCAGCCGCCACTGGTTGACGACGCTTGGTGACCGTAACAAGTTGTTTGCTGTTTTACGAGAAGTCCGAGCTAAGGCGAAGTGAGGCGGTGTGCCCCAGAGCGCAAAAGCAGTTTGGGCTACTCTCTCTCTCTCTCTCTTCCTTTAGAAAAGGTTCCGTCCACTTTTCTGAAGTTCAATACAGGAGGTGGGTCAACTTAAAAATGAGAGCAGGCAGTATTGACCTTGCTATCCTGTATTCAAGATAACCGATGGTCTTGAAACTCTTCTAGAAATCTGCCTATACATCATTAAAATCTGCAACAGCTGGCAAATAATCTACTTAGAACATCTCCAGTCCACCGGATGATGAACCCAATTCAATTTCTGACCCTAGGATTGAAATGTCAACTTTTTTGTTTGTGTGTTTGTTTTTTACATGTATGTACTCACGCAACCGACATCACCATTGTAAAAACTGGGTTTCCATGTATCGTTCAGTTGTACATAATGCTTTCTTGG
Source organism: Calotriton arnoldi (assembly GCA_963921515.1). Classification (NCBI taxonomy): domain Eukaryota; kingdom Metazoa; phylum Chordata; class Amphibia; order Caudata; family Salamandridae; genus Calotriton; species Calotriton arnoldi. The sequence continues at coordinate 1,277,370 of CAWUFW010002142.1, read as the reverse complement.
TCATATATAAGGTAACAAAAATGCTTCAGACACTTCTTTATTATAACTTTTCAGCATGCTGCAGACTTCTCTACAGCACAGCTTAAAGACATAGGCAAAGTCAATATCTCTGGCTAAACACCTATAAGGTCCCAAAGGCGAGACCTATTGGCTATGCCAATGCTGGTTTTTTATTGGTTCTTTTGTGTGCTGTTCTGAAAACTTGGCTTTTCAGTGGTGTATTGGCTGCATTTGTCCCTTCTTTTGGTGTTTGGTTCCCTCCCAAGGCAACTGGCCCTATTACATGTACTCATTCCCTCCTGTCTATTTAGATTAGTTTTGGCGCACTATTTTAGTTTTTTTTACTTCTCGGCTCGTGTTTTCGGAATGTGGTGTTTTTTGTGTTTTTCGAGTGAAACACGCCCAGCTAATGGCACTTGCACTTTGCATTTCATGCAGCTTTTGTTTTATCAGTACGGACGCCGCACTTAATGATTCACTTTAAAAAAAAATTCTTTCGAAGAGGTAGTGGGTGTGCTTTTAGTGTCGGCGCAGATTTTATTTGATTAAATTATTTTAATTTGGAGGCTGCGCACCTTTTTTTTTTTAGTTGAAGTAATTTTTTTTAAAATTTTCACAAAATGAACAGAGATAAAAAGCAGCGAAAGAAAGTACAGTAGTAAGTGATAAATTAACCAAAAAACAAACACAAAATACAATGAAGAAAGGAAGGTTCCGTCTTGCATCCATGCTATAAGGGAGAGACTTAAAATACACAGTGGATATCAAAAGGACCTGTGATAGGTATACAACCTAGAAGTACATTAGGAAAGATGACGTCATGGCATTGTATCAATCACTGTAATAAACAGATCCGACAGATCATATATAAATATACAAGTATAGACTGTTTGATGTTTAGCTTCACAAACTTAAAATACGCATCCTATCACATTATTGTTTCCATCTTACAACCATAATATAGAGCACTTTAGTACGGATTGTATAGCATGTCTAGTTTGACATAAATTCCAAGTGGTGAAACGAATAAAGAAATCATATGTGTCAGTGTATGCCTTAGAGGGAAGTAGACAGCTTTGTCCAAGTAACATTCGCATATTGACATCAAATGAGATTGGTATAGTATATTCCCCGGTTGTGATCTATACCGTATGTTCACGGGGGTTCGTATTTCAATGAGAATGCATCAAGAGAGTCCCATAGCTCCCTGTGGGTGGAACGCCAACGTAAGGAATGAAGGGCAATATTATCAGCTCCTCTGAGGAAGGAAAGCCATTCCTGCCATGCCCTGTAGGAAACTGCTTTGGAATTCTTCCAGTTATTAAGAATTAGTTTACAAGCAAGTGTAAGCATTAAGTCCAGAAGGAAACGGTCATTTTCTTTTTGTATTTGTGGATCTAAAAAGGCCACTAGGATATAGGAGAATTCTCTGGAAGGTTCGATATTGAAAGTGTTTTTTATGCAATTAAATATTTTATCCCAATAGGTTTGTAGAATGGGACAATGGAACAACATGTGGGCTAGGTCGCCTTCGTGTGACTTGCAATTCCAGCAGATCGGGCTTTGAATAAGGTTTAGCTTAAAGAGTCTCGACGGATTCCAATATCTTCTGTTGATTAACATGTATTTTGTTTGAGACAGGAGGGGTGAGATCATATTAGAGAAAGGGGTTTTATGTATCTTTTTCGAGTCAAAAGGAATATTCCTGGTGTTTGGTTCGGATTCCCATTTTAGTTCATTACGAGAATGCGATTTGTTCGGCTTAGGTTGTAATAACCTATAGATTTTTGATACGGCATGTCCCGTTTTTTGTAAGCTTCCCAGAAGTGTAAGAATCGTCGGGTATGTAGGTGTCACTGAGTGTGCCGTTATTTGGGCTTTCAGTTTCAAAAATTTGTAAAAGTCCATTAGTGTCGAGATTAAAGCTTGATTGAAGATCAGAGAAGGGACGTGGGAGTTTGTCCATATATGTCTTTGACAAAATTTATACCCCTATCTGACCATTTTTGCCAGTATATCATTTCACCATCTATTTTTAGGTTCGGATTGTGCCAAAGAGAGAAGAGACTAGAACTCCTTATTTTTACGTCAGTTAGGTAGTCCAAGCGTAGAAGGACTCGTCTCGTATTCTGGATGATGTATTTAGAGTGGGGTAGATTTGAGATGTTCATTGTTAAAAATGCGGGCAGTGAATGTTTTTTATGAGTGATTTCTCTATATTCACCCATATCGGAAGGTAGTCTGGGTCGCTGAGGAACCAATAGAAACCTGGTTTGCAAAGGTATGCCGTTTGGAAGTTTCTGAAATTGGGCAGTCCAACTCCCCCTTTCTCTTTGGTTAGCTGGAGTTTTTTTAAGGGAGATTCTGGGTTTTTTCCCTTGCCAGAGAAAAGAATTGAAAAGTTTATCTACTTTAGTGACAAATTCGCTAGAGAGGGTCATGGGTAACATACAGATCAGGTAGTTAACTAGAGGAGTAATCATAATTGTTAGTGTTTCAACCCTACCCCACCATGTTAAAAATTTAGGTGACCATCCCTCTAGAAGTGTGGATATTTTTTTGACTAAGGTATTTTCATTAGTTTGCAGGGTGGTGATAAGATCTTTTGTGAATTCAAACCCAAGGTATTTGATGCATGGAGGTTGCCAAGTCAGACCCGAGTTTCCAATGATTTCTTTGGTGCCTATATTGTTGAGTAGTTTGACCACTGTTTTGTCCTTGTTGAGCATGTATCCAGAGGCGTTGGAGAAATCTTGTATTGAGGATAGTAAGGCCGGGATAGCTGTATCAGCGTGCTCCGAGATGACCAGGACGTCATCTGCGTATGCAGAGATCTTGACAGTGCAATCATTGAACCGCAGACCAGCAATATCCTTATTATCCCTTAATTGAAATAGAAAGGGTTCTATAGCTATTAGGAATAATAAGGGAGAAAGTGGGCAGCCCTGTCTGGTGCCTTGTTTTAATCTGAAAGGTGAGGAAATAGTTTCGCCTGCTCTTACTCTTGCTGTCGGATCATAATAAAGGGTCATAATCGTGCGGATTAGGTCTTTGCCAAGATTACATTTCTCAAGTGTTGCTCCTAGATATATCCAATCAACTTTGTCAAAAGCTTTCTCTGCATCCAGAGTGATAGCTACCATGGGTGAGTCTGTTAGTTGGGCTTTTTCTAACGCATGACACAGTATACGGGTATTGTCCCTGGAGAGCCTATTTTTTAAGAAACCTACTTGTAACAGGTGTATGAGCTAAGCGATATGTTTTTGTAGTCGGTTGGCAAGGATCATTGCATAGATCTTACAGTCTAAATTTATCTACGAAATTGGTCTATAATTTTTTGGTTGGGAAGGGTCTTTCCCTTCTTTGGGGATTACTGTGATGATTGCTTCTGCTGGAGTCCCTGTAACTTGGCCTGTGTCTGCAAAGTGATTGAACAGGTTCAGAAGAGGAGAAATAAGAGGGGTGGCGAAAGTTTTAAAAAATTTGGCATTGTAGCCATCTGGTCCAGGAGCTTTTCCTATTTTTAATTTTTTTATTGTGGCTACTATTTCCTCCTGAGTTATTGGTCCATTGATTGAAATACTATCTTGTTCAGAGAGAGAGGGCAGCTTACAAATGTCCAGATAATTTTGGCATTTAGAGATATTTAGCTTTGGATTTGTTTCATATAAGTCTTGATAAAATTCTTTGAATATTCCTGCTATTTTGTTTGGGTTAGAGTGGATTTTGCCATTAGGACCTGATAGTGCACTTATCGTGTTTTTCTGGAGTTTAAATTTCAGATACGAGGCTAGCAACTTGCTTGCCTTGTTAGATTCACAGAGTCTAATACTTTTTTGTTTATTAATCCATACCCCTGTTCTAGCGCTTATAATCTTATTATACTCCTATTTCTTTCTCCCAATTTTGTTTAGGAGAAGACGACCATCTCTGGCTCTATAATTTCCTCCTCAAGTCTAATACGGTTATTATTAGTCACTTTATTCATGGATGACCTTATTTTAATAATCTCTCCTCTTAGTGTACTTTTTAGTGCATCCCATCGCGTGAGGTCAAAAGTGTCGCCCGATTTATTTTCCTTAAGAAAATTGTTAATCGCGTTTTCAATGTTTTGCCTGTTTGTTCCGGTAGAAATCACTTCGTCATTAAAAATCAAGAGGGGTTGTTTTTTTAAGGGAGACGGATCAGAGATGGAAAGTGAAATGCACGAATGGTCCGATATTCCTCTTGGCTCAATGGAGGTTTGTTCTATCTTATTTATGGCATTACCAGAGATGAGAATGTAATCAATGCGTGAGCACGAGTTATGTGGGAACGAGTAAAAAGTATAATATCTCTCTCTGGGGTTTTGTATTCTCCAGGTGTCAATCATGTTGAAATTGCTTGCACATATTACCAAGGATTTTAAGTGATTTATTAGTTCGGAAAGAACAGTGTGAGTTTCTATCCAGAGTTGGGTCTAGAGGAAGGTTAAAATCTCCCGCAAGTATGTGCATGGCTGAGTCAGAGATTGTCTTAAGTTGCTTAGTGAGGTCCTCCCAGAGCCCGGGATCGTCTTTGGTAGGTGCATAAATATTTGTGATATAAAATTATGTATTGTGTTTACTCAACTTTGAAATGACCCATCTACCTTGAGAATCTTTAGTGCTAGTTACTAGGTTGAGGTTTGCTTTTTTTGCAATGAGAGTTAGTACCCCATGTCTCTTGCCTGTGGCCGCAGAGCCTGTTACCTCTGAGTAGAAGTTATTTTTAAGTGAATTGAGTTGCGCAGAGTCAATCTTTGTTTCCTGTAGTAGAATGATGTCACTTTTCTGTTGATATATGTAGTCGAGAATCTTCCTCCTGTTGACCGGGAGGTTGATGCCTTTTACATTAAGAGATATTATTTTAATGTTTTGTTGATTCGAGGACATTGGAAATGACTAACAAAAGATTTAACAGTACGTGTATATCCTCTGTGGATTATTTTCTACCTCTCCCTTGGCGATAGTCATAGGGGAATATAGAAAGCTCCTGGAGTATATGTTACATATGTTGCGCCGTGTTTTCCACAACAGAAGCATCATCTTGAAATTATTACCAGGATGTACAGTATCTCTTGATGAAATTGAATTTGAAGAAAATGTACTCGTTAGAAAGTACTTAGATCATCCTATATATAGCTGTGTAGTACCATATTCCCAATGTAAGACCAGCAAGGTAAGTGGTATAACCATAAATAACTAAAGAAGCAATAATAATAAAAGTAAAGGAAATCAAGAAGAGAACCAGAAAAGGCAGAAAAAAAGGAAGAAGATCCCTAGCCCTTTCCCCTCCCCTGCCCCCTTCCCCCCGTCGTAAAGAGCAGGCATGGTGAGTGGAGGAAGAAACAATCCTCCAGGAGAACAAATATAACAGATCTTTTTCTTAGTATCTGTTATCTGAAGTTAAGGCTTATTCAGAAACAGTCTTGAGACTTGAGACTTACGGTTTGTTTACCAACATTCCTGAAACTTGAAAACTTGAGACCGACTTGAACAGAGAGTCGAATAGTAGAGTCGAATAAAACTATAACAGGACTATAACAGTATTATAACAGTACTATAACAATACTCCACTAGTACTCCATTAGCCATAATTTTAGCTTCTTGTGGTGCGTTAACCTTTACGCTATAGAAAACATGGTTTAAGCTGCAAACTGCAACATACCAGTAGCTTAAACTATCAATTCCACAATTTTGCGAGTAGCTTTAACAGTTTGCCAGTGTAATTACCCCATAAGAGGAACATGAAAGAAACATAAAAGAAACATGAAAGAGACTGGCAACATCATGTACAGGCGACATGTATGCATGAATGCCATGAGGATAGTACAAACATTATTGTTTATGCCTAACAAGTCTGTCGGACTATATATGATGTTTTTGGTCTTCTCGTGATGATCAAGTAGACTTCCTGTCGTTAAATTACTGCGCCTTGAAGCTTACTTTTGCCCTCGTGCCTGTTGAACTTCTTGCACTTGTTGCATTTGTTGCACTTGAACCTGATGAGCCTTGGTTTGAGGTGTCCATCACTGACTCTTCCTTTTCATCCAAGAAATTTTTCAGAGGGATGTGATCAGAAAATATATGTGGTGATCCTTGAATTGTTACGCAATATTTGGCTGGACCTGCGAATGAGAACTGATAGTTCATGGCTTTAAGCCTTGGGCATAGGGCCAAAAAGCCTTTCCCTGTTTCAACCGTTTCCTTGGAATAGTCCTGGGAAATGAAGATTTTGTTGCCTTTCCAGAGTATATGATTCTGTTTCCTCATAAACGCTAGAATCAGCTTCACAAGCTGGTACCGTAGCGGCTTGCAGACGATAGGTCTGGGGGCTTTTTGGTGTAGTAGTTTTCGTGACACCACTCTGTGCCCTCTGTCAAATTCCAGTGGTTTACTGAATACTAGGTTTGTAGCTTGTGTAAAACAATTCTCCAAAAAGGAGATGCAAGACCCCGATGAATCTTCTTGCCCCTCCGGTAGGCCAAATATTCGCAGATTACCACGTCTATTCCTGTCCTCTAAATCTGAAAGCTGTTTAGTGAGTGAGATCGCGTTGCTATTAAGTGCTTGAAAGGATCTCGTCAATTTAGCTTGCAAGTCCTCCAGGTGGCTGATCCTACTCTCTGCTTCAGCAATCCTTGAGTTGGACTCTCTAATGTCTTGACTTATTGCAGCGATCTCATTCTGCATCACATCTGTGTTCTCTTTTGTTGATTTGGCTAACTCATGGACATCTGCGAGTTTCTTTAGTATAGTTTCCATGGTTGAACTGATGTCTTGCTTACTCTTAGTTGGCGAATCAGGGTTCGGAGGGTCAGCTTGGACTCTTTTCAGGCTCAATTTACTATATCTGTCCCCCATTTTACCGATGATAGGTTGAGTCTCTAACAGGAGCCGAGTTAACTTTGCAGTTTATAGTAAGCCGAGTACGGGCTGACTCTTAGGCTTATTCTTAGGCTTAATCATGGCTTAATCTTGGAGGCGGTAGCCAGGTATCGGTTTTTGTGTCAATGTACACTGTAGTTGGAACTGTAGTTGGAACTATATGACCCTTTGTTTCAGAGGCTTTGTTTCAGAGGCTGTATAGTGGATGCTCACTAGTTCTCTGAATTTAGTTCAACCAGCGGAGTAGAGAGGAGTACAGCAAGAACAGTAAGCAATTCATTTCAAGAGAATTTTCTAGATTTTCTAGAAGATTCATGCGTCGACCATATTAGGGTCAGGCAAGTCAGGTCAGTGGACAGGCAAGCAGATAGGCAGGCCAATACCAGCGAGTTAGATTAATTCCTAGATCTTTTTACATGTATGCATGCCGCTGATATGCTTATTCTGACATCTTTGTTAGGAGATCAGTGAAGACATGAAGATTAGTGAAGACATTGAGGAATGTAATCCCTTCTGAGGTATCTAATGCATCCCTCTAGTTGCCAACAGGAGCCCTTTATGCTCATAGAAGCGGTTAGCAAGTAGCAGGTTGAAGTACAAGATAAAGTGCATAGTAGATCCTTGGATTGCTGGAGAACAGGAGAGCTTTGCGCACTGAAAAAATGGGATTTAGTGCAGTCACTTCAGCTGTTAACAGGTTGGCCTATTTGGAGCAGTACTTACAGTGTTAAGTGTTAAAAGTCTGAAATGTATGGAGATCACAATGATGAGCGGGTTCAGCGTTGTTTAAAGCGAGATTGTCAGCGTACCATCTCACAAGCGGCCGCCATTTTAAACATCACGAGTAGCCGCCATGTTAAATCAATTAAGCTGAACCCCTTGTGCGATGTTATGGGCTTTTTTCACTACGAACGTAGCTGATACCAGTATGAGCAATTTGATTAGTGATTAATGTGAGGTGTGCAGAGGTCGCGCTGCATATTATGGATTGGTGCCTCTGCAATCACTTCTAGCAATCTTCAGCGGCTGCCATTTTAGGGTCAGGCGGGGACAGGCAGGCGTACGTGTAAGCGCGAGTCGGCTAAACTACTCAAATTGCTTAGCATTGATAACTACATGGAGTCATATCCTTTGCATCAGCAGCAGCCTTACTTGACATGACATAGCAGTTTGAAGCGCTGATCCTGGAACCTCGGGTCTCCTGTAGTTCAGCGTTTCAACGAGGCTTACGCACAGCGAGATGGCTCAGCGGCATAGCGGGAACTGGATTATCGGTCTCGGGTGAGAATTGTCACATTGATTAAGATGAATTAGTGGCGCTCGTCATTCAGCAGTCAGCAGAATTGTTTTCAGCCACATCTGAAGCCGTGAAGAAAGATTTTCTAGATGAAAACTTGCAATCCTGTGAGGAGGTGCAGGCTCAAGCCCCCATCTTCCTCGGGCTCCAAACCACACCCCTCGAGGCTGGGTGCCTTTTAAATACATGCCTGCTTTCATGCTTCACCTTCGCGCTGCGGCTGGGGGAAAAAAACCAACAGGGATTGCCGTATCAGCTTCTCCCCAGTCTCTATCCTGCCTGAAATTGCCTCGACTTGAATAGAAGTCAATAGGGGAGAAGACATTTTCCCAATTTATTTATTTATTTTAATCGCCCACTTTCCTCTTCTAAAAATGTTGGCATGGAGCGTGCCAAACCTCTCACGTGCATTGTCTAAACTCCACTCCTCACTCTTACCGCATGACCCGCACAATTTCGTCACACTCTTGGACCACTTAAAACGCAGCTCTCCACTTATAAACTACGCTTGACCGACTCATAGTTAAAATGATTGAGTCTTGTGATGAAAACATCATCCATTTGCGACAAGCGAGTTTCACATGTCCGTGCGCCGCTGTAAGTTCCTGGTAAACAGCGCAAAATCTCATCAGAACACACCGAAACAGTGCTTTAACCAGATCCCCTTTAAACATAAGAGGTGGGTGAACAATTAAATTTGCTTTATACCAAGCATGGGAAGTTTGTCAGCAGTCAAATTATGTGTCAAGGTGCAAATGATAATGAGCACGAAAGCACAGTATGATGTGGACTGTGAGGGTGGCAGAGTTGGCTTGAAACTCAATGAGTGTGACCTTCAAAATAATGTATTTTTATGTAGCTTACTGCGATTCTGTTGTGTTTTCATTGCTATAAATAACAAATGCTAGTTTAGTTTATTACCTTTCCGTAATGATGTTGCACAGGTCAATTGTTGAGAATTCATACACTGTCCAGGAAGGTGTTCCAGTACCGTCTTAAGTGATCTGGGTCATGGAGGGAATGATGGGCAAGGATAACCAGATATTTGTGTTTCTGTAGTGATTCCAGAATTGACAGGTGTATCAATGGCATGCAACAGAAAAGGTGTGGGGTCTAACTGCCTACATGTAAACAAAATTGCTCCCAATCAGACGCATCTTGGTGATTTGTCTAGTATGTAGGATTAAAAACTACATCTCACGAGATACAAGATAAGCAGTGTATCCACCAGACTGCACCACAACCTTCTTTTGGATTTATTTGCTCTTCCTTTAGTGACAGTCTGCTGTGCTCTGGTCCTGCAGCTTGTGTGGATAGCACAATGTATAGAAACCTACACCCGGGTCTGTTGTCTTTAGTGGAAGCCTAAGTAATGACATATAAAATTTAAATGTACGCACAGTCATCCTGTGGTGTGTTATTTCTATTTTACCTTGCAACAAGAGATTTGTATAGCTCTTCAATTCCTAGCGGCACAGCACCCAGGATAATGTACTGCATGACTAAATACTTATAAGGTCCCAAAGGTGAGACCGGTTGGCTATGCCAGTTCTTGTTTATCATGCAGTACGTACAGGTTTTGTTAAGGATTGTTTTGCTGCTAGAATATGCGGTGCAATGTTTGTGGGGTAACGAGTATGCAGCTTTAGTCCTCCTTTCAACCTCCAGGACTGAAGGGTGGCTCAGTGACTGCAGATTCTAGTATCCTGTCATTTAGTCTGCACAGTATAGTCTCCTTCAGTGGAAAACTTGCTAAGGGGATAATCCAAGGATTTCAACAGAATCGGAGTACAACCTTCTTCCAGCCCAATTACTGATCATGAGAATCAGTTACGCCTTGTTAGGTCAAATTTGACCGAGTTCCTTGTGCACCACTGGCAAGGAACAGTGGAAGCAAGTTCCAGGTCAGGAAGAAAATATCACTCATGGAACCATTTCTGGAGAAGTGCAGAAAGCAAAAACTACGACACTTCAGATGAAATTATGTTTAGTTGCAGGGATCCCTATTTGCTGAAAACACAACAGATGACTTATGAGCTCAATTCCAATTTGTAAATGTAAATGTTGAATGACAATCTGCTTGTTCTGTATGCATGTTTTGAATCTATGCCAGGTGATTCGCTCTTAAGTGATTCCTTTTGTTCAATAAACGCTGCACAAGTTTTCCTAGCAGTAATTTGGAGGCATCGCTCACAGCAACAGAATAGCCCTGCTGATAGCCATGATGTCTAGTATGTTGATATGGATGCAAGACGCACGATGCAACTAACACTCCAAAGACGTGGTCTCCTAAATGTGCTCCACAACCTATCAGAGATGCATATGACCATTGATAATTGGAGAGGGATGAAACATTTGCCCTGCTAGGAGGTTCTCCTCTTTGAATCATCACTCCAAAGCAGCATGTAATATTTGAAATAGTACTATCTCCACATTTATTGAAAATGCCAGATCTGGTAATGAACAACCTGTTTGTGGTAGATCTGTCATAGCTAGGTTGGTGGAATCATTGCGGTGCAGATACACATTACCCTTTTGTGTGCCAACGTGTATTGCTAGTACAGCAATCACTTTGGTAAAACTATTAAGCGCTGATGTCGGTCCGTATGATACAACAGGGAATTAAAAAAGCTCCTCCTCTACCATAAACGAGAAATTTTCTTTTGCTTTATCTGACGGACTATAATGAGTGTCTTGGGGGTTTAGAGGCACTTGGGTGTCGAAGAATCTGCAGTCACCTTCATGAATTTTTATTTCTGGAAGGATTTGGGGAGTAATCCCGGAACTTAAATTGGCCCCCTTTCTTTGCAGCTAAGAAAAATCTACAGCAACATGATCTTTCTATTGAGCCTGCACAAAGTGCAGAACCTTTGCTTTCTTCATGGAAGTATTTGTATAAGGGAAGGATCATGAAGGATAATGGGTACAGGTGGCAAATTTCAGATAAATGGGGGTACTCACTCTCAACTGTCTGCAAGATACAATTTTCAGAGTCAATCTTTCTCCTTTTTCCCCTGAAATCCTATCATCCCCCACCCCGCAACCTGTGTATAATGCAGAAAGGAAAGATTTTAAAGTTGTTGGTATTTAAAAAACACAGAATGACTAAGGTGGATCAATAGGAGTTTGGCAGGCAGGCTGCCAAAGTGTTGGTATGGAGAAGGGCCCCCGTCTGCCAAAAATGCAAGTAGTACAAATGACATTCCACGTTTCTCGTCACTCTTGAGGGGCATTTTCCACCAAAAGTGCTCCTGCAAACCTGGCAGGCGCACTTCCAGTGAAAATGCATGCTGATACGTCATGCCAGCCTACTTGGGATTTTTTTATTTCAGAAAAATAAAAACAAGCAAGGTGTTTCTGAAATGCAAACAACGGCCCTTTTATGCAGCAGATTTTTTCACTGCACATGGGGCCATTATTGACTGTTCCAACAGTGTTAGTTATGGTTCGCATGGCTGACCCGGCCAGAAAAATTCAGTGCAAGAATGCATGCTCTAAATAGGGCAGGTCTTCTAGTGCTCGCAGCCCCTCTGGTGGATGGGCTGTCGGCTAAGAACATATAAGGGAAGAGCCAGCTGGGGCTCTTCTAACTCTGAGAAGCTATGTTCTTCCCACAGCCATTGTGGCACTTCCACAAAGAAACAGAGACCAAGACGGAGAAGCTATCTCGAGAAAAAGTAACCCAAAGACATCTTTTGCATTAAATTGACAATAAAGCCTGCAATTACCCAGGCTAGTAAATTGCATGTAGTTATTTAGTGGTAGGGGATAAGCACAACACTGTAGAATTCAACCTTAGAATTCTACAGAGTTCTTCAGGGCTTGGTCCTTATAATGCGATTTGCCTCGTGACATCTATTCGTATTTCGATTTTCAAATTTAGAGGTAAACCTTAATCAGTAAATTCGGAGTCTCCGTAATTTTGGAGAAATATTCGCGGTTGTACAGTTAAACAGCCCTTGCCCATGTCGGCAGTCAAATCTTGGTAACAACTGGTATTTCACACAGTCTGTAGGAATTGTGTCCAAATTTCAGCCTCTCGATGTTGATAAAATGAGGGCCGCTAAGTTTGGTAACAATAAATATCCGTTATTTAGCGCTAAGCTACCTTTGTGTGGTAAACATGCACTTTGCAAAAACATGTTATCACCACATCAAAGGGACAAAGAGGCGTTCGACACTTTCGATATGGTGATTGATGCACACTATAGCAAAACATGTAAATAAAATATATTTCAATATGCATTTAACAGTGTAAGAATCCCATCCCCAACCTAAGCCAAAGTGAAAATACTTATCTGTACATTCGAACAGATCTCAGAATCAACACATGGAAAAAATGGTAAATAGATTTAGGTTTCTAGAAATCTATTTGCTCAGGTTTCAGACTTTTTCCACCAGGGAATCCAATGCATCTTGTGCTTTAGAAATTTCGTAGGGTCAGAAACAGGGGCGGCTCCTCCATTGAAGCGGAGGAGCATCGCCCCACTTAAGTGCCCCCCCACCCAAAGATAAAAAATCAAATGGTGATTAATTACCATTTATTTTTCATTGCTCTGTCCTAAACCAAGCGTCAGGAAGGGGCGGGGCCTGCTGAGTGACAGCAGGGAGGAGTGGTGAGCAGAGAGCTGCCTTTGTACTTGTTCAAAGTGCGCATGTCTTTTTGTTTTTTGGCCAGCCATCTTGTGACGGCCAGCCAGACATGCGCACTTTAAACCTCTCAACCCAGCTGTCTCAAAACAGCTGGGTTGAGAGCAAGTGCACCAATCAGGGCACTGCTCACATGCTGGTTAACAGCGCATGAGCAGGCCAGGATTGGTGGAGAGAGTTTGCTTGGGCCTGCACTGCAGTCCCAGCAGAAGAGGTTGGAGTGAGGAGGACGTCGTCAGTCAGGAGCAAGTAAGGGTTTTTCTTTTTTTTAAACTTTTTTTTCTTCTTTGCCTGTGCACGCACCCACCCATTTGCCTGCCCCTATTCCTCAGTAGATGCCAGCCTCCACTGGTCACAAACTAAAAATATCTCCATCTCCTTCCTTCAATGGTTCTCTCACTATCTCAATTCATAATAATGGGAGCATCATGATTCAAGTCCATGGACATCAATCTAACACTATTCAATCTTCATTTCCCAGTGCATGAAACTGAAGAACATCTCCCCACCTATTTCTCCTCCTGTAACTTCTCTCACCAACTCCCTATCACCAGACCCTCCACTCTCCTGATGACTGCCATTCATACTCACATCACATCTATCATTGCTACCTTGCCAATATAAGTCTTAGGCCCGTGTGAATGGCAGAGAGTCTCTCTGCTCTACCAAGTCCAATAAAAATTCTTATCCATCTAGCCCTGATCCCTTTCACTAACCCTCAGACTACTCTCCAAATCACTCATTTTCTCATTACTCTGTATACACATCCTCTCACCATCCTCCGCCTCTTGGGGGAGGTATATATGGCAACTCTCATACTTTGTACATCTGCCTTTAGGCACCATCACTTTTGCTCCCAGTTACTTAGTGATACTCAGCATCACTAGTTTTCACCTGTACTCCGGATCCCTGGCCTCACCCAAATGAAGCAACATACATTGAACCATCTCCTGCTTAGACAGATCACACTCTTACTATTCCCTTGCTAAACTGATGCCTGTAGCCCCATCCAACTTATTCTCTTTCACTCCACCTCACCAAACTCCATCCTCTTTTTTGCATCCCAAAAATTCTTTCTACTACATTCTCCAGGCTAATTACTGCCGACATCATTATCTCCTCCCCTTCCTCTACACTTCTACCCTACCTCTCTCCCCTTTGCCTTATATGCACTTCGCAACTTTTCTAATTGATGTAGGTGCCCATTCTGTTATATTCCATATAGGTACCCCAATATAGGCCAGGTTAACATCCCAACCTTTAACCTATATTCGTCCCTACACTACATACATAACGGGCTGCTAGGACTGACCCTTTACCTAGTTACAGTACTGCTTACAGGACGTGGGGTTGTCCCTGAACAACAGCCTCATACATTATGCATTAGGTTCCTTGGATTCTTGGAAACTCATCAGGACTACCATCTCCTGCATAATAACTATGTAGAAGGTTCATTCCCGACGTGATCCTAAGTCCGACAGTGGCACAGTAAGGTAGAACTCCTTGGGGATACCTTTGGGTATATAAACATCACATCTTGCTGAGATAGTGAGAGGAGATCACGACTTCCATGCCGACACACAGACGCGAGACGCTGAGGTTCCTGCATGCAGATACTCCAGCTCGCAGTGGTCTGAACATCCCTTGCGGGGTGTCCAACTCGAGACCAGGACGGGGTCCCACAGTCTCTCACTTCAGGTAATGGGGTTGACTCTATCCTAGAGGGATTCTTGGCTTAAGACCTACATACATGCTAGGTACACTTAGGCACATCTAGTTAGGGTAGCATCGTAGGAGTACGCATTTTGTCATGTATTTTATATACTTTACTATGTTCATGATTATAACAGAATGGTAGAGATCTACCATCCTTTCACCTTCTTAGTACTTCTAATCATTTATATCTGTTTCTGCCTAGTGGTTGTTTCAGCACACTTATTTTACACTAGAATGACGAGTGTTCAATAAATACTTATTGAAAAACGTCCATATCGTTTATTCTGTGTATCTCTCTGAGACCAAGTGAGCACGAGTGACTGAGCGAAAAGTATTGCACTGTTTCCACGATTCGGAGGGATCAGGGTTGTCATGTTCGATAGTTGCCAAGAACTATTCTCTCCTTGGTAAGAGGAGTTTCTAGTGGCACTGTGAGCTAGCTGGTATACAGGCCAACATACCCGGTGGGGGTGTCTGGAATCAGTCTGGACCCCAAGCCCGCAGTGTATGTTGTCTAAACGCCAAGATCCTGTATAAGTTTTATAGGAACTACACGACGATTCCTCTACCCCCTATTCCCTCTGCTCTTCTATCCCACTTACCTGGCCTTCACCTTCATCATCTTCGGGTACTGATGCCTCTTTGGACATACGTTCCTCAAATACATCTATTACCTTAGACAGGGACACTGATCCCCTGATTGCCAACCGTGACGAAGGCCCTAATTTAGATAAGGTTATCAGGCCTCAAGAATCTTAATTTGGAGACTCAAACCTTGAGTTAAGAGTAACTGGCCCCAAGAACCTTCGACCTGACTGCAGAGGAATAAACAGTCAATCGCAGAGATGGTGAGAATCGCGGTTCAACAAATTACAATATTTGTCTGTCCCAGAGGGACTCTTCAATACTTTCATTCCACCGTATACCTTGACTCACAGGAAAAAATCAAGTGTGAGTGGGAGCTATGTTTAGGAGGAACCCTTTGAAAAAAATCTGTGGGACCCTCAACGACTACTTTTGGTAGGTGGTATATGCTTTGCCTCCGACGTACTTGTAGTCGGTAGTGTCAACATTGGGTCTTCCTTCCTCCAACCAGGAGGTAATCTCTCGTGCTCAAAGAGATTTTTCGTTGGGATCCACAATAAATTGAGTGCTCTAAAATTACCGCTCTTGTCTATTATTAAAAAAACTTTTAATAAAGACTAGACACGGGTAAGATTAAAAAGAAAAAATTGGATGCACCAAGTGGACATGTAAAGAATTCATTGCATCCTGTAGTGTGGTCTGGGTCTACATGTTTCAGCCTCTCTGTGCCCATAAAGGGTCGGCGGCTTTCATCAGGACCATTCAAAACAGAAAAAGTCTTATTTTTTCTGATTTCTAGGGGGATCCCTGGTTCTATATTGGGTGGGTGGAATACTGTCCCCTTAATAGTTAAAACAGGTGAAAGTATAGTCCCTTGAATTCATGTACTGTTGTATAACTATTAGCGTCTTCAGCTCAGAGTACATTGTCTCCAAGTAGCTGCAACAGAAGAGGGGATGACAAAAACGAAATACACACTTTTACTGAAGTATGCCTGTTCAATAGTACACATATACCAATATCTATCGGTTTTTATAATAGTCACTACTTGTTAATTCTTAGGCGGTGTTACGGTAAGTCAATTGCTTCGTTGCCCAGCCATGTCGTCTGCCTATATTTAAAGGCTGTCTCTCTAAATGTATATCGTGCTCGTTTCCATATGATCTACTCTTATCCTGTTTAGTGCATAATTTTTTTTTTTTGTCCTCATCTCACCAATAAGCATCTGCAGATCTTGGTAAAAGCCGTCATTACCAACTGGGCGCCCTACGGCTTACTGCACTTGCTTAGGTCAACCAGACCAGCCCCGTTTGATTAAGGCTTGGTGTAATCATTGGACCAGGAGAAGGCAGCTGGAACTATATTAGTCTCGAATCCCGGCCCCAAATCATTAGAGGCTGCCAGATGTTCA
Source organism: Calotriton arnoldi (assembly GCA_963921515.1). Taxonomy (NCBI): domain Eukaryota; kingdom Metazoa; phylum Chordata; class Amphibia; order Caudata; family Salamandridae; genus Calotriton; species Calotriton arnoldi. The sequence goes on along the minus strand of CAWUFW010002142.1, from coordinate 1,260,803 downwards.
CCGCATTTTCCCCAGTTCCTCTCTGATCTAAACGAGCCATGGCAAACGTGGCTTTAAGCCAATCCTCACATCTCGGGGGGGCCGTGGTTCTTTCCACTTCATGCAGATATCTCTCCGGGCGAGTAACACCAAATATAGCAACAACCCTCTATGAATCTGCGATAAATTCAAACTAAACACTCCGTCCTCACCAAAGATTACTAGAGAAGCATTAACCTCAATTCGGACTTTAAAAATGCCACATAGGATGTCCCCCACTCCCTTCCAGAAAGCTCTAAGTTCAGAACATTCGTAGAAAATATGAATATCATTAGCATTGAGAGTCTTGCACCTTGGACATTTTGGGGTGGATAGTGGGGCAAACTTGGCTATTTTAGCAGGTGTATAATAAAGTCTGTTGATGACAAAAAAATGGTTCTTCTTTAAGCTGGCCGGTTTAATAAATTTATAGAGTAGCTTCAAAGAGGGCTCATACAGATCTACTATGTTAGACTCAAATGGGGACTGATTCCAGACAGTATATTGCGGGGGAGTTCCAAATCTTCCGCATCCAAAAGCTTCCTATACCAGGTAGAAATTTCTTTCCTTCTTAGATGTACTGTTTGAAGGACCTGCTCCGTCTCCCAATCTCCCCTTATATCCCCCTTTTCCGCTTCAAACCAGGCTACAAGTTGTATATATTTAAACCTGGAAAAACCAGTTCCAACCTTAGCCCTTAATACCTCCCAAGGTTGGATTCCTTCTACTGCTAAAAGATCTGACCAGATAGTGATACCCGCTCTTCTTATTGGTATTGCGAGACTATCCTTCAGACAATGCGGGGTCCCGGGGGAGTCCCATATAGGTGCAAAATCTGAATAATACCCGATCCCCCATCTACATCTTACTTTGTACAAAGTTTCCAAGGCGGCCCTGAGAACCTTCAAGCGAACTCGTTTAAAGAACCGCGGAGCCCCAAATTTGTACAAGAATCCTTCTCCACCACCTCCACCCTCCATCATGGCCATTTCACCCAGCAGGCTCCCCCAGGAAGTCTCCTCCAGCTTTAGAAGTAACATCCGGATGCTTTTAAACTGAAAAGCAACCGAGTACCAACCAATATCCGGGAGAGCCAACCCCCCCTTAATGAGCCTACGTCTCAGCTTCTTCCATGACAGTCTAGCTCCTTTGTCTCCCCAAATGAAGCTCCCAATCTTACTTTGGATCTTACAAATGCCCTTGCTGGGAAAAACCAAAGGGATTGCATTAAACAGGTAGGTCAGCTTGGGAAGGATAACCATCTTCACCAGATTAACCTTTCCAAAGATTGTCACGGGAAGATTTCTCCATCTGGCAAAGAAGCGATCTATTTCTTTAATGATCTTATTCAGGTTGATCTGGGGGATTTTATCCAACTCTTTAACAATAGAGATGCCCAAGTATCTTAGCTCTTTACTTGTAGAGCCCTCCCATTGGTCTATGTTCCAGCACATTACCTCTGTTTTAGAGGTATTGGCTAGATAGCCCGAGAGAGAGCCAAATTCTTCCAAAAGGGCTTCAACCCTTGGTATGACCGCCCCCGGATTGCTGGTATATAATAACAGGTCGTCAGCATAAAGGGCTAACTTACACCGATAGAGCTGAGATTTAAAAGGGTGCATTAAGTCGTCTAGTCTATAGCTTGAGCTAATGGCTCTATATAAATGTTGAACAGCAAGGGAGAAATGGGACAGCCCTGTCTTGTTCCCCTCTGAATGTTAAAACTGGAGGTCAACATACCATTCAACAGGATCCTTGCAGAAGCTCCCTGATAGCATTTTCTCAGGGTCTGAGTAAAAATTAGGGCCGAAGCCCATTGAACCAAGAACTTCCCAGAGGTAAACCCAACAGACCCTGTCGAATGCCTTGGCCGCATCCAAGGCCACTATAGCCAAGGGGTCCGATCTTGCCATGGCCAGGTCGATGTTACCAATCAATAGCTGTGTCTGCTCCTGGATATATCTCCCTGATACAAAGCCCTTCTGATCGATGTTAATCAAGTTAGGAACCAGTTTGGCCAATCTCCCCACCAGAATACCCATAAAGATCTTATAATCGGCATTCAGCAGGGAGATTGGTCGGCAGGAATCAGCTTTTAGGGGATCTTTCCCCGGTTTCAGAATTAATACGATGGTTGCTTCCTTCCAGGACCTGGGGACCTGTCCTGTCGGACTATACACCGAGTTAAATAGAGTACCCAATATCGGGACCAACTCATCCGATAAAAGTTTATAGACCTCACTTGGGAGCGCATCCATACCTGCAGCTTTATTATTTTTACATTTATTTATTTGATCTTTACTTTCTTCTAAGGTAATTGGAGCATCTAGACTAACACGGCTGTCATCCGTTAAAGTCGGCAGAGATTTCCCTCTCAGCCAATTTTGTATGCTTTCGGAGGAAGGAACCATTTCCTCTTTGTAAAGCTCTGAGAAGAGGGAAAGAAGGCAGGCTTGCATGTCCTCTAGTCTGCTTGACTTCTCTCCGTTTTCATTTATGATCAATTCATTAATGTTGTTCTTAGAACGATCCACTCTAGCTTTCCATGCCAATAAGAGCGCCTGCCTTCTCCCCGTACTCAAAGTTTTGCATATTTTTAGTCAGCCATTGGGCCCTGCACTTCTGATCCAATCTGCCCCTATACTCCTGCCGGGCGCCTTCCAGGTCTCTCTGTACTTGTGCCAACCTTCCTGGACTCCCCTGGCTGAGCCGATCTCTCTCCGCCTCTAACTGAAGGATTTTCCCCTCAATGATCTGTAGCTCCCGGGCCTCTGCCCTATTCTTCGAGCATATAAGACCATGTAGCCGGCCCCTCAGGTTAGCCTTGAAGGCATCCCAGACAAAGTCCATGGTCGTCGAGCCAATATTTATAGAAAAATAATCTAGGGAAGATGATTTGGTGGCCCGGATAATCTCGGGGTCCATCAGCATAGTTCTATTAAGCGTCCATCTGGATTGAAGCATATGTCTCTTCCCTGTATAGGAGAACGACAGGCGCGTGGTCAGATAGGTGACTAGATAATACCGTTATCTCCGTCACACTATCCAGGCTAGACCCGTCGATTAAGACATAGTCTATTCTGGATGAATGGCCATAGTTCTTACTGTGAAACGTGAACCCCTGGGTATCCCCCATCTTTACCCTCCAGACATCAACTAGCTCCAGGTCGTGCAGCAAATTCTTCATAGCTCGACGAACTCGAGGGGCCCCTATATAGTGGCTCTGATTTGATCTATCTTTTAGTGGATCGAGGAGAACATTAAAATCACCTCCAATAATCAGGGGAGGGGCTACTTCGGTTAGTTTAGATTGTAGCTTACAGATATATGTTGGGTCGTCGACATTGGGACCATAAAACGAGGCGCAAACTAGCTCTAGACCTCCGAAGTCCAACTGTGCCACTATCCACCTCCCTGTCTGATCGGTCTGTACAGATTTGATAGAGCAAGATGCCCCCTGCTTAATCAGAATTGCTACTCCCTTACTATGGATTGTTTGTTGAGAGGTACAGTAATATTTTACCCAGGGGATTCTAGGGAATATTGTCCAGCACTCTGTATAGCTTAAGTGTGTCTCCTGAATAAGACAAATTTGGGCCGAGAAGAGTTCTAAATATTTCAGTACCAGCCTTTGTCTGCGAGGGCATCTTAACCCATTCACATTCCACGAGATGAATTTAACCTCACTTTTCCATAGGGGGTTCCTGCCATCAAATTGTGAACACTCAGTACAGAGCAGACGGACAATTATTGATTTAGAGATGAGGTACTTTTTTTGTTTTTTACCCACTGCTCCCCACCCGGTGCACCCCCCCCCCTCACCCCACCCCACCCTGTGACCCCCTTCCCCATGGGGAACCCTCCCTTCCATTAGGCAGAGCCTATTCGGTCTCCACCCCCTCGGGCATTAGAAAAATAAACAATTACTTTAACAATTAAATCTAGGGTCTTACCGGCTAGGGGCCCGCTTAACTTTGACGCCCTCCCTTCCTACACTCCATCCTCATTTTTGATCTTAACAATAAAAGCATCCACCTCCTCGGCCGTGCGAAACTGATGCATATGATTATTCCACATTACACGTAATTACGCAGGAAACCTCAACTGTGCCCTGGCCCCCAACCCATTTAACTCCTCTAACCTCTTCCCCAGCTCCCACTGTTTTGTTGCAGTGATGTGAGATATGTCAGATCTTATGGAGAAGGAAAAGGGATTTAAACCAGTTGATGTTATAGTGCCTTCCCTGAGAGCTGAGGTTAAAATTAGCTCTTTGACAGTATATGACAGAAAGTTGACCAGAATCTTCCTAGGTTTCTGTTTAGCTAAATTCCTCTTGAATGGGTCACGATGCACTCGTATCTCATGTGCGAGGTCGATACTGGGCGAGTTTTTCAACACTGTTTCCTTTAACAAGGAAATCACAAACCCCTTTATATCCGTTCCCTCAAGGGCTTCATTAATGTTTTTAAGCCTCAGGTTGTTCTTCCTCGAATGATTTTCCAGACGTTCAAAATCATCTTTCAATTCCTTATTCTGGGCCTTTAACTTTGCCATATCCGCTGAGGTAGTAAGCTGAGCTTCCTTGATTTTGGGGATCTCCAATTCTATTGCATCAGTTCTTAGTGTAACTTCCCTGTTTAGTGCTTAATTAAAAAACTTGGGCGAGTGTGGTGTTTAAAATTTACTCAATGATAAGCAGTCCTGTATATTTTATTGGTCTACACGAACAATTGTTAACCCACTCGTACAGTGACTAGGTCCGTGGAGGTTAAATAACATGGGCCCCTTTATGATTATACAGTGAAATCGAAATACAATAAAAAACAATATAAACATGCGATGTAATATATAATTGCTCATTTTTGGTCTCTCCAATTGTTTACCTTAAAGGACTTCTATTCGGGCCCCTTAGGAGTAGAGGAAGACGTGGCTGCCGCCTTTGTTTACGCGGTGCCTCTGTGCTGCGTTCGTTCCTCGTGCCCTGGCTGTTACCTCGCACAGGCGTCGCGCCTCTTTATACCGAAAGTTTTATCGAGGCTGATCTCGGGAAGCCGTACAGAGAAAGAAAAGATACTCTCATAGGAGGACCGTGGTCTTTCTTCTTCATCTAAGTTTTTTACCATGATATTTAGATCCTCTATACCGACATACGGTTGATAGTTATCAAAATTACAGAATGGGAGAAAACATTTTTTAAAAATAAAAAATAGATAAAATCTGTGAAATGTAATGAAGGCAATCCTAATAAAGGGTCCTTTCAAATGTTGATCTTTTTTTGCGAGACTTCAAAGGACCTGGCTTCGAGTGGTGAGGTGATAACAAGAATCTCAGATTTTATATTCGCAGGGTTATGTTTAAAATGAACACGAATGCACTTTTTACTCTCTTGAAATTTTGTGAGGCAAGTGGGGGCTCCTGGTTCAATACAAATTGATTGCTCTGGAGTTACAGTGCGATTTTCATATGTTTCAGTCATGAGGACTACCCTTCGATATTATAATCAGTAGTCATTATTCTCATTGTTCTAGTTGTTATCCATGTAGCAATGATCACTCTCTGGTCTTTGATGTTCAATTCATTATTGTGAATTATGAGCTTCTAGCTCTCTCATAAGGCTGATCTATTATCTAGTCACTCAGTTCCAGGGGATCTGGTCGTTCAGTCCATTATTAAATGTCCCCAGACGATAAATCCATCTCTGTTCTTTCTGGAACAGGTTTCTCTCTGCATTGGTACCAGCGTAATCTAGGCTTTCAAGTACTACCCAATCCATATCATTTGCGCAATGGCCCATTGTAAAAAAATGATTACTCATTTTGGTAGTCGCTTTTTTTCATCTGATATTGCTTCTATGTTCACAGATGCGGGTTTTAACTTTTCTGCAGGTCATTCCAATATAACGTAATTCACATGGGCATGTTATCATATATATAACATGTGAGCTGTTACAATTAGTATGTTTTCTCAAGGTCCAGATGAAATCTTTCAAATCCATGGTCTTTGTGATCTTTGTTAAGTGGCATACAGAACAACCACTGCATGGGAAATGGCCTACTACAGCCGGGAGGCCCCATATTGAGGTAATGGTCTCTTTTGTTGTGCCCCTCTGTCTTGGTCGTGTATGAACCAGAACGTCTTTCAGACTATGTTCCTTTTTATATGCGAAGCGTGGTTTCTGCCAGTTCAGAGTGCCTGCGTTGACAATGTTCCAGTTTTTTAAAATCAGTTTCTTTACTTTATTGGATGCTGGACGGTAAGTAGTCACACATGTGAGTATTTCTTCCTTCTCTGCTATTGGTTTTTCTTGAAGTAATACATCTCTGTGTTGGCTTTTTGCTAGTTTATAGCATTTATTCACTATATGTGATGGATAGTTCCTGCATTCCAGTTTGCTGGTTAGTACTTTTGCATGTTCTCTGAAGACATTGGTATCACTGCAGTTACGTCTAGGCGTAAGAATTGGCCATAGGGTAAGTTCTCTCTTAGGCTACGTGGGTGGAAACTGTCTAAACGTAAGAGGCTGTTTTCGTCTGTTGGTTTATGATAAGTTTCTGTACACAGATGGTCTCCCTCTACATATATGGCGAGATCCAAGAAAGCCATGTTGGTATTGCTTATGGTGCTGGTAAATTTTAAATATTGGTCAAGAGTATTGATCCATATTAGAAATTGTTGGGCTGTATCTTCTGTACCATTCCAAAATTTCGTCTATAAACCGTTTCCACAATGTTATGTTGGTGGAGAACTGGTTGTCATTGCCTAAGATGTATTTGTCCTCAAAATCGCTGACATACAGCCTGGCCAAACTTGGGGCGAAAGTACTGCTCATAGAAGTCCCATGGACTTGGAGGTACAATGTCTCGTTATATTTGAAATGATTCTAGCGCTAGTTTGCAGTATTCTAATATAAAGTGTCGGGGTGTTTGGTATTCCCATTCGGTCTTGAAGAGTATCCTTTCTATAGTGTCTAAAGTGGCATCTTGCAGTAAGCTTGTATATAAGCTTTCCATATCTGAGCTTATAAGTAAGTTGTTCTTTGGATCAAAGGTCAGGTTTTCCAATAATCTCAAGGCGTCACAGGTATCTTTTAGGTAAGTCAGTGTTTTTGTACCAAGGGCCTCAGGAAGAAATCTGTAAATTGTGACAGAGGTTCTAGTATCGAACCAATCCCGATACGATGGGACAGCCTGGTGGTGGTATTCTCCCTTTATGTATTTAAGGAAGGGAATAGATATATGGCATTATTGGTGCTTCTGCACAGAGGACGTCTGCTTCCTTCTTAGAAATCCAATTTGATGTTTTGCCTTCCTCCACCATGCTTCTTATTGTTCTTTTTAATCTTGTTGTGGGGTACTCGTTGATGATTTTGTAGTATCTGGTGTCATCCAAAAGGGTGGTGCATTGATTTTCATAATCATTTTTGGTTAGTAATACTAATCCATCCCCTTTATCGGCTGGTTTTACGATTAGGTCTGGGTTATCAGTTATTGTGCGTAAAGCCGTTCTTTCTTTGGTCGTCAAGTTATTGATGGTTTTGGTTACCTCTAGATTTTCGACTTCTTTTAACATTGCTTGTTCAAAAGTCTGGATTTCGATAGTTATCATTGAGGTGGGTGGACTGAAGGTTGATTTTAATCGGAGATTGGTGTCTCCTTCAGTTGTCTTCTCTTTATTGTGTAAAAATGCTTAGAGTCGGCTTGCCTGGCTAGAGAATGGCCGTAGCCTAAGCAGGCTCCGGAGACCGCCGGAATTATCCTTAAATATCCTGAGTCAAATGGGCACTAAATACTCCTAAACTGGCTATACTAGCATCGGAAGTGGCCGGGTACACGTAGAGCAACTTGCGTGCGGACAGCTGCGATAGTCGCAGAGAACGGCTGATTGACGCGGATAACTTCCGTGGAGGACGGGTGTCGGCCATTTTGGGCTCTGCTGCACGGCGCGTCGCCCGCTGGTTCTGGAGCTACGCCTTGGTCGCATGCAGTGAGGGACCCCCATCAGACGCGGAGCGGAGAATATCGGAGCCGCGGTGTGCCAGTAAGAAGAGGCGGCGCGATCTGTCCCACCCCAGAGGACCTTTCGGCGCGGTGCGGCTGGTGGGACTGCGGACACACTGGGCCCTGCCCCGCGGAGGGAGCTGCAGATAGCACGGCGCTTCCCGCTGCATCGATAGTGCACCCGCTACCGCATCGCTGCAGTATAACGGGCTGGAGCGCTGGTGAGAGCCTCCTGCAGTGCTGGGGAAGCTTGAAGAGCTGTGAACTCGTGCAGGTGATCAGCAGGGCAACCAACATTGGGAACAGGCCTCAGTTGTGAACCCATAACACTTGTACTGGGAAACAGGACTTTCCTAGCCCCACATTGATTAGATGCACACAAGGCCAGCTAACTGAGACAGCGATCCCATAGAAATCTATGCATAGTGATATTCCTGATCCATAAGGGACACGCTTTAACGAAGGTTATAAGGTTGGTTTGCGTAAGAGATAGCTCTGCTGCTGGGGAGACCAGGGGTTCATCGGCCTGGCATTGCGGAGTTCCTGGGGACACGCAGCTCTAATTTTGCTTCCCCGACGCCCATGCTAATTGAGGACTACTACTACTTTTTGAGATATCTCCTCGTGTGTACAATGTGCATCATGGGTAAAGGCGACAAAACGCAAACTAAAATTCCTTTCACTCAGAGGCAATCATCCAGGCTCCGTGACGACGAATTAGCTGCTGCGCCAGCGCCGTCATCAGAGGAGGCTGCGAGCCCGGTGGGTGAAATACGCCAAATTTTGGCGGCCATGCAGCGTAGTCTTTCATCTATCGACGCAAAAATGGACTCCCTCTCATACAGAATGGACAGGATGTCCGAAAGAGTGGACAAACATGCCGAAAGGATCGACATGGCGGAGCACCGGATTTCTGAGACGGAGGACACCCAGAACGAAATGGGGGCAGCACAGAAGCAGATGGAAAAACTGATGACATCACTGAGGGATAAGGCCGAAGACATCGAAGCGCGCTCAAGGAGGAATAACGTACGTATTCTTGGTCTTGCGGAAAGCACCTCCACTGGTAATATGGAGTTATTTACCGAAAAACTACTCATTCAACTTCTGGGTAGAGAAACATTCTCTGATGTCTTCGTGGTGGAGAGGGCTCACCGATCGCTGGCCGCCCGTCCTCCTCCTGGTGCGGCTCCGCGCCCGGTGATTGCTCGTCTCCTTAATTATAGGGACAGGGATGCCGCCCTCCAACGTGCGAGAGAACTTAAAACGCTCCGCTACGAAGGATCTGTACTCTCGATTTTCCAGGACTTCACACCGCTGGTACAAGAGGTACGCAAGAAATTCGGCCCGGCGAAGCGGAAGTTAAGGGACCTGCAACTTGATTATGCAATGTTGTACCAGCCAGGCTTAAAGTTAACTTTGAGGATAAGACACGCTTTTATGTGGACCCGAATCACTTGCAAAAAGACCTCAAGAAGTATGGCGCGAACAGATCCGATACGACATCCTCACCGGCGCCCACAGAGGGTGAGCCATCCTCTGGTGATGGTGTGCCCAGAAGTTCACCAGAGGAAGAATAACTGACCAGCAAAAAGACTTGCATGCTTCGGAAGCTGCTCACGCTAAGTGGATTCTCTGTTTAAGCATTATCATTACCAAAATTGTATAATTTAGAAATGTAAACTCATGGTTTAAGACTACTGATGTTTTGCCAGTTCTAGAATCATTACGCTTATGTGCAGCCCTATTGGCTATGCGATAAAAAGGCGGTCCCGGTCTTACTCCCCCTCCCTTTTTTCACCTCTTGGGTCAGGCCGCCTTCGTGTGTGCACCACATGTTACTGTTTCATGGGGTTTTGCTTAGTTGGGGATTGATACAATTCGGGGGTGGGAGGGTAGGGACAAGTCATAAGTCCGTATCTACCTCTTTTGATATGGTGTGGGAGGGTTGGGGGGGGGTTCTAGAAGGCATTGCAGTCACCGAGTACGAAACTTTAATAATGTTTTATTATGTGCTGAGGGAGCAATATAGACTTAACAATAATGTGACCTGGATGTTAAGCGTCACACATGGCTGAACATAAAAGAGTACAAATTTGATCAACTTCATGTCCTGGAATGTGAGGGGATTAAATGATCATAGAAAAATAAGGAAGGTGGTAGCGAACTTACATAGACATGCTGTCGATGTTGCTATCCTACAAGAAACCCACTTAGCTCCCCTACTGGAATGCTGTCTCATAGGAGGATGAAGGGCACATGCGCTGCAGCAGGATTTACATCCCACGCCAGAGGGTGCTTATTTGGGTGCGACGCAGCTCTGGTATACAACTACAGACTGTTGAGGTGGATGCAGGTGGTCGGTATATCATAGCTAAATGCAGAAAGGAACACTTCATGGTATTGCTGGTGGGCGTGTACGGGCCAAACTACGACGACCCTTCGTTTTATCAGAAATTACATCAGAAAATAACTAAATATTCATATATGCCTATACTTTGGGGTGGTGACTTCAACTGTGTGCAAGACCCGGAGCTAGGAACGTAAGACCCCCCCTCAAGAGCAGCGCGAGTAGTGGCTGACATTGCAATAACAGAAGGGCTACGGGATGTCTGGAGGTATCTTGAACCACAAGGTAGAGACTACACACACTATTCAGCAGCCCATGATATCCACACTAGAATTGATTATTGGTATGCCTCCAGCCCCTTGCTCTCCTCTATCCGTGATTTTAAACATATGGCCTGCACATTGTCAGACCATTCCCCAGTCTCGTTTAGTTTAATACTTCCTACTAATGCCCTGAACAAACAATCCTGGAGATTCCCTCAGTATTCACTCTTAGATTCTGTCTTCCGCACTGATTTGGGCATCGCAATTGATGAATACTTCACGACAAACATGGGTAGTGTACCCACAATGTCCTCAATATGGGAAGCCTTTAAATTATATATCAGGGGGATCACTATATCGAAGCACGCAGGGGTGCTTAAGTCTCTGCGTAATCGCATGAAGACTATTGAAAACACACTTAAAGACTCAGAACGGCTCCAACAAAATTCGGACGACCCACGGGTTCTTGAGCAGATTAGGACTTTAGTCACTGAATTTAATGAGCTAGCCGACAGCGAACTGAAACACTTAGGAAAGTATGCCACAGCCCGTGTCTATGCCGAAGGTGATCGGCCTAGCTCAACATTGGCATCCACCATCAAACCGCAACGTAGTGATAGCCTCATCTTAACTGTGTTTAATAATCAAGATGAATTAGTGGACACCACCCCTGATATCCTAGACGCCTTTGCAGACTACTACCAAGGCTTATACACCTCGAGTGAGACTACAGATACTGAGACAGACGATGATTACTTGGCACACATCACTATGACCTGGTTAAAAAATGAGGACAGGGAACACCTTATAGGGCCACTGCGACCTACAGAAATCATAGCAGCCTTGAAAGATATGCCTAATGGGAAGGCCCCAGGCGCGGATGGGCTGACAGTGGCCTTTTACAAAGCATTTCAGGACAAATTAATCCCGCACCTAGTAAATCTGTTTGAAGAAATTGCTATGGTAGGGCAGATGCCCCCATCAATGAGATGGGGGCTTAAAACCTGGAAAGGCACCTGAGCACTGCTCCTCCTACAGACCATTATCGCTCTTAAATACAGACACCAAACTGTTCGCAAAGGTATTGGCAAACAGATTGTCCCCACTATTGCCTAGATTGGTGGGACCTGAGCAAACTGGGTTTGTTCCTGGTAGATCTTTAACTGGTAATCTTCGAACGCTGTTCGGAACAATAGCACACATACAACCAGAGATAAAAGCAGCGGCTCGCTTTATAGATATCGAAAATGCTTTCGATTCGGTCGAATGGCGGTTCCTTTATGCAGTGCTGCGCAGAGTAGGGGTTGGGGATGTTTTTATACAACTGGTCAAAAGTGCTATATGCACGCCCACAAGCAAGGGTGCGAATTAATGGAGCACTCTCACGGATTATTGACATCACTAGGGGCACCAGACACGGCTGTCCCCTCTCTCCCCTATTGTATGCCCTAGTTGCGGAGCCCCTCATCAGCGCAATACGTGAATACCACGCCTATCGTAGTATTAGATCTCCACACTACAATCTCACGATAGCAGCTTATGCAGATGACACAGTATTATATATACGTGACCCCGAAAGAAACCTGGTTCCCATGCTGCAAGAAGTAGAAGATTTTGGCAAACATTCAGGCCTACGCATAAATTGGCATAAATCAATCATATTCCCATTGACTCCTGCCACTACTCCAGTGCAGACTAGTTACCCGTTAGAGTGGACTACTGACCCGGTAAGGTATCTTGGCATAAAGGTACACACAGACGCGGAGCTGGTCATGTCCTCCAATTATGGATGTGCTATACAGAAGTTGACAGAAGTTATAGACAAATGGATTAGGTTACCGCTTTCAATGCTCGGTCGTATAGCCTTAGCCAAGATGGTGGTGCTTCCACGTTTTTTATTTCTGTTTGTCAATATACCTATTGGACTGAGGCAATCCTTTTTTCACACATTACGCACATTACTGTCGAAGCTAGTATGGGCTGGAAAACAACCTAGGGCTAAGTGGGACACTTTGACGAAGCCATATTCTGAGGGGGGACTGAATGCACCCGACATGGAACGCTATTTCAGAGCAGCACAGACATTGCATGCACATTGCTGGATACATGGGCCTAGTAATCTACCACATCTACTGATAGAAAAGCACACAGTACATCCCATGCCATTACCTTTGTTTTTAACGGGTGCCGCGCGGCCCTCGATGCGTAGGGTGGATCCGGTGCACAGTACCGGTCAACAATTGCCCAAGATTGCGAATAAGCACAATTTACCAGTGGTTTACTCCCCTAAACTGCCTCTAGATTGGTGCAGCTGGCTCCCCCTCCGAACTGATAAGGACGTAATGCGTACTTTGATTAAACTGAAGCTAGAGCATCTTGGAGATCTGTTTAACGAAGGGGTGCTCAAAACATGGGAGCAGGTTTCAGCACAGATAGAGCGGACTACCCCGCTGGAAGCCTTTCATTATTATAGATTTTGTAATGCACTGCGTGCATACCTAGGTAATATCGCGACAGAACCAAAAGCGCTGCCCTCTCTCACATATTTACTGCAATCACAAACCCCACAATGATGTATAACATTATTATATTTGCTTTTTAAACCACAGGGTGATCAAGACAAAGCGAAGTTCCAAAGGGACTGGGAAGAAGAGCTGGGAATAGAAGTTACCGCAGCGCAGTGGTCCTGGTGCTTTAGTAAAATAAAAACGATCTCCTTGAATGGCAGACATAGGCTCCTGCACTTTAAGTATATTCACAGAACATATTACACTCCAGCTAGACTTTACAAATACGGGCTCAGAGACACAGACAACCGTTTGCGATGTAATGCTCCAAACGCACATTTCACGCACTTAGCATGGGAGTGCGCGGGCATACGCAACTTTTGGAGGGAGGTGATTAGTGTCCTAACCACAATGCTGGGATGTGACATCCCGGAAACACCATTAACTGCTGTACTGGGTTACGATAAGTTAATTCCCAAAGGGGTACGTAAGTTAGCGGCCTTTGGGCTAATGCTGGCCAAAAGAAGAGTAGCCATGAGGTGGATGAAAGGCCCTTTACCAAAGCTTGCTGAATGGAAAACTGATTTAGCATATTGTTCCACACAGTCTGAAGCCTACAATGAACTAATACCTACACGTTGTGCACCAAAGGATATATGGGGGCCATATAGAACTTACCTACTAGAGATAGCAGCAACTGAGGATACGCCCGCAGAAACTCGCACCGGAGTGGGATAAATAATAAAATATGTCAGAGAATAGAGCAGCCCACCAGGGGATGGGCGAGATGCTGCTTCCTTTTTATCAAGATTATGCACAACATCTCCGGGGCTACAGTTGCTTATTGTTAATGTTTGGTTAAATATACAGTAGTGGCAAGAAATACTGTTTCGGTCATGTTGCTCAACAACTGTAAAACAGATCGATTATGCTAGATTTGAATGATCTCTGCAAATTGTACTGTGTGCTGTGATGCCTTCCAATTGGACAATGTATTGTAACTTGGTTGTACTGAAAAACTGAAAATAAAGTTTAAAAAAAAAAAAATGCTTAGAGTCTTAATTTTCTGCAGAACTCCGATATTTCTCCGTGTAGACGGAATCTGTCACAAGTGGGGGTAGGGACGAATCCCAGTCCTTTATTTAGGACTGCGGTTTGATCCTCACTTAGGGGCATATTCATCAGGTTGTAAATTAGCGATTGTTGCGGCTTGTTCCTGGGATCTGCTCTTTGGTTTTGCTCCGTGTCTGTACTCCGGTGTTGTCTTCTTCCCATCTGACTTCCTTTTTCTAGCCCCTTCCGAAAAAAGGTCTTGATGTTGATTGGAAATATGGAGGTCTTCCTCCCATATAGGGGTTATGCCATCCTCCTAGATGTGGGGGATAGGTTTGAAAGAATGGTGGTGGTTGATCAAAGTACGGTTGTTGCCAGAATGGTTGCCATCCTCTACCTCTTCCTCTGTTTTTTCCTCTGGTCCTTCGTCGCCCTCTAGTGTCTTCATTGCTACTCCATCCGGATGAGTCCACCGAACTACCACCTGACAAGTCGTAGTCGGTTGATTCACGTTCTCCATCTTGGGGAGGGGAGTAGTTTTCTCTAGTATAAGGGTAAACCGTCTCTTGGGAAAACTTCTTGAGGTCTTTTCCTAGCTTCTGTATTTTGCTTTGTGTTAAATAATCTTTAAGCTCTGCCATATCTTTGTTTATGTCGTCAAGTTTCTTCTTGAATACAGAAGTGTACCATCGTTTTCAATTTGGTTTCACTGATCTGTATCTTAATAATTAGGGCTTCCGATTGTCTGGTCGCGGTTTTAATTATTAGCACTAACCAGTATCTAGTGCAATGCCAAGAGATGGAGGCCCAGTCTTTCCTGAATATTAAATCCTTCAGGAAGATGTGTGGGGCATTGTTTACCCATAGTCCACTGGGTTCAGCATTGGTGCGCAGATATTTCGTCATCATTACGCCATGGATGGCTGTTTTTACTAATTCTCTTTTCAACTCTGCGAGTGAATCCTAGTCTTCTGCTTGGGCCAAGGTTTGTGGTAAATTCAGGTCTGTCAATAAAGAGGTACCCGATAGGATTGAATCGATTTCTTCATCTGTATAGATGAGGCCAAGGTTCTCCGCCATTATATTTTGTACTTCGGGTCTCACAGACAAGAGTACTATTGAGGATCAGTACATGCCCAATCTTCTATTTCTCGACCTCCTCTATCACAAATTTGATCTCCTGAGCATGAAGATTACTCAAGTAACTTTTTCACCCTTAACTTTGTCATGTCTCCTCTCTCTAATTTGGTACCTTGCCACCTGCGCAGTGATAAACGACAAGCACAGGGAATCAAGCACTAAAAAGAGTAGACCGAATCGGTGGATACTTCACACTGAATAGCAATGTAGATTCTCTATGATTGAATACATACTTTTTGCTTTATTCCATTATTTTCTGGGTCAAAATATGCAGAAGAATATAGAAACATTATTATCTACTGGCAGCTAAGTACTTTCAACAACTACTCAACGAAGACATCAACTCAAGAAACCGAAATCCCCAAGTTTCTGCTACAAAATATAATGCTATAAATCATTAGGCAAATCAGTCGTTTCCAAAAGTCCAGTTTGAAAATCTAAAATATCTTTGCCAAGATGTTCTAAAACACAGAATTACATCATTACTCTGACATTTTATCGGTAAGGGCAATCTCGATTTTTCGGTTGTAGAAATATGTGGAATATTAAAGACATGCGCTGTAGATCATGTTACTAGGGAACATTTGGCAAACTCGTTCCTCTCCGTTTGTTTTCTATGGGAATTGTTTTATTTTTCAGAATCGACCACAGAGTCCTGTTGTGGTAACAGGAGCAGGGGGGAGGGGGAGGGGGGGGGTAAAGAGGGCAGGGCTTTATGTGGGCCGGGTCCTGCCGGTGCTCAGCACCAGCAGTTTTAAAAAGCAGGTGCTGAGACGGGTCCCTATGAGGCTCTCTATTTTTGCGCTCATCCTCAGGGTGGAAAAAAAAATCTTAACTCTGCAGCAGTACCACCCTTTGCTGCCTTTGATGTAACGTCAAAGAGACTCGTTATAGTTCTTTCAGTCTCATAATTTCAGAACTGAAGCATTTACAATGCTATATACAACAAAGCCAAAGTTATTGCTTATTTAGCTTATGCAACTAACAACCAATGACAAAGCCAATAGTCCTGGCTTGTTGGAGGTGTAATGTGTCGGAACAGTACCTGAACTTGTGCCTTCACAGGAGCAGAAAGGCTGAACGACCTGTTGAGACGATATTTTCCCAACTCCCCAACCCCACTGCGCACCTGAATTTTCACTCGGTCCGCAGAAAGGAGGGGGAAAGGGGAATGGGAAGATAGAGAGACTGCCACAGCGGTGCCACTGGAGCTCTTCCTCTAATGGTCTCCTTACACCTGTAATCACAAGCACACAATTACTCCATTTACAACAAATGCTAATACTAGTCAGAAGATGTATATTTGAATGCATACAAAACTCCTTCTACCTGTGTTACACTGTGGACTAGCTTCTCTCTATATTGATTGTTCCTTCTTTGTATTACTATTGCTTTAGCTGGAACTGTGTCACTAACTCTTTCTTCTGTATTTCCCTCTAGATGACGCTGAAGGAAAGGGCTGCACCGGCTAAAGTTGGTAAGTAGAAATATATATATTTATACCTACTTGTAGACAAGTAGGGAATGCAGCTGGTATTAAGTTGGATTATGAAATAAAGAGAATTAGAGTCTTTGCGCCAGCCTGGGAAGTCAGTCAGGAAAATGTTCTGCTCAATAGTTCTTTCAATAGTTCCTCTAGTAGAGATTCTTAAATTAGAACAGTCAAGCCTGACTCCAATAAGAAGGGAACTAAACTGTATCAATTCCTCAAGAAGACACCAGGTGAGGAACAGTGTTCACTTATATCAACCAAAAGAAAATATATGTTTAGATATCTGAGTCTTTTCAGGAATTCTGGAAACCTTCCTGATAAGGTGACAGCAACTGTTGGGAGATCTGCTGCCAAGTATCCTCTAAGCTCCAAGAAAAAGAAAAAAATACCTGCAGACTCCCTCGGAGATGGCGGGGATAGCCACAACTGAACTCAAACCTCTCAAGACTGGGGAATACAGGAAATAATGCGAGTGAAAACGACTCTCGCCAAATTCCTGCCAGGAATTCGAAGAACTCAGGAAATTCGCTGCTTCAGGCTTCAAACGACGGCTGAAGTGCAACGCGCTTCAGCGGCGCGAGCACTATTGTCAAACAATTCCTTCAACTAAAGTGGAAACACTAGAACGCTAACTTCGTTCTATGTTCAGCCGCCATATTGGAATTCTCGCTGCTGCAACTTGCCGAATTTGTGTTGTGAAAAGTCTTAGCAATTAACTGTTTCCAGCTTAAATGAGCCTGCCTAACACCAAATGCCCTCTTCTGTATAGGGACAGCGGAGAAGTGCTTCTGCCTAATTGGAAAACGGACAGTCCTGACAGTACCCCCCACCAAGAACCCTCTTTCTCCTCCTTTTGGTTTCTGTGGATGAGTGTTATGAAATTCCCTAACCAACCAAGGGGCATGAACATCTGAACTGGGTTCCCAAGACCTCTCCTCTGGGCCGTAACCCTTCCAATCGATCAAGTAAAACAACCTCCCCTTTCGAATCTTGGAATCAATTATTCTTTGCACCTCAAACTCTTCTTCAGAGTTCACTAAAACTGGAGCAGGAGGCAAAATCTTCCTTAAATTGGGGGGATTTCTTTTGACCAGAGAGAAATGAAAAACAGGGTGAACCTTCATTCTCTTGGGGAGTTTTACCTTAACACAAACTGGATTTATCATCTTTTCTACCACATAAGGGCCCACAAATCTAGGTTGGAACTTTCGGTTTCCCTTTAGCCGCATGTTTCTAGTTGAAATCCAAACCTGCTCTCCAGGGTCAAAAACTGGACTTTCCCTTCTACTCTTGTCTGCCTGTTCCTTGTGTGAATTTTTGGCTTTTACTAGGTTTTCAGTAGCTACTTGATAGGACCGCTGTAATTCCTGCATAACTTTCTCCACTGCTGGTACCTCACTCTCTATCTTATCAATTAACATGTTAGGGTGCCTGCCTGAATTCAAATAGAAGGGAGTAAAACCTGTGGAAGAGTGCACAGAATTATTATAAGCAAATTCTGCTGACCAGAGCAAGGTTGGCCAATCTCCCTCCTGCTCCATGAGATACAGACGCAAGTATTGTTCCAGATCCTGGTTCACTCTTTCCGTCTGCCCATCAGTCTCCGGATGGAAACTGGTAGACAAACGAGAATCCACCCCCAAACACTTCAGAAATGATCTCCAAAAGTGAGACACAAATTGTGACCCCCCGATCGGAGACCACCACCTTAGGAATTCCATGTAATTTGACAATGTGCTGAGTGAACAAATTGGCTAACTGAGTGGCGTTTGGAAGAGCTGCTAAAGGAATATAATGGCTCATTTTGGTAAAATGATCAACTACCACCCAGATGGTAGAATAACCTTGACTAGACGGCAAATATACAATGAAATCCATAGAAACTGTATGCCATGGATACGGGGCTACAGGAAGGGGCATTAAGAGTCCTTAAGGTGCCTGTCTACTAGCCTTTCCCTTCACACATTTTTCGCAAGATGCCACATACTGCCTCACTTGAGCCTCCATGCCTGACCACCAAAATGATCGCTTCAAAAGTTCCAAGGTCTTCTTCATTCCCTTAAGACCTGCTAATGGGTTGTCATGAAACAATTGGATGACTTCATTCTGCAATTTATTGTCTGATACATAAAGCTTTCCTTGAAAGTATGGCTTCCCTTCTCGGATCTCTCTCTCAGTGCCTTCCACACTCCAACTCTGGATTTCTGCTTGTGGAATACTTGCTCTTATCTTTTCTTCCAACTCTCGGTACGAAATCGTTCCTACAATCTTTTCCTCTGGGATTATACGACCTTCAAGTGGGCCTTCTTTTTCTTCACCTGAATGCAAACGAGATAGAGCATCAGCCTTTCCATTAACCGATCCAGGCTTATAGGTCAAAACAAAGTCGTAATCTGCAAAAAAGAGAGACCACCTGAGTTGCCGTGGGGTGAGTGTTCTTGCGGATTTAAGAAATTGCAAATTTCGATGATCTGTGAAAACAGTGATTTCATGTTTCGCCCCAAACAAATAATGCCTCCATTCTTGGAACGCATCCTTCACAGCTAACAATTCCTTATCCGCTATGGAGTAATTGATCTCAGCAGCCGTGAGTTTGCGGGACCGAAACGCCACAGGATGCAGTTGGCCCGTTACTAAATGCCTTTGAGAAAGGATTCCACCGATGGCCGTATTGGAAGCATCGGCCTCGACATAAAAAGGTTGCTCTGGATTCGGATGAGCCTATATCGGAGCTGTGATGAAGGTCTTCTTCAGTAGTTGGAAAGCATTCTCAGTTTCTTCACCCCAGAGAAACTTTTCCTTCTTCTTAAGTAACCGGGTGATGGGGCTGACCTTTTCCGAGAAATTTGGAATGAAACGCCTGTAAAAATTTGCAAAGCCTAGGAAACTTTGTATTTCTTTGACAGTTCGAGGCGCTGGCCAATCTTTAATAGCGCTTACTTTCGAGTCATCCATGGATACTCCTTCAGCAGAAAGAATAAAACCCAAAAACTCCACTCGACTGGTATAAAAAACACATTTCTCTAATTTTACAAATAATTGGTTCTCCAAAAGTCGTTCCAAGATTTCTCGAACATGCCGCACATGTTCCTCCAAATTAGAAGAGAAAATAAGGATGTCATCGATGTACACGACGGCAAATCAATCCAAATACTCGTGTAGAACGTCATTTACAAAATTTTGAAAGGCGGCGGGTGCATTACACAGGCCAAATGGCATGACCTGATATTCGAACAATCCCAGTCGAGTTCGAAATGCAGTCTTCCACTCATCTCCCTCGGCCATTCGCACCAGATGGTAGGCCCCCCTCAGATCCAATTTCGTGTAGATCCGGGCATCCTAGACTTGGTCTAGAAGCTCCGAAATCAAGGGTAACTGGTAGCGATTCTTCTTGGGGACTAGGTTCAGGGCCCGATAGTCAATGCACGTTCTCAAACTTCCATCCTTCTTATGAATAAAAAACAGCGGAGAGGAGACTGGAGACTGTGAAGGTCGAATGAAGCCATTGGCTAAGTACCGGTCCAAGTAATCCTTTAAATGTTGGTTTTCTTTTTCAGATAGAGCATAAATACGACTGCAAGGTAACGATGCTCCCGGTTCAAGTTCGATCCTGCAGTCGTAGGCTCGGTGTGGAGGGAGTTTCTCAGCCTCTCTTTCATCAAAAACAGCCGACAGATCTTGGTATTCCTCTGGAATGCTCGGCATCTCAACTACACAAATCATCCGTGCCTGGTCTGCCAAAAGAACAGACGGGGACTGCTGCGATACAGCAACATGGGAGCCGAAACAATGCTTTAGACAATACTCCGAATCCATATTGACGGTTCGCTTAGCCCAATCAATCTTCGGGTTGTGTTCCGTCAACCATGGCAGGCAATCAACTGAAATTGAGGGGCATCTATGAGGTTAAACCTTAATATACTCAGATGTTTACCAGGACCGATCAGAGTGATTTCTTCGGTGTCATGGACGATGGGGCCTGAGGATAAATTGGTACCATCCACGGCACGAACAGGCTCAGGCTTTTCCTTGCTAACAAAAAGAATTCCCAGAGCCTTAGCGAACTTGATGTCACAAAAGTTTCCGGTGGCCCCTGAGTCCACCATGACCGATACTCCGTCCACTTCCACATCTCGAAATCTTATCTGACTGGAAAGTATTAGGTGAGGTGCAGCTGATTGCATGGTATTCGCTATAGACTGAGCATCTGGAGTTGTCTCCTCGGCAGCTCCCACCAGGGCAACTCCATCTACTGGTGGGGCCGGTCTTTTACCCAAGTATTAGTCTTGGGCCTCTTCGGACATTTTTTGACAAAATGACCAGCGCTTCCACAATACATACACAATTTGCCACTTCTTCTCTTCTCTCGCTCTTCTTTGGTTAAGGGACCCCGCACAGAACCAATCTGCATCGGCTTCTCTCCCGTTCCCACATCTGTAGACTTCGATGCCTCAGTCTTAACCCGATCGAAGCGGGGTGGAACATGTCGTATTTCCTTTCGACGCTCATTTCTTCTCTCGAATTGTCGCTGATCTATTTGAAGAACCAGGTCAATTAATTCAGACAACTCGGTGGGTCTCTTGGGAATCTCAGCTAATCCATCCTTTAAATCATCTTTTAAACCTCTGTAAAATATGGCAGCCCTCTTCGCCTCTGGCCAATTAGTTTCCACTATTAACTTATTAAAGTGCGCCAAATAAGCTACCAGTTCTCGATTTCCCTGCTTCAGATCTAGAAGTTCATTATCTGTGGTCTGTGAAATTGCTCTTCGGTCAAATATGCGCATAAACTCCAACTTAAACTCCTCCAAATTATACAGAATGGGATCATTGGTGTGTACTAAAGGCATGGACCAGGCAGCGGCATCTCCACTCAGGTAAGACAGTATGAAAGCCACCTTGGATTGGTCTTCCTTAAAAATTATTGGTCTACACAAGAAATGTAAAGAACACTGCGTAAAGAAAATCTGTGCCTTGTGTGGGTCCCCATGAAACCTCTCTGGCGAGGCTAATGGAATAGTGGGGGAGATGGCATGGATAACTTGAGTAGTTAACTTGGCAGCGGAGGGAGAAGGAGTGAAAGACTGAGGTTTTTGTTCTCTAGCGCTAGAACTGGTACCTGATGAAAATTCCTCAAACTTTTGTTGAAGAAAACTAGCTTCCTGATTAGATTTCCTAACCTCCTCCCTAGTTTCGCTCAACTGCTTCTGTAAACCTTCTGAAACTGAAGCCAAAGCCTTAACGTCAATTCCTTCAGCCATTCTGCTCAGGTAAAGGAATGTTTAGTGGGCACTTCAATCTGTCGGAACAGTACCTGAACTTGTGCCTTCACAGGAGCAGAAAGGCTGAACGACCTGGTGAGACGATATTTTCCCCAACTCCCCAAGCCCACTGCGCACCTGAATTTTCACTCGGTCCGCAGAAAGGAGGGGGGAAAGGGGAATGGGAAGATAGAGAGACTGCCACAGCGGTGCCACTGGAGCTCTTCCTCTAATGGTCTCCTTACACCTGTAATCACAAGCACACAATTACTCCATTTACAACAAATGCTAATACTAGTCAGAAGATGTATATTTAAATGCATACAAAACTCCTTCTACCTGTGTTACACTGTGGACTAGCTTCTCTCTATATTGATTGTTCCTTCTTTGTATTACTATTGTTTTAGCTGGAACTGTGTCACTAACTCTTTCTTCTGTATTTCCCTCTAGATGACGCTGAAGGAAAGGGCTGCACCGGCTAAAGTTGGTAAGTAGAAATATATATATTTATACCTACTTGTAGACAAGTAGGGAATGCAGCTGGTATTAAGTTGGATTATGAAATAAAGAGAATTAGAGTCTTTGCGCCAGCCTGGGAAGTCAGTCAGGAAAATGTTCTGCTTAATAGTTCTTTCAATAGTTCCTCTAGTAGAGATTCTTAAATTAGAACAGTCAAGCCTGACTCCAATAAGAAGGGAACTAAACTGTATCAATTCCTCAAGAAGACACCAGGTGAGGAACAGTGTTCACTTATATCAACCAAAAGAAAATATATGTTTAGATATCTGAGTCTTTTCAGGAATTCTGGAAACCTTCCTGATAAGGTGACAGCAACTGTTGGGAGATCCGCTGCCAAGTATCCTCTAAGCTCCAAGAAAAAGAAAAAAATACCTGTAGACTCCCTCGGAGATGGCGGGGATAGCCACAACTGAACTCAAACCTCTCAAGACTGGGGAATACAGGAAATAATGCGAGTGAATACGACTCTCGCCAAATTCCTGTCAGGAATTCGAAGAACTCAGGAAATTCGCTGCTTCAGACTTCAAACGACGGTTGAAGTGCAACGCGCTTCAGCGGCGCGAGCACTATTGTCAAACAATTCCTTCAACTAAAGTGGAAACACTAGAACGCTAACTTCGTTCTATGTTCAGCCGCCATATTGGAATTCTCGCTGCTGCAACTTGCCGAATTTGTGTTGTGAAAAGTCTTAGCAATTAACCAGCTTAAATGAGCCTGCCTAACACCAAATGCCCTCTTCTGTATAGGGACAGTGGAGAAGCGCTTTTGCCTAATTGGAAAACGGACAGTCCTGACATAATGTTACTTGTATTATATATCTGGGTGCAATGACAGAAGCAGCAAAATACCAGTTGGGTGGCACACTATGCTAAGCACAGATGTTTTAGCTTACGTGTTTTTAAGCCACGTCATTAATTACATTGGCCACGCCCCTTTGAGAGACCCCCAATTTTTTTCATCCTACTTAAAGCCCTGGAGGAGGGGCTCGTTTATGAAGTTCCACTTTGAGTGCAAATTATGTTGTAGCCAAAAGATTTTGATAATTAACATGTTCTCCAAAGATAGACAACCTGCCTTTCCGAATACCTCTGTTTAAAACTACCATGACCAGTCCTTATGACTTGACGACTGGAACAGCTTGTATACAAATAGTTTTCGAGTATGAACAGAAAGTATATAACAAACTTATTCTCTATAAGACGCATGTATCGTCCTCTTCTGTGAATTGTAGGTTTTGTAGTCCAAAGGAGGTGCCTTTCAAAATGTTTAAGGCTGAAGAGCAGCGTTTACCAGTTGAAATCAGACAGGCATAGCAGTCTCTCATACTTGTCCAGTACGAGCTGGGCAATGTTTGAAAAAAACACATTTTGCAAGTTTCGTTTTTAGGTCGAGCCTATAGCGGCAGCGCGCATGAGCTGCTCGCTTTGCGAGGCATGCAGTATTCAGTACGGAGTGGAAGCTTCGTGGAAGCTCCGCCCACTCTCCACCCATTGGCTTGTGTCTTTGTCCTCCGTAAATGCCGTCTTCTGATTCATTTTCAGGCTCGTTAGTCCCTCCTTATGACGGCTATGTCGCCATTTGTCACCTCCCATGGCTACTGGCCCCTTTACTTCGAGTGTTACACCGTACGTGGACTGTGAGCACTCCTTTGTGCCCCTTTTTCCCCCCGCCGGCACTCCTGTTGTCCGTGCCCGTGCCCCCACCCTCCCTCCCATTGTCCGTGATACAATTTGCAATAGGTCTCGCATAAATGCGAGTCCTATTGCATTGCAAATGCTTGTTTAAGCCCCCAATGCCTATCAAATGATGTCTGGAATGTGCCCTGCTTTTGAGCACTAAACTCCTCCATCCGAGCAGAATTTTATTGGATGACTGATGTCTGCCACAGTACGACAGTTTCAAGTGACTTCAAACAACGAAGGCTCTCAATAAAGGAACAGCTAGCTATTCGTGGTGAAAAGGGCTAGAAAAAAACAAGAAAAAAATCGAAATGAAGAGGAAATTGAAATTGGGCAGAGGGAAAAAACATGGAGCAAGTACAGACATTTAAAAACAAGCATTGGCATAGCCAATAGGTCTCGCTTTTGGGACCTTATAAGTGTTGAGCCATGCAACAGTTGATGTTGTTGCATCAAGGATATTGTGCTGCATAACTAAATACTTATAAGGTCCCAAAGGCGAGACCTATTGGCTATGCCAATGCTTGTTTTCCTTTGCCAGCCCTGACTTCATCTTTCTAAAGGTGGTTGTAACTGTCAGGTCGCATTCACACGTACATTATAACAGATGGCTCGCACACACATATACAGCTGAGTATCTCTCAGAGATACATTGGGGCTCTCTGGTCACACTCAGGCACACAAGATCACACACATTATTAGGGCAGATGGCTTACACACATACACTTGGGGCAGTTAGGTCACACAGTCTGGGGCTGCTGGATCAAACATGCGCATTGGAGCAGCCTGGTCAAAAACAAGAGGACCAGCAGGGTGACAAACTCGTATTTGCACAGCTATGATCAACAGATTGTAAGAACACAAACTCGCTGATAGGGGAAACAGGTTAACACAGAATCGCATAAAATGGACCCACAACGTCTACAGGGTGAAAGGCACGCCGTCAGACAATTACAAATGTGCACAAAAGGTACCAAGGCAAAAGATCCCGCACGCACACACGTGTACACCCTGCAAGCTGAGCTCTGAAGGACACATTGTGTGCAAGCGGAGCTCTGGTGTTCGCAATACTCAAGACATTCTCTTGGCTCGATCTGGAGCGGAGCTTGCACGGTCTACGCAGACGGAGCTTTTTCTTACCTGGCCACTGCTCAAAAAACACCTCCTTGCTGCTAAGTTACGGGCAACTTTTCCAGCCTGCCCTGCCATGGAAGTCGCCTTCTTCAACCGGAAGCGAGCTATGCCAAATGTCAGAACAGACAGCTCGAGCAACGTGAACGTGGCGTGCGAGACGTGCCTGGGGACTGGAGGCGGAGCGCTAGAGGGCTGGACTGTTGCTTCGAGGATCGATTCACTAGTTGGCGTTGAGGTCCTGGGCTAGAATTGCCTATTGCAGGAGCAGCTTGAGCAAGGTTGCGTTAACTGCATTTCGTTTTCCACTGATTCGCATAACGGGCTACAGTTAATAAAGTTAATTAAACGGGCGAAAGTATTAAAGTTCCAAATCTGCCTATGTATGACTGAGACTGCGCTGCAACCTCGTATTGTGCACCTAATTGACAACAAATATTAACCAAGGCTTCAAAAATAAAGCCAGTCTCAAATAGTTCACGAGGAACTACAGTTTATATTTGGATTTCCAAACGAGGGGGTTCCATCCATGGAAGAACAGTCCCCTTCAGGGCTTTAAGTGGGATGAAAAAACAAGCGCGGCCAAGCTAATTGTAAACAGATGGCGCCGCTGCTCGCTCCCGAAAAACAAGCGCGGCCAACCTAATTGGAAACAGATGGCGCAGCTGCTCGCTCCTGCAAGGTGGATGCTGTACATGCACGAGTACTCATTGGAAACAGTGCAGTACATGCACGAGTTTTCCAAAAAGTACAGACCAATTCCAAGAGGTCATCTCCAAACAGTGCTTGCGCGCTGCGCTAGGCTCGACCTAAAAATCCTGTGGAGTGAGAGACTGCTACATGCTCGAGTGCAAGCAAGGAATTTTGCCCTCCTGCTCACAGGTTAAGAGTGAAAAGCAGCCATAACTGGCATTCAGCAGGCACCCCCTAAAATGTTTGTTCGCAGGAGCGACTTCATAGCCTATTCTACTGAAAGTTACGTCCCTGAATTAGGAGCTAAAGACAGACATCTGAGACAGTGCGTGACTACAGAAAGTAAGAGGCTGGAGTAGGACAGGAGCCTGGGCTGTATTAGAATAGGTTATGTTAATAGTTTTATATAGTACAGTAATCACTCGTAAGGGTATCATGGCACTCAGGGATAAGCTATAAGAAAGCAGTTGCCACTGCTCATACGGGTGTTAGCAATTATATATCATTTGAAAACAGCCAGGTCTTCAGAACTCTCCTAAAAGAATAATGATCCCAAATCTTGAGAAAGGGTAAAGGCAAAGAGTTCCACTTTTTTTTACGCTAAGTAGGAAAAGAAATGTCCACCCACTGTGGAGAGGCGGAACCTGCAGGACTGGAGCAGATAGTGTGCAGAGGACGTGAGCTCTCAAATGGGATAGTGGCAGGTCATCCTGATCCTATTGCAGAGGTAGATTGGACAAGAATTGTGAATTGCATAGTGAGTAAAACACAGTGTCCTAAAAAGAATACATTTTGACTAGGTAGCCACTGTAGAATGGTTCTGGAGGCTCATATATGACATTTGGAGGAAGATTAAAAAAATGATTAAGGGCCTTATTAAGAGTCTTGTGGTCCACGGACCCCACACTCGCGGGGGCGGTCTTCCGACCACCTTTTTATAACCAGAGATCCCTGGCGGTCTTGAGGCCGCAATATCCTTGGCAGTATCACCACAGTCCCGCCAAGCATATTACGAGTTTCCTCACCGCCACACTTTTCATGGCGGTGCGACCGCCATGAAAAGTGAAGCGTGAGGAAACAAAGTAGGCCCTACAGGGCCCCTTTTTGTCTCTAAGCCATGGGGTGCATGCAGGGGGGGCACAACATGTGCCCCTCCTTGTGCATGCACCCAAGTACCTGCACAGCATGGACTGCAGCAGTCCATGACGTGCTGGTACTGATTTTGACGTTCCCAGCGCTCTGGGAACACTAAAGAACTGCCCGCCAGACAGGAGAAAACTCAATGATCCCGTCCCACCAAACTCGTAATAGGGCCCTTCGACTGCAGCATTTTGGATACGCTGGAATTAGTCTAGGAGTTTGACAGGAAGCCCTAAGTAAAGTGAATTGGAGTAGTAAAAAAGATTATCTGCATTTGTTTACTTCCTGGCCTACCTCATACTTTGACAATTCTTAAAGATGGACATTTGATTGTAAGTGGATGTGCTTGATGCTATCATGGCCTTCATTGTCATTGTTGCTGAAAACTGGGGGGAAAAAAGAGAAGATGATACATTTTTTGCAATTTTTTGACGTTTGTGTATACTGTTGTTTGATTCTAGTTACACAAATCCAAAATTTTCAGTAAAGTTTGCAGTGCTCACGGAGGGTGACATGGCACAAATTATTGACTGTGACTTGGGGCCGGATTTAGATCTTGGCAGACTGGTTACTCCGTCACAACTGTGAGGGATATCCCCTCCGCTGAAATATAAATCCCATGGGATTTATATTTCAGTGGACAGGATATCCATCACCGTTGTGACAGAGTAATCCGTCTGCCAAGCTCTAAATCAGGCCCCAAGACTAATAGGATCTCTTTTCTCTCTTCCCAAACCAGAGATATCAAATGGGTCATTGTATCTAAACAATTTGTATGATTGGTATACAGGACTGAATGGAATATATTAAGATGATTATACCCAACAATCACAGGAGCCTAGGGGTAGTTACCTCAAAAAACCTATAGTAATCAGACATTTTGGCCCGGAGGAAAGCCACTAGACTCATTGGGCAATATTATGTGGCTGAAACTTATAGACCCAATCTTTAGATGCAGGGGAACACTAATTCTCCTCAACAGCACCACCTGTGTTTTTAACCATGCCCTGGCGCCCTGAAATCAACAAATCAGGACAAGGTTACCGGAGGCAATTTTATATTCTTAGAACCCACCAACAGATTAGTAGGATTATCTTTGTTTAGAATGGTTGAGCCCACCCGACACAATAGGTGTCTGGGTAGTGGCTCAATGATGAAGCATGCCAATGGCAAATCCTAGTGGGCGAGAGTCCTTTTAAAAAAGATTAAGGATTCCCTTCTAGGTGGGATGAGGGATTACCTTGATAGTCAAGGGCAAGTGACTCGACCCATTAGTGGGTTCGAAGCAACTCGGCCCGTTAGTGGGTTCTCTCCCCACTGGCTGATTTTCTTTTCCGTTATACACACTTCTCGGTTTCCTTAAACTCTACCGAAATGAGTGAATACTCAAGCACTGAGCAGGGTTATGGCAAATTAAATGCTGTGCACTATACTTGACTCTACGGCTATTGCTACTTATTCTTTTGTTTGAATTATGTTTGAGAATTCATATAACTGATAAGTTATATTCATTGATCGTTTAAATTTTTAGATATCTTTTGGCTGTGTAACTTAATTTTTCTGTGTCTCCTCCTTGTCCCTTAACACTGCACCTCTGCTATCCAGACTCCAAAGGTGCTGCTGTCTCGGAACAGGGAGTTGCAAATTCTCAGGCCGAAAATCTTACACTCTACAGAGTGAAGACATGGGGCATGACATCTGGTGAGCTCCGGCTGCAGAGTGCAGTGTGATGCATCTAAAACAAAGCAGCGGAAGCAGCAGAGAGGGGCAGTACTAGAGGCTTGGCGTTGAGTTTTCTGAGACCACCAATGAGACATAAGCTGGATCTCAGGTGCACAAGAGAGCTGCAAAGGGACGCTTCACTTAATCTACTCTCGAACCTCCAACTGCCCACACAGACACCATCTTCAGCGAACACGACTGAGGGAGAAAGCCAGGAAAAACCTGCACTGCATCAAGCGCATGAAAACTGGGGGAAAAAGAGAAGATGATACATTTTTTGCAATTTTCAAACAAAATATGATCCAGTATTGTGTTTTCTAGACCCTCTGGCAAAATTGCAGGTTCAATGACAACTTACCAACTTGAGACAAGAAACCAGATCGACTAAACCCCACGAACCCCCTGAGCATTACATGATGATGGTGAATTCTGGGCAACAATTAGTCCTGTGAGACTCACAGTATTATTTGCTGTTAAAGGGGTCCAAATCTCTTTCCATCAAGAATAAGCACACTCAAGAAAACACTATTGGGAATGGCCTGGCGCGCAAGCATGGCGGATGCTAGTTAGGAGAGCACCATGCAGTCAGGCCGAAATATCCGCCATCATCCTGCCCACAGGCACTCAAAACTACCATCCACAGACCTGAAGGAGCTTGGGGCCGGCACAGCGCACAAGTGAAGGTTGCGGTGCTGTAGGGGCCGGTGAACGACAGTTGGACGGTCCCAGGCCACATGGGCCTGCAGCGCGCTGGTCGGTGATTCACAGCGAGGACCGGGCGGGAGTGGCGGTCCTGGGCGAGGTCATCACCGGAAGGCCCAGTCATCAGATTCGACGTGGTGTTGGCCTGATGTCCCTGCCATGAGACTGTCCGCTGCCCCGGGTGAAGCGTGCTCACGGGGCAGCGAGGAACGATTTTGGGGGGCCTGCGCGGAGTCGGGCTACGGCCTTTGGTGTGCCTGGGCCGGCGGCCTGCTGGAGTGTGGGGACGGGGCCACGGGTGTAGGCCCTGCGACAAATTTGGATAGTTGACAGGCCGGGCGTCGATTTGGGTGCCGCAAGGAGGAGTCGGGCCGGGAGACATCACTGGGCCGTCGCAGCCTAGAGGAAGTGAAGGCCACAGAGGGCTGTAGACGAACCCGGGCCATAAAGAGGTAGGCCCGCTCCAGTGGGACCTGTGCAGTGGTTTGCTGTTGCTGCAGGCGGCCAGAGTGAGTTGGCCTACATGCGACCCTGTGGCTGGGCCTGGGGCCCTGAGATTGAGACTGTTGGGGTCGCTGTGGTCCATCCGGGGATCAGTAGAACCTAGGCCTGGAGGCGGGGCCCAGTGCTGATTAATCCAAATCTCCGAAGAGTGGAGTTGGTGACAAGGGGCCTCCTCCACATTACCCTGGTGGGTGCGCTGCAGGTTGGAGGTCCAGCGCGCTAGATCCCATTTGGTGGTCTAGGTTATTTATATAGCGCCTGAATTGACCCCCGAAGGGGTATCTCTGCGCTTCGGACAGGCAACAAGAAAAGCTGTGATGCTTTGTGACCATAATTGAAGGAAGAACGGTTTTCTTGCACTGTGTTCTAGTAATTTTTAAATTCAGGTATAATTCAGCTTTTTAAAAAATAACTGTGTAAATTTTTCTTGCGATTTTGCACATTCATTCTTGCACTGTTTCTCGAGCTGTGTTAAAGCTCAGGGGGGTAGTTTTAGCGATAAGTCAGCGCTCTAGTTGCTGACGTCGACGTAATAGCTCCGGCCCTTAAAACGGCCGATGACGCGACCGCGCAGCGGCGCCTGTGATGCTTTGTGACCATAATTGAAGGAAGAACGGTTTTCTTGCACTGTGTTCTAGTAATTTTTTAATTCAGGTATAATTCAGCTTTTTAAAAAATAACTGTGTACATTTTTCTTGCGATTTTGCACATTCATTCTTGTACTGTTTCTCGAGCTGTGTTAAAGCTCAGGGGGGTAGTTTTAGCGATAAGTCAGCGCTCTAGTTGCTGACGTCGACGTAATAGCTCCGGCCCTTAAAACGGCCGATGACGCGACCGCGCAGCGGCGCCTGTGATGCTTTGTGACCATAATTGAAGGAAGAACGGTTTTCTTGCACTGTGTTCTAGTAATTTTTAAGTTCAGGTATAATTCAGCTTTTTTTTAAATAACTGTGTACATTTTTCTTGCGATTTTGCACATTCATTCTTGCACTGTTTCTCGAGCTGTGTTAAAGCTCAGGGGGGTAGTTTTAGCGATAAGTCAGCGCTCTAGTTGCTGACGTCAATGTAATAGCTCCGGCCCTTAAAACGGCCGATGACGCGACCGCGCAGCGGCGCCTGTGATGCTTTGTGACCATAATTGAAGGAAGAACGGTTTTCTTGCACTGTGTTCTAGTAATTTTTAAATTCAGGTATAATTCAGCTTTTTTTTAAATAACTGTGTACATTTTTCTTGCGATTTTGCACATTCATTCTTGCACTGTTTCTCGAGCTGTGTTAAAGCTCAGGGGGTAGTTTTAGCGATAAGTCAGCGCTCTAGTTGCTGACGTCGACGTAATAGCTCCGGCCCTTAAAACGGCCGATGACGCGACCGCGCAGCGGCGCCTGTGATGCTTTGTGACCATAATTGAAGGAAGAACGGTTTTCTTGCACTGTGTTCTAGTAATTTTTAAATTCAGGTATAATTCAGCTTTTTAAAAAATAACTGTGTACATTTTTCTTGCGATTTTGCACATTCATTCTTGCACTGTTTCTCGAGCTGTGTTAAAGCTCAGGGGGTAGTTTTAGCGATAAGTCAGCGCTCTAGTTGCTGACGTCGACGTAATAGCTCCGGCCCTTAAAACGGCCGATGACGCGACCGCGCAGCGGCGCCTGTGATGCTTTGTGACCATAATTGAAGGAAGAACGGTTTTCTTGCACTGTGTTCTAGTAATTTTTAAATTCAGGTATAATTCAGCTTTTTAAAAAATAACTGTGTACATTTTTCTTGCGATTTTGCACATTCATTCTTGCACTGTTTCTCGAGCTGTGTTAAAGCTCAGGGGGGTAGTTTTAGCGATAAGTCAGCGCTCTAGTTGCTGACGTCGACGTAATAGCTCCGGCCCTTAAAACGGCCGATGAAGCGAGCGCGCAGCGGGCGCGCCTAAGGCAAGCCCGTTTGCGCCCGTCCGCGCCCAACCGTGGCCAGGGGCAGGAACCCCTGCTGAGATTGGGAAAGAGAGGATTGTTTATACCTCTGAAGAACTCTACCATTTGAAAGGAGAACTCGAATGTGAGTGTCAACATAACCTACGGGTAGATAGTCTCAGCACTTATTGCGCACACTGTGACTTTAGATTTCTAACTACATATCATTTAGGAACAGGTACTGGCAATATAAAACTGATTACGATGCTTCTACTGAATTGCCGTTCACTCCCTAAACATTCGGCTGAAATTTTTTTACTTCTAGAGGAGAGGAAGCCAGATGTTCTGTTTTTAACAGAGACCTGGCTTAACAAGGAGGCAGACGCCGATATTGTTCAAACACTACCTCCTAACTACTCTATCCAGAGACTTGATCGAAATGTAGGACGTGGAGGCGGATTAGCTATTATTTATAAGGACAATCTTGTATGCCGGTTTACGATTAACCCTATTCCTGACTGTGAAAGTATGCTTTTTATAATCAACCTTTCCCCTAGTTTCACTTTCTCGGGGATCTTAGTTTATCGACCTCCGGGTCCTCTTGGTCTTTTTAACAAAGATCTACTTGAATGTGTAGCACATCCTGTCAGCTCTTCTCCCAATTTTACTATCTTGGGAGATTTTAATATGCATTTCGATGATGCGGAATCTGCATCTTCTTTAGAATTGATTGAGGAGCTTTCTACCGCTCAACTGTTTTTAAAAGGACTCGGCCCTACCCATATTAAAGGTCACATGCTTGACCCCATTTTCTCTAATATACAAAACCTACAGCTGGGCAATACAGTTTCTCTACCCTGGTCCGACCATTTTTTAATTCCCTTTAGTTGGACTTTAACTGATTTTATTTCGCCTTCTGTGCGAACTAGGAAATTTGCGCGCAAATGGTCGAAACTCCCCTTAGAGGCATGGATAGATAATTTAAACAATTCCATCCCATCACCTCATTTAAACCCTAACGTGGCTAATGAGAATTTTAATAACTGGCTTGAGATATCACTTAATCGTATCCTCCCCAAAGTAGCGATTTCAGAAAAGGACGGAGGGAAAAATAATCCCTGGTACTCACATAAACTAAGGGAACTGAAACAGCAATGTAAGAAACTGGAAAGAAGTTGGAGAAAGGATTTCTCTATTTCTAGAAAGGTATATATAGAGAAGCTATCAGAACTTATAAAACTGAAGTCAAAAACTCCCAAGCCCTCTACTTTCAGGAAAAAATTATAAGAGCGGCAAACTCACCGCGAGAAATATTTAAAATTGCTAAAGCTCTCCTTACACCTCCGGCTCCTCCTATTGCTTTGGATAAAGCCCAATTGCGATGCGACCAAATAGCGGATTTTTTCTTTGAGAAAATTCAAGCTATATATAAATCGTTCCCTTTAATTGTAGACCAACATTCTTCTCCATCAGGAAATGTAGCCACTCCGGAAGGTCAAACTTTGTTGGAGGATTTTCCGCCGTTAGATCTTCCTACCTTGCTAGGGCTGCTAAGAGATTTAAAAATCGGGCTCGCCCTTAGATCCCGCCCCGCCCGCTGTTCTCCATCAGATTTGTGAGGTCGTCTCACCAGTTATCCTTGAGGTGATCAATATCTCTCTCAAATCGGGTATAGTGCCGTCTTCTTGGAAACATGCTAGGGTCAAAGCACTTTTGAAGAAGCCCAATCTGGACCCTGAAGACTGGGCTAACTATCGTCCCATCTCTTTATTACCCGGACTAAGTAAACTTGCAGAGAAATATACAAATTCTATTTTATCCACTTTTTTAGAAAACAATAATCGTTTACACCCAACCCAAACTGGCTTTAGACCTCGACAGGGCACGGAAACTGCCCTTATTGCCGTGGTGGAAGAAACTAATCAATCAATCAATCAATCAATCAATCATGTCACTTATAAAGCGCACTACATACCCGCGAGGGTCTCAAGGCGCTGGGGGAAGAGGGGTTGGTGCTGCTACTGATCGAAGAGCCAGGTCTTGAGGAGTCTTCTGAAGGCCAGTAGGTCTTGGGTCTGTCGGAGGTTGGTGGGGAGGGTGTTCCAGGTCTTGGCGGCGAGGTGGGAGAAGGATCTGCCGCCGGCGGTCGTTTTCCGGATGCGGGGGACTGTGGCGAGGGCGAGGCTGGTCGAGCGGAGCTGGCGGGTGGGGGTGTAGAAGCTGAGTCGTCTGTTGAGGTAGGCTGGTCCGGAGTTGTGGAGTGCTTTGTGTGCGTGGGTGAGGAGCTTGAAGGTTATCCTCTTGTTGACAGGGAGCCAGTGCAGGTCTCTCAGGTGGGGTGTGATGTGGCTGCGTCGGGGGATGTCGAGGATAAGACGTGCAGAGGCGTTCTGGATGCGTTGCAGCCGTCTCAGGAGCTTAGCCGTCGTTCCTGCTAGGAACTAGGAAGATTCTTGATGCCGGAGGCTGCGCTGCTTTGATCTTATTAGATCTTAGCGCAGCCCTCGATACGGTAAACCATCATTTGATGATTCAAAGACTTAGGGAAGTGGGAGTGGCCGGATCAGCTCTAAAATGGCTACAATCCTTCCTTCAAAATAGAGTCTTCACAGTCTTTGAAGAAGAATCCTCCTCTAAACAAATACCTCTGACATGTGGGGTTCCTCAAGGCTCTTCCCTTAGCCCCACTATGTTTAACATATACTTGCGGTCATTAGCAGAAACTGTACACCCCTTTGGTATACAGATTGTCACATACGCTGACGATACTCAATTGATTGTCTCCCTGACTCAACAATTCCAACAAGGCCACAATCTAGCTGCCTGCCTTGAGAAGGTTTTTTATTGGATGAACAATTCATTTTTAAAACTCAATGGAGCAAAGACGGAACTTATGCTGCTGGGGAAGTCTGCTCCCCTAAACATTGATTCCTTTTGGCCTAGCTGCCTAGGCCCTCCCCCTGTTCCTAAGCAGCAAATTAAAAGCCTAGGAGTTTGGCTTGATTCAAATTTAAACTTCAATGAACAATCACGTAAAGTAGCGGCCTGTTGCTACGGCCTTTTAAGAATGGTTCGGAAGATCCTTCCTCTACTACCTTTCATGGCCAGACGACTGCTGGTCCAAGCTCTCATTCTTTCACGGCTGGACTATGCGAATGCTATCTATTTGGGAGCCCCGCTATCTACTACTAAAAGACTTCAAACAGTGCAGAACTGTGCGGCGCGCATGCTGTTAAATATTCCGAGACGCATCTCGGCTAAACCCGCTCTCACCTCTCTGCACTGGCTTCCGGTCTGTCAAAGAATTCAATTTAAGGCAATGTGCATCGTACACAAAGCACTTTCTGATAACGGCCCCTGTCTGACTCGCTCATGGATTCAATCCTATTGCCCTAACAGACCCCTTAAATCGGCGAATAAAGGCCTTATTGTAGTCCCCAAGATTAAACGCTCCCGGAGTGGAGGCCGACTGTTTACATACAATGCAGCCAGACTATGGAATAATCTTCCTCTCCACCTACGCTCTGAGCCTAATCACTTTAAGTTCAGGAAACTTTTGAAAACCTCTCTTTTCCTTTGAGTGTCTTACAGCATCACTGTTGTCGCAGCGCTGGGATGCCTTCGGGTAACCACGCGCTCTAGAAATGCTACTTCATTCATTCATTCATTAACAGAATCAGAATCAAAATCAGAATCAGAATAGGATGGTCTTAAGGTGCTTTCTGAATTGGAGATGGTCAGGGCATTGTCTCAAGTAAATAGGGAACTGATTCCAGTAAAGAGGGCCAAGGTGGGAGAATGCCTTCCCACCCATCCTGGCTTTCCTGACTCGGGGGACCACAAGAAGGGATTTGGTTCCTGAGCGGAGGGACCTGGAGGGCGTGTACGGCGAGAATTTCTCGGCAAGATAGGCGGGGCCGAGGTTGTATAGGGCTTTGTGAACAGTACAGCAAACTTTAAACTTAATCTGCTCGCGTACAGGGAGCCAATGGAGCTCACGGAGAAGAGAGCGGGCGGGAAGCGGTCCTGGGGGGAGCGTTCAAGACCAGTCGCACCGCGGTGTTCTGGACCACCTGCAATCTACAAAGCGAGGACTCATTGGCTGAGACCAAGAGGCCATTGCAGTAGTCCAGACGGCTCAGTATAAGTGCCTGTGTCAAGGTTTTCCGAGTTGAATCAGGAAGCAAGGGAAAAACTCTGCGTAATAGGCCCAGCGTATGAAAGCAGGAGCCAGCTGTCTGAGCAGCGTGCTACTTCAAGGCGAGAGCCTGGTCCAGGCGGATGCCTAGGTTCTTAACAAGGGACTTTGGGGCGGGGGGAGCACCAAGGTCCACCGGCCACCATTCAGGAGTCCACAGTAAGGGGGCCTCTTCGAAGAGCAAGATCTCAGTCTTCCCAACATTGAATTGGAGGAAATTACATCTCATCCAATTGGAAATAGCCCTCATACCAGAGGAGAAGGCCGACTGAACAGATGGGGTGAATTTGCTAAAAGGAAATAGCAGCTGCGTATCGTCGGCGTATGAAATAGGAATGAAACCACCGGTCCTAAGGAGATTGGCCAAGGGAGCAACATAGATATTAAATAAGGTGGGGCTCAAACAGGAGCCCTGAGGTACTCCCTTGGTCAGTTTCATAGACGCCGAACGGTAAGGGCCGAGAATGATGGTCTGGGAACGGGAGGATAGAAAGCTCGTCATCCACTGGAGGGCAGAGTCTCTGAGTCCAATCTCCTCCAGTCTCCTGAGCAATATCTGATGTGAGACTGTGTCGAACGCAGCAGAAAGGTCCAACAGCACCAGAATCGTAGATTGGCCCCTGTCTAAGGTCATCCTGATGTTATCCGTGACCGCTAGCAGGGCTGATTCTGTGCTGTATTTGGACCTAAAGCCTGACTGGGAAGAATCTAGGCTGCCAGTAAGTTCGACATGGTCAGACAGATGTTTGTTGATGTGCTTTTCTAGTAGTTTGCTCAGGAGGGGGAGTAACGAGATGGGACGGAGATTGGAGAGATCAGCCAGGGGAACTTTGGTGTTCTTGCGGACAGGCATAACCTATGCTGCTTTCCATTCCAAAGGAAGACGACCCTCTCTCATGGAAAAATTGAGAAGAAACTCTATGGATGGAGACAGTTGACAGGACAGGGAGGCTGCGATTTTGGCCGGGATAATATCTAGGGGGGAGCCAGATTTTACTGTACGAAGCAATGCTTCTATGTCTACCGAGGTCAGAGGGGGGGAAACTCTCTAACAACTGGGGGTTTGCATGTTCTGGCGGGTCGGATGCCATAGCGACCGGAGGCTGGCTCCCTGACGAGACAATCTTGTCGTAGATAAGCTCTATTTTCTGCGAAAAATGTTGTGCGATGTCATTGCAGAGAGATTGTGAGGGGGCCTCTAGATTATCACAGGCCTTGGAATTGGTGAAGGACTCGGTAGAGGGTTTTGGGAGCGTTTCCAGCCTGGGCTAACTGAGATGCGATGTGAGCTTTCAGTGCGGCCTTTATGTTTTTGTGGTAGCCAGAGAGTGACCTTAAATCTGTCTTTGTCGCTCTCATCACGGGTGCTACGCCAACGTCTTTCTTGTTTTTTGCATTGTTGTTTTTGAGCTCAGGGGAAAACCAAGCTGTTTGGGGACGCTTAGAAGAGTTGGGGAGTGATTTCAATGGTGCAAGCTGGTCTATGGCGCAGGTGACAGCAGAATTATATTTAGCTAGAGCATCCTCTATATTGTCAGGTTCAACGTCCCAAGGTGCCAAGAAGGAGGCCTGGAAACGCTCCGGAGAGATTTTCTTCCATTGTCTGCGAGTGTAGTGAGTGACAAGGCTGGGGCCATTCGCCTCCCTGGGACCCTGGATGAGGAATTCGATGGATGCATGATCTGACCATATCAACGGCTGGGGAGGTTCACACAAAATGCTAGAAGAATTAGATAAAATGATATCCAGTGTGTGACCTGCTGTGTGTGTTGGACCTTCGTTGAGCTTAACTAGGCCCAGAAGGGCAAGGTCTGCCAAGAGCGTCAGTGCATCGGTATTGGTGGTACATTCACTGTGAACATTAAAATCTCCCAACACTAAAAAAATTGTTGGTCGAGATCACATGGGGAGCTATTAATTCAGTAAGTTGGAGTGAGAATTCGGCCAAAGGGCCCGGGGGCCAATAGACTAAGGCCCCCTTCCAACTGAGTTGCGAAAGAAGGTCTATCCGAAAGACCAGAATTTCAATATTAGCATTGCATCGCTGCTCCAGTGCGGTGACTTTGATGCTGTCCTTATGTATTATAGCTATCCCGCCCCCCACCTTAGGCTGTCTGTCCATTCTTATAATCCTGTAACCGTCAGGCAGGGCTATCGTAATGGCAGGAGTAGAGTGGGGCTTAAGCCACGTTTCTGTCAAGAAACGAAAATCCGGGCTGTGGAAGCGCTGGGTTAGGCCCCCGTGCGCCTTGCCGCTCAGGACTGGTCAGGTCCATGTGGCCGGCTCGTGGCGCATAGCCCTCAGGGGGGGGGGGGGGTTGCTGAGCAAGGGGTGGCCCGAGGAGCTGTGCCAGAGTGACTGTAGAGCTCACGGTGAGAGGACAGACGGTGTGGCACCATCACTGGCTCTGCCTGGGTGGGCCCTGCCAATATCATCATGACAAAGGATAAACCGACCGCCCCACAGACAAAGCAGAGCACTATGGATCAATACACAACCGTAAATACGGGTGCCACAAGTGGAGCTGGCGCTGCCGGGCAGGCCCCAGACAATACTACCCTACTAGTATCCATCATACAACCACAGGATGCGCTCGACGCTAAGAAAGGGGCGGTAGGGTCAGAGGTCTCCCTACTCCGACAAGACCTCCGGAAGACAGTAGACCGTATAGCAGGGGCGGAGAACAGGGTGTTGACGGTTGAAGACTCCGTGGCGTCGCTCCAACAGAAAGTCAATAAATTGACGGTGGTCACGCAAGAGTTATCGGCGCCCGCCGCAACAATCTACGCTTTGTGGGGTTCCCGGAGGTGTGTGAAGGTGCAACAATGGAGGAGTTGCCGTCACAATGGCTGCGTTCTATCATGCCCGAGGGATCCCTGTCCCTGTGCTTCGTGGTTGAGTGGGCTCACCGGACCCTCGTGAAGAAGCCCCACCCCCACCGGGCACCAGACCTTGGCCAGTGATCGCTAAGTTGCTGAATTATATAGACAGGTACGCCATCCTCAATTTTTACCAGGGCCAGGAGAAGTTGATACATGGCTCACATACAATTATGATTTTCCCAGACTACACCAGATTAGTTCAGCAACAGCGTCAATCCTTTGTGGCAGCAAAGAAGAGATTCCATGAACTGAACATCCAATATATGCTGTTATAACCTCCACGAATGAGGGTCATACACAAATCACAGTCTCCATTTTTGTATCCCCCCGCTGGGGTCTGACTCCTCTCAGGACGACCGACGAAACTGCTCAAGAAAGTCTACATTGAAGCGCCTGCACCATTCTCTCTCTATTTGGCAATCTCAATCGCAGGGTGACAATATATAACATGGATAAGAACTCAGATGGCTGTGCTGGCTCCGGATGGATTTTGGCTTTTGGCCTTGGGCTCTGTGTCTGGGCCGTGACTCTGGAATGGCTTACTTCCGTGGGGTTTTCTAGGCCTGACTACCCCCTGGGAAGTGCATTCCTGAAGCATCCAGAGACACATGTTTAGGGGTGTTGTAAGTTTGGAGCTCCATTGGCGTGGGTTCCCCGTGGGCTCCTGTTGGGGTTCTGACCCCCCCCCCGCGACCGTTATTTCTTGTTTGCTGGGGTATCTGGTTGGAGGATATGTGGCGGGGGAATATTTTATCTATTGGGGTTTGTTATTATGTTCTCCGCTGGCACAGACACAGATGCACTATGACCCACAGACACTCTGGCTCCTAATGGTTTCATCCCTAAACATATATGGCAGAGCGTACATATGGTGACGAGCCGCATCATGACATGGAACGTAAGGGGTCTTTTTGACAAAATCAGACATGGTGTGGTATTACCACAGGCTAAAAGGCTGGAGACAGACATATTGCTGCTTCAAGAAACTCACATGATAGGAACGAAAGTGCCATGCCTGGCACGGTTTAGGTTCGATCAGGCTTTCCACTCCGTATTTTTCGGGGTTCACGGGGCACGCCGATTCTCATTAACCGTAGGGTTCCCTATAGGCGAACTAAAGTGTGGACGGACCCAGGTGGGAGGTATACCCTAGTGACAGGGCTGTTGCATGGGGAGTCGCCGACGATAGGCAGTGTTTACCACCCCCCCCTCCTCTGGGCCCAACATTTGTGGACAGGATCATACAACTTTGGGGGGAGTTCTGGGCCATCGGTGGTGGGGGGGGGGGATAGGAATGATGTGATGGCACTGGGGAGGACAGATGGCATACGGCCGGACCTATTCAGAGCCCCGGCGACTCCAGGCTGTGCGTCCTGATGTCCTCATTGGGGTGAACAGACGCATGAAGGGCCTACCACCCTGCGGAGCCTGGCTATAACTTCTTCTCTGCGGTTCATGGGTCCTTCTCCAGATTAGACTCTCTTTCTCCCCAACCCCTACATCCATCAGGTTTCGGCAGCTACGAACCTGCTTCGCGGACTGTCAAATCATTCTCCTGTGGCCCTCACGTTGCATATTGGTCCCCACAGGCCTCAGACTACGGGCTTCTAGGTAAAACTGCTGCCATTTCGTGGTTTACTTCTCATTTTTAACATGCTATTTTAACCTTTTAAATTCACACTCATTATTATATGTATTAGCGCTCACTTAGGCTCCTACCTGGCGTCTTCACTTCCTGGTCCACCGCGGCTGGTGCCGTTTGTTGTGGAGGAAGTACTTCACTTTTCTTTTACACTAGCTGCTGATTGGCAGTCCAGCTTTCTTCCTCATGTCAAGCACGGCTGGCTAGATCTTGCCGATGCCAGCGCTGGCGCACAGCAGGCGCGCCAAAGGCAAGCCCGTCCGCGCCAGACCGTAGCCAGGAGCCAGAACACCTGCTTCTTTTTCGTTAGCACACAGGTATGCTCAAACTATAGTTAACTCCCCCGAACAGCTGAGGGTATTAGACCATGTGCAAGAGGTTTCATCCTCTAGTTGTGATTTTTCCCTCCAGTCCTTGGAAGGCCTTGTAGCCTGTTTAAAGTGCAGATTTCAAAGCCTGCCCGCCAATGAAGGTATATCCCCTTTAGATTCTGAAAGCCACAAAGATTATACCTCGTCAGTGGCTCTTTCAGGTACGCTAAAACCTCCCCTCCAAGACGTCGTCACCCCTAGAAAAAGCTTAAACAGCCTTCTTATTAATGTTAGATCCCTGTCAAAACATGCTGCGGAACTCTGGGATCTACTCACTTGATCCCCCTATGAGATGGGATTCCTTACAAAAACCTGGCTAAGTCCCTCATCTATTCCTTCTATCCCACTCGCTCTTCCAGCTTATTTTAAAGTACTTAGACTGGTCAGAGTCAGCAAGGTTGGTTGGGGTATTGCTATTATTTTCAAAGAGAATGTTACGGTCACAATAATCTACTCCATCGCAGAAGACTGGGTTGAAGCATGCATTTTTAAACTTGACCTCTCCCCAATCCCCAGCTGGAAATGTGCTCTAGTCTATCGCCCGCCCGGCCCAAAAAAGGATTTTAGCCACCGCCTTCTGGAATTCATAGCTCCCCATGAACTTTCTACCCAACAGTTTATTATGTTGGGAGATTTTAACTATTACGGGGAAGACCCCCTGAACACAGATACCAGCCAGCTACTATCTGATTTAGAAACTTTGGGATTACGCCAACAAGTTACGAGACCAACTCATACTGAAGGTCACACCCTGGACTTAATTTTCACGAATGTTTCACTATTTGGTTGTGCCCCACCAAAACCCGTTCTCTGGACTGATCATTCACTAATCTGTTTT
Organism: Calotriton arnoldi; assembly: GCA_963921515.1. Lineage (NCBI taxonomy): Eukaryota > Metazoa > Chordata > Amphibia > Caudata > Salamandridae > Calotriton > Calotriton arnoldi. Next base: position 1,218,796 of record CAWUFW010002142.1, on the reverse strand, counting down.
CTTATCCCATCCCACAAGACAAAAAGCCAAGCACTCATGTGCCATAATAAGCCATCCAGGCAGTGGCAAAAAATTACCCCTCTCACATGGGCTAAAGAACAATTGCCCATCATGCTCTCCGACAACGCTGACCTTGACTTAGAACTTAGTAATTTTAACAGGGCACTTAATTCTGTTTGATAAACTAGTCCCTTATAGTCACGTCAAAAAGATCTCCCACAGACGTCACTCTCCCTGGTACTCACATGATCTAAAGACAGACAGCTGCCTGTAAAAAACTGGAAAGAAGATGGCGTCAGACCAATCTTTCTGCTAACAAAAATATTTGTAACAGCTTACCATCGCAACATCAATAAAGCTCGTAAATCACATATAGTGAAAAAAATTGATGAGGCGGTGAACTCATCAAAAACCCTTTTTAAGGGGGCTTGGCTACGCGTCAACATGGACGGACGCGAGTGAGAGCAGCTCTGCTCGAACAATATGCCCGCCGTTAATTAATCCGACAAATAACTCCGAAACCATCGATAAAGGTGGAGGCCCACAGAGACAAGTTACATGAGAGGTGGTTGAAGACGATCTGACAGTCTCCGAGAGGTCAGAAACGCTGTTTCCTGCATTGGGGCCCACAAACTGCAGAAAAGCCCCGGGCTTGCATGATCTGCCGAGCCGCGCGGAAGCTACACCACTCACTTGATTTGGCGGTCGGGGGCACCGAGTGTTTCCTCAGCACAGGGGATGCTCCGATTGCCGGATTCAACTCCCCAAGACCCAACAAGGACAGTGTCGATCGACGAACAACATCGGTGAGCTGATCCGGGCCCCCGCGTTGAAGACGGCACAGTGCATTGGCGGCGTACAACGGCAGCCGGAGCTCCAGGCGTATTGTCCAGACAGCGATTGTGAGTACCAGAGTGGGGAAGATTCATCGCCCAAAGTACGTACCCAATAAGGGGCGAGAGGGGCACCTACTGAGGAGTGGCGCGGCGGGTTGACTCCTGCGCCGACACCCGGATTCCTGGATGCAGCTGGTGACAAGGACCCTCCGCCCAACCCACTGAGCCGGGTCGGTGCGACGACATTGTACGGCAACACTCACCTCGACGCGGGTGGGCCGTTGAAAATAAGACGACGACCGCGTAGACGGGGCGGGGCCTGAAATTGCGCGGGCACGCCCCAGGGTTGAAGAAACCTTGAATCAGCGGGAAACCACACCAGCAAAAACTTTCTGGCACTGCAGATCCAGTGGTGAGATCCATACAAACCAGAGAGTGGCACGGAGAAGCGTTGTGGGACTATGGTGGTTAGTGGAGCGGCTGGTGGATGAACAGAGGGGAGAACCTGCCCGGAATTGAACGACCTACCCCAGAACTGGGTCAATAAGTTCAAGCAAAAGAGACACCAAAAGGGGCCAGGGGTAACCAACCTTATTCAAACTGTAGAAAAGAACTCTGGCGCTGCATAGCGGTTTTGGAAGCCGCCCCCCCCCGTATCGGCAAAGGACCCACCTGAGGCTATCACAATGAGGGCGGTCGTCTAAGGAGGGGCGTCGACGTATAGCGCCTACACGAAGAAAAGGGCTTCCCCGTTCCCTGGGTGACATCTGAAACGCCGCGCGGGGCATGCAGTGACTGTGCTCCACAGGCAGACAGCGGGCAGTAGTCCGGAGTTACGGAGGCCGCGGAGAAAGACAAGACCTTCCCTTGCTGCCCATTTTTCACCAGGAGAGTACCCAATGATGTCCGGTAATAAAGGTACAAAAAACACTCATCAAACTAAACTTGACCGCTACGCAGTGTCCAAGGGCTCGGGCTCGGACGAACCACATGGAACAGAAGCCAAGACGATTATGCAGCAGGAAACTGAGGACCCCTCACTAAAAGACATCATGGACGCTATCACAGGAGTACGCACATTTCTAGAGAAAAGAATGGACTCAATAACCACCGAGGTTACACTAATTAGGGCAGATCTCCAAAAAATGAACGATAGAGTCAAAACAGTAGAAGCTGCCACAACTGACCTCAGCCATGACTCCAAAACCATGAAGCAGCAGATTAAGCAGCTGCAAGAAGTAAACAAGGCAATGGAACGCAAGTTAGACGATTATGAAGGCAGATCACGCCGCAACAACATCAGAATAATTTGAATACCAGAACGGGCAGAAGAGCCCACGCCGGACCTCTTCGTCGAGGACCTGAACACCAAGTATCTCCAGCCCAAAATTCTCTCCAATTTCTTCTCGGTGGAAAGGGCACATTGAGTTCCGGGCGGCTGACCAAAATCAGGAGCACCGCCAAGACCGCTGTTGGTGAGACATTTTAATTTTCGGGATCGAGATGTTATCCTACAAACTGCCTGTATTGCATCACCGGTCAAATTTGAAAACAGCGTAGTGACTTTCTTCCCCGATTATACAGTAAATGTGCAGAGGATGAGACGATCGTTCCAAGGCGTTAAGACCCAGCTCAGAGACAAGGAACTGAAGTATTCGATGCTGTTCCCCGCCAAACTACAAGTGGAAGCGGAGGGCAAGACCTGGTTTTTTGACACTTCCGAGGCGGCGCAGGTATGGCTAGACGGGTGGTGACCCGTGAAAGGACATAATATCCAATCGAGAAGGGAAAAATCCCCCAATTGACACACAGGACCAGAGGGGCCACAAAGACAAAGGACTGAGGACACTGATCCAGAAGGATAGAAACACTGAACTGGCAGCAAGAACGCAAAGACGGTATAGATAATGTCAAGGAAATGTTCTGGATGCAAGTAAAGATGCTGTATCTGAAACATTCGCATAAAGGGCTAAGTTATCTCTTTTAACAATTGTTATACCAGCATGTCATATCTAGTCTGTAGTTGCGGCGGGCACGAGCGTAGAGCAGACACCCCCCCACCGCTTCTAACTTAGTTCTTAACGGGGCGACAGGCACTCTGCAGAGTTAGGGATAGGGGCAGTTTTAAGCCCGGAATGCAGGGAGGGGGATATGGGAAGTTTATTGTGTTTTAAGAGTAGTTTAGATGACAGTATCATAGAACAGAGATGGGAACTTTACATTGTCACAACACCTCACGGGGACAGATACGGGCCCTCCCCTATGGAGAGCTCGAACTTAAGGATGGAGGCACAGACCCGCCTAATTCACGTGTATAGACCGCAAGTGACCAGGGGAACCGGTGGTAATGGATTCAAGTACTAAAAAAGGGATCAAACTGATGTCATGGAACGTCAACGGTCTAGGGGACAAGCTCAAAAGGGGAACAGTACTTCAGTACATAAAACGGCATGCCCCAGACAACGTTCTCTTGCAAGAAACGCATTTAGATGGTAACACATGTAGGGCCTTGACTAGGTGGAGGTATAGGCTGATAGCTCACTCTGCATTCACCACGGGATCCAGGGGAGTCGGAAAAATGATGCGGAAAAACTTTCTAATGACCATCGACCAAATCTGGACGGACAAACAAGGTAGATACGTGGAAGTCACGGGGAATTGGGAGGGGAAAATACTTACGCTGGGGTCGGTATATATCCCGCCGGGCCTTCACGCTTTGGCTTTCAGAGATCTGGGGGATCTCCTGCTCACATTCCCTGAGGGGTGGCTCATCATGGGAGGTGATTTTAACTCAATAGTATCTGGTCAGATGGATCGTAGTCCCCCAAGGGAGGTGCCACCCTCAAGAACGCAGATCCACGGTTTAATGGGAGGAATGGGACTAGTAGACACATGACGCACCCTACACCCAGCCGAGAGACAGTTTACTTTCCATTCAGGAGCACACAACACCCTCTCACGAATTGATTACATAATAGTGCCAGCAGGTCAGATGGGCCACATAAAAGAAGTACGCCACCTAGCGAGGGGCATATCGGACCATTCCCCGATGTGGGCCATAATGGGAGTTGGCGAGCCACAAATGGGACGTGTCGCTCCAATAAATCCCTGGTATTTAAGAAATCCCATAATTAAGATGAAAATAAAGTTAGGAATTGACCAGTACTTCCAAGACAATGAAGGATCGGTGAGCTCCGCTTTGACGCTTTGGGAGGCCTTCAAAACAGTTGCCAGGGGACAGGCAATCTCTCTGATACCGTGGTCCGGAAAGAGACAAACGCACAACTAACTAAGCTGGAGGCTGACATCCTGGAACTGGAGGGGAGGGCACTTGAGGAGAACTCGGAAGAACCCGAACACCTATTAAAGCTAAAGATAAAAGAATATAAAGACCTAGCTACAGACGCAGCGCAGGCCCAGTACAGAGACACACTTGCAGGATTTATGAGGCAGGTGATAAAGCCGGGAAATTATTGGCCTGGCTGGACCGTAGGGAGCAAGCCAATAGATTAGTCGCCGAAATAATCGACGATGCGGACAGGCAGATCAAGGACCCCCAAGAGATCGCGGACGAGTTCGCATAACATTTTAAACAAATCTACAAGTCCCATGTGTCCTCCTCTGAGGAGGAGTCGCAGTCCCTACTATCGGACATGCTGTTACCAACCCTGTCACCAAATGATCTTAAGGCATTGGACAGCGGACTTAATGTCATGGAAGTTGAGAGAGCCATCTGGGACTTGCAAGCGGGAAGGGCGATGGGCCCTAATGGTTTGCCCATTGAATTGTACAAACTGGCCCCTAGCGAAATAGCTCCTCACCTCACCAAGATGTTCTTAGAAAGTCGCGAGTGGGGGAAACTTCCCATCGACCAGAGGCTTGCAACTATTGTGGTCATCCACAAGAGTGGAAAACCGAAAAATAAATGTTTGTCCTACAGACCGATATTGTTGCTCAACGCCGAAGTCAAGATCTTGGCGAAGCTTTTGGCCACCCAGCTGCTTCAAGTTATAACAAAACTGGTACACCCAGATCAGTCGGGATTCATGCCGGCCAGAAATACCTCACTTAACCTCCGGCGTCTCCACGGAGTGCTGAACAGAACCGACACCTTGCGCGAAGATGCAGTAGTGGTGTCCTTAGATGCCACTATGGCCATTGACACTATCGAGTGGCCATATATGTATGCGGTTCTCAAAAGAATGGGATTTGGCCCCGAATTCCTAAGCTGGGTGAAACTTCTATACACTGAGCCCCTCGCACAGGTGGTGGTAAACAAACGGAAATCACCAACATTTATCCTTGAGAGGGGAACAAGGCAGGGCTGTCCCCTATCCGCCCTAATGCTGGAACCTCTGGCATGGTGGATACGAAAAGACCCTATTATAAGGGGTTTGCGGTGGTCGCAAGGCTGGGAGGACCGCATCTCCTTGTATGTCGATGATATTTTGCTGTATTTGGCCTCGCCTAGAGCCTCAATGAATAGAGCGCTCCACATTTTCACCAATTTTGGAAAATATTCCGGATATACAATAAATTGGCATAAATCAATCATCTATGTGCTAAGAGGGAGCTTCCCCCCCTACCCAAAAACTATGTGATAGAAGAGGCGCAGGAAGGTTTTCAGTACCTGGGAATATACGTCACTAAAGACCCTTCAGCATATTATGAACACAACCTCTTGCCCCCGCTGCAGCGACTCAGAAGCGATGTAAAGCACTGGAGGTCTCGGCCTCTGTCATTGCTAGGCCGAGCCGCACTATTCAAAATGATGTCTCTACCCCGCTTTCTATTCTTATTGCAAAATTCGCCAAACCCAGTTCCCTCTGAATACTTTAGGGCCATCGAGGGGGTGCAGAGGGATCTCCTATGGGAGGGAAAACCGCCCCGTACAACAACCCAAAAGTTGGTATGGGGATGGTACGATGGAGGCATCGGCTTACCGGATGTCAGAAGATATTACTGGGCATCACATTTAACCGCAATAAATCAAGGCATATATAGACCCCGAGACGATCCGGATATAACATGGATCGCTGGCTTCTCCCAGGAGGAGACTATACATGAGTACTATACAATAACCTGACAAAATTGCGTTTGACGGGCCCCACTGATCACGCTGTTCGAATATGGCATATCGCAAACAAAAGCTTGGGAGGGGCAGGACAAATTACACAGATGACTCCATTGTGGAATGCAGACAGGTTAGGCACATTGAGAAACACTAGGGGCTTTGACCGATGGGACATGATCGGCATCTCAAGAGTCGGGGACCTGTGGCAAAAAGGGGGTGTGATCCCCTTTGCGCAGCTACAAAAGGAATTTGAACTAGCAAATACGGAGTATTTCCGGTACCTACAAATCAGACATGCACTACGATCTATTATACCGAAGGAAGAATCACTAGTGGAATCTACCCCGCTCGAGGATAGAATCCTTGTTGAACATATGCCCCAAAAAGCTCTCTCGTTGACGTACCAAAAATTAATTAACAATATGACTGATCCCCTACAGGGGCTGTGCAAACTCTGGGAGCGGGATGTAGAGGGTATGGAAGAAGAGGACTGGCAGGAAGCCCTTGCGTCCCCCCGAGAAATCACGATCTCCTCAAGACTAAGACTGGTACAGCTCATAGTCCTACACCTATCGTGTTCAGCACTTGTACAAATGGGCTATAGAGAGGGCCCTGACTGCCGCAGAGGGTGTGGTGCGGAGTGTACATTCATACATATCATCTGGGAGTGTAAACATATTCAGCGTTACTGGGCCGAGGTGACCCGATGCATGGGGGGAATCTTAGAAACCCAAATAGAACATAAGCCAGGATTGTGCCTCCTGAATATTTGGGGACCCACTGACCTTGGTAACAAAGCAAGGACCTGGGTGACATTGGGATTGATAATAGCGAAACGCAATATCACTAAACTATGGGGGGCACAGAGGCGAACGACACTCACAGCATGGAAAAAAGATCTTGATTGGTGTGTGTTGATGGAGCGAACAATACATGAATCAAGGGGCTGTCCTAAAAAATGGTCGCAAATATGGGGATTGTGGAATGAATATAGAGGAAATATTTGTGAACCTCCGCGGTCGAATCCTGATATAACCTCTGTTGCAGACTGAACAGTATGTCTTAGTATAGAATAATTGTGAATTAGCAGTAGATAGTCAGGTGAAGGATCTAAGATACAACTTAATGTAAAGCTCTGTACAATACTGTGTGACTGTTTATATTTTACGCACAATGTCATCAATAAAAAGATTTTTTTTTTTAAACCTTTTTAAAATATTCAAATCCTTTATCAATCCGGCGGCATGTTTTCCCGAACTTAATATGTCACAATCACTTTGCGACGCCCTGGCCGATCACTTTGAAGGTAAAATCAAAGTGATCTACCAAAACTTTGACAGTCGCTGCCCAGCCCCTTGAGAGACAAGAATGCCTTATGTATTCCCTTTCCTCACTCTACTACAAACTTAGGTAATTTCAAAGAAATTTCCCCTGAAATCACCCATAATGTTCTGATTTCTGCAAAATCTGGCTCACCAAAAGACATCTGCCCTCCCAGAGTATTGATAAACCTTGCTCATGAACTGGCCTCTCAAATTTGCTCCTTAATTAATTTATCCATAACAACCGGGAGAGTTCCTTCAGACTGGTAGTCGGCTTTGATCAGGTCGATTAAAAAAAAAAAGGCCAATTAAGTTTCTAATGATCTTACTAACTACCGACCAATCTCGCTCCTCCCTCTGCTGGCTAAGTTGCTGGAAAAATACAGTAATAAGCAACTGACAACTTACCTTGAATCAAACAGCCTATTAGACTCATCTCAGTCAGGTTTCGGACCGCTTCATAGCACAGAGACAGCTTTGCTAGTGGTCACTGACCATATCAAATGCTCTCTTGAGGCCAATGTACCTACAATGTTGTTTCTGCTAGATCTGTCAGCAGCATTTGATACGGTGGTACATCCACGGCTTCTTGACAGATTACGGCAGATCGGGATGCATGGCTCTTCAATGGTTAACTGACTTCCTGTCAAACAGAAACCAAACAGTCATTCTGGGTCCTTACAAGTCCAGAACCATGTCACTAGACTATGGGGTTCCGCAGGGCTCCTGTCTCAGCTCTACGCTTTTTAATATTTATAAGGCCCCTTTTGCCAAAATTGTCAGAAATTTTGGTTTGGAAATTGTCTCATACGCTGATGATACGCAGCTGTTCTTCTCCTTTGGAAACAACCTGCCCAAATCAAAAACGTCTTTTTCCTCCAGGCTGAAAGCTATTGCAACCTGGATGTCTGAGAACAAACTTCGGCATAACCCCACAACAACTGAAATTATGTTATTTGGACAAGCCCAACATGTTTGGGCTCCTGATTAGTGGCCAACAGAATTGGGTTCTGCCCCAGTACCCAAACTAGTGGTAAAAAACTTGGGAGTACGTTTGGACCAATCCCTTTCTATGATAGAACACACCTCAGCCATTACTGGCTCCTGCTTTAATACGTTGCATTTGCTGAGAAGAGTTTTTCCTTTACTACCACTCTCCTCAAGGAAAACTCTTGTCCAGGCGCTGGTCATCAGTCGGCTGGATTACGTCAACTCACTTTTGGCCTCCATAAATGAGAAGCTGCTCTCTAAACTTCAGGTAGTTCAGAACAACGCCGCTCGTCTTGTATGCAACCTTTCCCTGGCACTGCAACTGCCGGTCTTCTTCAGTCCCTGCACTGGATACCGGTGAGAAAGAGAATTATTTTTAAGATATGCTGCCTAACCCACAACCCCCTCCATGGACAAGGTCCCACATACTTAGCCTCTAAACGTTTGCTTTACACCCCTTTGAGACTTTTAAGATCATGTGACAAGGCCTGGCTTAAAGTCCCTATGTTCAGGAAGGCTAGGTCAGGCTGCAGATCATTCTCCTACCTTGCCCCGCATCTTTGGAATAAACTGCAAATGGAATTACGCATCTGCAAGAATCACTTCCTCTTCAGAAAAGCACTTAAGACCTACCTATTTTAAGAGCGCCTTTTTGCCTGTCTCCCGTTTGTTTTTGGTCTTGTGCCGAGATACCCCTTTAGGGGTGATTTGAGCACGTAATAAATTAAAATAACATAACAACAACATAACATAACAGGCCCCCGTTCCGACGGCGTAAATCACCCTGGCACTTAAAAAAGCCAGCGTATAGATTGGCGCTTCATCGATCACACACTGAATACTTTTCCTTTAACAACGATACGGCTCCTTCTGGAGTGGCTTTATGAAGGCCCTGAAGCCCACACTACGTGGGGTAGACATTAGTTTTTGCGCAGGGGAGCGACGTCGTAGAACCGAGAAGGTGGTGGAGCTAGAAACCCAGCTGTGATCCGAAGAGTTTGAGGTCAGGGAAGGTGGAGGGGCGCAGATCCGGCGCAGGCTACATTTTTCCCAGTTGCAACAGCTGCTTCTAGATGAGGCTCGGAAGGCTTGGCAGGCGGTGCAAAATCGAATATACCAATGGGGTGACAAATCTAGTAAAATGCTTCACCGTCTATGTCAGGTCGCACAGAGGCGAACACTGGTGCCAGTGCTCTGTGATGCGGCGGGCCAGCTACATTCCGGTCCCCGGGAAGTGGCTCAGGCATTCGTGAAATATTATAGGACCCTTTATGCTCGATGGGAAGTCATGACCCGTGACCACATTGTCGATTTTGTACGCACTATGCCTCCCCGATCTGTGTCAGACTCAGTGCGCAAGCGACTTGACGAACCGATTACGATGGAGGAGCAGACGGGGTGCTGGCGAGTCTCCGCCCGGACAGGCTTCTGGACCGAACAGGTTTCATTGCGAGTTCTTGCTGGCCCACATGCCCTAGTTGGGGACGCACATGCTGAGGGCGCTGCAAGAGGCCTTTGGCATGTCAATCCTTCCACCTAATTGGCAATATGCGGAAATAATGGTTTTCCACAAACCAGGTCGTCCTGCCGAGGACCCGTCTTCGTATCGGCCGATCTCGCTATTGAATTCTGAAGTTAAACTGTTAGGCAAAGTACTGGCCGATCGCCTTCTTCAACATATAACTGATCTGGTTCTTCTGGACCAGGCCGGCTTAATGCCGCGTCGGTACACCCGTCATAATATTAGGCGTGTCCATTATGCACTGGCCAAGGCACCTGACGTGAGGAAACCAGCGGCCCTCTTATTAGACGACATGAACAAACCCTTTGACTCCATTTGCTGGGAATACCCATTTCTCCTTCTGCAAGCCCTCAACCTTGGCCCACGGTTCATCGCCTACATCCGCCTACTATATATGGATTTGTCAGCATCCGTTCACATGGCGGGCGAGGTGTTTGATCCGTTTCCCGTGCGCAGGGGCACTAGACAGAGATGTCCGCTGTCTCCCCTACTATTTGCACTCGCTGTAGAGCTACTGGCCGCAAGGGTGAGGCGTGACCCCCTGGTGCACAGTTTCTACTGGATTGACAAGATATCCGACAGAATCGCCCTATATATGGACGATGTTCTGTTTTTTCTTACCGACCCAGCGTTCTCTGGTCCACGGATTCTGCAGGGAGACGTCAGGGCTTTACATGAATCTGACAAAGTCAGGGGTGTGGAATTTAATAAAATATCTACTTGTCCATGGGGCAGGTTGCTTCATAAATCTACTTGTCCTGTAACAAAATCCACTTGTCCCTTTGGTGCCATGTAGTGTGGCGACAAATTATGGCAGCAATCTCATTATATAAGAGCTCTGATATAGCCTCTCTGATTATGCCAGGGCTCATACCATAGTAGTGTTTGAATACTTGCAATTCCCCTATGTAGCCACGTTTCCGCAGATCTACATACTGGGGATGAAGGTAGTGGTAAGCAATAGTACCAGGGTTAGAATGCCCTTTTGAGTCTGTGCGAAACCTACTTACGTGCATGTTTTAAGGGTTTTCAACAACTCTTCTCTAATCTTTTCCCATTCTGAGAAATGTTGGAAATTTACTCCAGACAATGGCAGACTTAAACCTTCTTCCAGAGTTGGGAAAACAGTGGTTGGAGGGAAAGTGAACTTGCAAACACTCAGATTTTCGCATGAGCAAATCTACACATGCATATTTGCTTATGCTAAAATGCAGTACACAAATATTTTCTAGGAGTACTATTTCTGGTACTACTTCTGTAAATTCTTGGGAATTGATGAAAGCCGTATAGCTGCACTTAATGCAAGGACATATACCATGGGTTCACTTTTGAGACTTTCTTTAATTGGGCCCCTAACGTGGTCTGGCGTTGACCATGACCTTTGCGTTTATTAAAATTCTGTCTCTTTCTCTCTCTGTATCGGCTAGCTTCACTGTGAGTGACCGCATTCTGCTCTTTCACAAGGAGCATATCGGCACACAAAGTAGTTTTGTTCAGTGCCAGTAACTACTGTGGCAGTGTGTGCTTTTTGAGACCAAAAACAATTTTTGCTTTTGCCAATGTTTGTTATAATGGTGGGTGCCTGGCAGCTCCCACACCAATAAGGTTTTACAAAAACCATGCCAAAACAAGTCACACATTGACAAAACTAAAAGCTGACCACCAATTTCAGACCTACTGGCTTTGCCAATGCTTGCTTATTTTTGTTTCCCATAATCTTATTGAAACTGGTTACACCGATTTTACATTATGAATATTTTTGGGAAATACTAGCATGCATCAACACATGTTACTAAATGATGCTGCAAAGAAATGGTACCTGAAATTTTACAGTAGTTTAGCTAAATGTTTTTTTCCTGCTTTCATTTTTTTTAATCAACATTTTATTTTGAAAGCAAAGAATCATCAATCTTGCTTTCAAGTTTCTGCAAATATTTGCATTAAATTAGAGAGCATTCTGGGAGCATTATACATAGCCTCATATTGCTAAACTTTCAAAACGTGTGTACACATTTTTATACTGGAACTACTGTCAGTAGTGCAGTCAGAGCTAACAACATTTACTTGGAGCGCTCACCCTAATAATAAAGGCTTTCAATTAATGAACCATAAATACAAGTTTGTGCAGCATTAACATATATACAAAAATATTACCTTAACTGTAGACAGTGCCCTTCCCTGATCCATAATGTGGTACTGAAAACTGGCAGCCAAAGGGTTTGTGCTGCAGGGGTTTGGGCCTACTTGTCCCAAGGACAAAATACACATGAAACCTTGTTGCCCTTGACCCCAAACAATATGTCCCGGGCGTCGGGCTACAGGAACTCCACATCCCTGAAAGTCGATAATTTTCCAGGATTGCCTTGTCCAGAGATCGGCGTGGGTCTCACAACTAACCTGGGCTGTTGAGAGCATTCAATATTTGGGGGTCTACAGCTTTGGACCCGGCTATCTCGTGGCAGCACAACATTGGTCCTTTGCTGTCTCGAGTCTGAGAGGAAGTGAAAGTGTGGAGTCCCCTCCCCCCGCCCCAACATTGTCGTTGCTGGGTCAGTCCGCCATCTTCAAGATGGTGTCTTTACTGCGACTGCTTTATAAGCTCCAAAACTATCCATACAAGTCCTGAATCACTTCCTTTGGGGAGGTGGCACGATACGAGTGGCTCTCTGCACCGGTGTCCAATCCACCTTTTGAGGGGGAATTGCTGCGGCAGATGTACATTCTTAGTATACTGCTTTGCACCTCCTTAATATCAATGAGTGGTGGTACAGCGATCAGGCTGATCCCGCATATGCCGAAGAGAGATGGGCAATGAGCATCCGGTCCGTCCTTGATTTCCTCTATAGTCAGACGGGAATGGAGCGCCTACCTCCGGCAGCCAGGGTGGTCATTCAACTGTGGTGGGAGACGGTTTGAGGAATAGGCTGGTGGGGTAGATTGACAGGGGAAACCCCGTTATGGCATGAAACTGTTCTGTGCCAAGTGGGCGAGTTGTCAGGGTTCCAGGAGTGGGATCTCATAGGCCTGTCCACATTGGGGGACGTCACGAAAAGTACTGTATTGAAGTCTTTCCAACACCTGCAAGAGGTATACCAGCTACATCAAAGCCACTTCTACAAATATTTACAACTCAGGCATGCCTTGTCTCCCTATATTCAGGGTCTAAAGGACTTGCCAGAGTTTAACCCATCTGAGTGTAGGTTGTTGATGGGGGACTTAGGCTCCTACAAGATTCGACAAATATACTACTCTGCCAACACTGCAGGCGACCTGGGGGGGTGAAGAGATAATGAGGACCTGAATGATGATGACTGGACTGAGGCCCTGGTGGCCCCCCGGGGAGCCGCAATATCGTCACACTATCATCTGATCTAATTCAAATATCTACATACAGCCTACTATACCAGACATCGCTTACAGCGGATGGGTGTGATATCCTCCTCCACATGCCTCCACTGTGATGCTGAGGAGGGTACCTTTATACCCAAAGTTTGGAGCTATACAGCACTACAGCCCTTCTGGCATGGCGTGACCTCTTGCTTGGCCCGCGTATTCGCTTGGGAGATCCCTCTTGAGCCCAAACGGGTACTCCTTCATAGCACAGAGGAGATTGGAGGAAACCGATACAAACAGCATCTTTTGTTTCTGGGGCTAACACTGGCCAAGCGCGACATCGCCCAGCACTGGGAGGAGGTGTCCCCGCCTTCAATGGGGGGGTGGAAGGCAGCCATGGACAGGTGCATGGGGATAGAGGTTGCAGTCTTGCAGGCAAGCGGCAGCCCCCAGAAACATGGTAAAATTTGGAGGTGGTGGGCAGATTATCGAGGCATTCTGCTACCCCCCGTTTGATGTGCCAAAGCTATTATCAAGGGGGAGATACAGTCAGATGGCTCTGAGAAACAGAAGAAGACCCACATCTGGGGGATACATGAAGCCAGGGGTATCACTAATGACCAGGGTTTTGGGGGGCGGTGCTCTGTCTGTGCTTGTTTTATGGGATTATGTTACACTGGAATCATTGAGATCTGCTGTGATGAGGTTTATACATTTATGCGAAGGTCCTCCAGGCCTTGATGTACTTAAAACTTTAATAAAATGTGTTTAAAAAAAAAAATACAAAATATTAATACATTTGATGATTTTATTAAAATCAACGTCCTATCGTAGTGCAAAAAATGTGTATAGTTTTAACTATGAAGATAAACAAAACACTGACAAGGTGAGTGATTTATAAACAGAATATTAAAAAACTGCAACATTGTAACTGTGTTCTAAAATTTCCCTGCAAAAAACGGTGGAGTCTATGTTCTCTATCCCCTTCCTTCCTGCCTCTAGCTAAGAAATCTTACCACTAAAGGTGCCTGTACCAGTTTATAAGGTGGCACCTCACCAGCATTTCTTAATTGAACAGAAGTATTGTTCTGTATGAAGAAGGTAGTTGTCTATCTCTGCACTCAGTAACTATGGCATGCCCAGCTCGTCAATAAGGCCAGACTGGCTCTGAGATGCCTGCCTATGGCCTTCACTAAGTATTTTTACAGTTTCTGCTTGCTCGATTCCGGTCTCCCAGGATGCCAAAGACTCATGTCTGCCTTGTAGTTGTCTATACCTAGCTTAAATACACTTTTCTAATTAGTTTAAAAAGGTAGGCCTCGAATGAAGTAAAATGCAAGAATTAACATATTAATCTAGTTACATTTCACTTAACGCTATAAACATTATAAATCATATAAATACATATAAGTGTTTAACAAACAATAATATGGCAAATGTTATACAGAATACATGTGCAAATGATACCAAATGCAGCATGCGTTTATAAATGAGAAATGTGCACTCAAATACATGAAATATTTAAGAAATGCAATGATGGTACATGAACCGAAAAAACAACAATTATTTCAGATGTGGGAGTAGATAGGAGACTAAAGGTGGCAGTGAGCCACGGGGAACATGGAGGTAGTGAATGCGCAACTAAGGAGGAGAGAGAGGGTGCAAGATAAGTGAGGGGAGGGCTGGGAACATTGGAAGAGAGTAGGGAAAATCAAAGGGCTGAGGCAGGCAGTCCTCTCCCTGGATTCTTCTATAAGTAAGTGGCACAAGTAAGGATCTTTATCTCCAAATTGCTAATTTTGTTCGACGCAGTCAGAGACAGCAGATCACTTTCTCTTTTTCTGCCTAACAAATAATTCTCATCCCAGTATTTAAGCTTATGGGCATTCCTAACTACTGGGAAGCAAGCACAATATTGAGATTTGACACAAAAGAGTGCCTTGTGTTTGCTGTCTCCAGGTAAATATTTTGGGCATGGAGTAACCGTTCAAGCAAACTGAAAGGGAGGGGATAGGGTACACCTAAGATTGATGTACAGGACTTTCTGACATCAGCTGCTATATAATAAATGTTCCTTGCACTTCTTATTTCTCTTTGCTGCTAACAGGAAGACCTTGAGACACATTTATCTTTTAATACTTTTTTTAAACAATATTTCATCTGTACCATGTATTGTGTATTTGCTATTTTTTTTTATATTAAGTGTTTTACTATTTATTATGTATACTTTTAAAATGAGCCGAAATAAAGCATGATTATGATGATGATGACAGCCAGGAAAGCTATGCACTCATATCCAGGCCTAAAAGTTGAATGCTATTGAAGCATGCAAAAGTAAAAATAGTTCCCAGATGTCACAGTGTAAGCAATGCCGTATTCCATCAAACACAAGGGTAAAAGAGCTATGCTCCAGGGGAGGGACTAGGACGGAGCAGAGAAGAAAGTAACCCTTAAAGACTAGGAAACAGAGACTGACAAAGCCATAAAAGCAAGAGTTGACTGAGGAGTATTGTAAAAAATGTTATGACAGACAACTGGACATTCCAACGCACAAAGAAGGGGAGAGAGGTACATCTCCTTTTCCATCCACCCTATATATGAAATCTTGTACACACAAAAGAGGAAAAGGAGGAAATGTGAATATTCTGTAAGAACAGAAATATCACATTGGAAAAACGCAAGGTTTTCTAAAAATGCCCTCACCCACTAGCAGTGCCGTGCTTCATCATAGGGCTGCTACATCATCCCTGTGCAGACCAATGCTTAGGATGGAGCAAAGGTATATGAGGGAGGGAATTTTTAGAAAACCTTACGTTTTTCCAATGTGATATTTCTGTTCTGACAGAAAATTCAAATTTCCTCCTTTTCCTCTTTTGTGTGTACAAGACAACTGGAGATGCCTGCAGCAATGCCGCAAAGGAACAGTGAAATGAAAACATAACTTGCAAAGGGACAACTGGTGGATCCTCCTGTTCCCAGATCTCAGCTTATAGATACTAGTAAGGAGAAAGGATCTTCAGGGAAGGTGACAAGAAGTATTTAGAGCGTAAGTTGTGGCCTAGTCTGCAGATGGCGGTTCAGAAGGAGAAAATGTCACAATGGTACCTTAGCTAAGCTGGATATTGTTTTCTGGCAATCACTGTGTACCTGGACATAGATTCTTTTCTATCATCATTTGAACTGAATACTGTTATTGGACTCTATTGTATCACTAGATTGGTTCAAAAAAGACTTTCCAAAAACAAAACCTGAAAAGGGGTGGCCAAGCTGAAAGGGATGTGGGAAGGAAAGTCTTATTTCAAGTAAAGGATAAACTTGGGGTGTGGACTGGAAGCCACTAATGGCGGACGCGTGAGCTCGTAGCTCCGGGCCCGCCCTACACATATACTGCTGAAAAACACTCCAGCTGGTGCTACCTGCTATAGTATCACACGCACCGAAGAGAGGGGAGAACCGGGTGGACGGAGCGTTGCCTGCTAATGTAAATGCCTGCAGATCGTTGACGCAGGAGCCGAGAGATACGGAGCTCCAGGCTACAAGATGGCGGCCCTGTGGAATAGACCGCGGACTCAGCACTGCGGTCCTCCTGACCTGGGCCAATAGCCGCAAGATCACCAGAACTCGGCAGGGAGATTGAGACACCCCGGAACGCCGCGACTGCTGCCAAGACCCATGGAAGGAGTGACACAGCCCCACGAAGTGCGGCAGAACCCGAGGTGAGCAGACACCCGTGGGCCGGGACTGCCCTCGAGCCCAAGAGCAGAGGCTGGAGGCCTGCGCGACACGGGCTGCGGTCCCAGACCCGATCTAGCGGGAGGTCCGAATGACCCTGTGGAACCCGCTCGGGCCATCGGGAGGCCCCCATGACCTGGGCGGTGCCCAGCTGTGGCTTTGGGTCGGCGAGGTGGAAGGAGCGTAGTCAGCAGGCCTGCTGCCCTTTTTCAAGACAAGTGGCTGGCTGCAGGAACGCCAGAGGCTGGCACCAAAAGAGGGGGAAGGCCTGCAACTGGCCCAGGCCCCGGTGCATCACAGAGGTCGCTTGCTGTGAGGAAGAAAAAGTAGCCCTGAGATTCGCGGAGCTGCCCCAGGGGACGTGAGACCAGCTGAGGCTCGTGGCGCCGGCCCTGCATGGGTGAGAGGCCTGCATGACCCCGGGGGACCCACACAGTCTCCTTTCAATCTGAGCTGCGACACAGGACTGAATCATACACTACAGTAGAGAGTGGATATTAGCCTCCTGCATGATTGGTGGTGGGCAGAGGAGGACGGAAGACAGACCCTCGTCGCGGGCCACCCAGCCCCCCAGAGGCCTCTGTGCCCATACTACGCTGGAGGAAACCAGGACTCGAAACTGGAGAGAGAGCTGGCCTAGCTGAGACGAGTGAAGATCAGGGCGTGGGATCGGGACGGTGTTGCCGCCCTGGTGGGTCCCAATCCTCTACGAGAGGAGCCGGTGGCTGCCCAGTGTGGTGAGAGGACCCAGAAGAAAATTCACTTGAGCTAGCCGAGAACTGAGCAAGACTTGGCGGGCCTAGGGGTGACACCTCGTCCATGCTGATCTCCCCACATCAAATATTACATACACGCCACAACAGCGGAGACGTGTCCTTGCAGCAAGAGGCCGCCTAGTGTACGGGCGGACCACATTCCTCTCTTTAAGCCTCAATGACTGGCATTGATCCAGACGACCCCAGACGCCCCGCACTCGCGGACAGATGGGGAAAACTAGAGCCAAACCCATGGGAGCCCCCTCAGACCGGGGAGAAGATGACGCGGACTCCCTACAGGCCCCAGTGAACTCGTCGGCACAGTTGGACCCGGTGCAACAACAATTGATGAAAATCCTGGTTGCTATAGCGACCCTGCACCAGGATATCAGTGAGGTCTTGGTGGGGTTGGGACTGCTCAGAGCCGAACGCCACAAACTGGCTGAGTGAAAACCGCAGAGGCCTCGATCACGGAACTCCACCCTACCCAGTAGAAACTGAGTCGCCACGTTGCCGAACTTACTGAACGAGTCAACACATTGAGAGTAGGGCAGAAGATGCAGAGGGACAGAATAGAAGAAGCAATATACGAATAGTTGGCTTGCGGAAGGGACGGAGAGCAAGGACATGGCTACTTTCCTGGAATCCTGGTTTCGCGCAGAGGTGGTAGCAGAGGGCCTCACCCCATTCTATACACTCGAGAGGGAGAGAGAGCCCACAGAGTCCCCATGCGACCCCCCGTTCCGGGCCGTCCACCGCGCCCGGTAGTGGCGAAGCTTCTCCACTACAAGGATAGAGATGTCATCCTTCAGAAAGCACGCACAGACGGACCGCCTAAAGTGGGCAACAGCAAGGTTTCTTTATTCCCCGACTACACGGTAGAAGTACAGAGAAAGCGGGCCTCATACACCGAAATGCAAAACGTTTTGCGGAAAGAGAACTTACAGTACTCTCTGATATTTCCCGCCAGGCTCCGTATAATGCTGGACGGGAAGACACATTTTTGTGAACACCCAGAGGAAGCCTGGGAATGGCTCGAATCATATAAAGCCGGAAACAAGCCCAAGAACACAGACTGTAAACCGAGGACCTATAAGGTCAGAGAAAAGAATGCGTACCAGGTCAAAACGGAAATCAACTAAAAGACCCAGCCCCTCCCAGACCGAACAAGAGAGGGCTGCTGCCCTACAGGCTGGGGCTGACATCATGCGACCTGTCACCTCGGCCTCAGG